>CM073769.1:19595052-20183359 GCA_037158775.1 Hetaerina titia
AAAGAAATATTCGTGATCGAAAACATGCCTCGCTTTGTTTTTGTTCTGAAACCAGCATTTAAGAATTCCGTGACCCGAAAGAATTCACATTCGTTTTCACACGCCAAAGCTAATGAACGCACGGCCACAACATGGAGAAAGCTATCACATTACTTATTACAGCGAAGATCGCTCGGTTATTTTCAAATTCATTGATAACAGATTCTTCGTGCCTTTTAGATGCGTAGCGACACAAGAAAAAATATTTTTCCAAAAAAAATTCCATATTCTCATGTTAGACTGATTATGCAATCTGCGGAATTGAATGGTGAAATATAGACACAATACCTTTCCCAGATAATCTGCGCAAGCGTTTATAAATGATTTGCAAAAGAAAGTCGCGTTTGAATCAATAAATTCACAGACGCGCCACTTCGAATTTTTCGGTACCCTTTGCGGATCGTCTCATGCAAGGCGTGTCCAATATGAGCTTGTATATTGGAACTGCCAAATGAATAGATAACAACCTTCTAGGCCGTGTTTCTTTGGAAATTCCTTTCCTTACCTAACCTTTTTCAGCCCCTTGGACGTACATACATTCTTGAGTGTCAAAGCCAAAAAAATGTCAATAGAAAGTTAAAAATTACTGAGATTGGTAGGGCCACAGTCATACTAACAGTGATGAGGAAGAACTGCAATCGTGAACACATAGGCGGGGATCCGATAATTCACAGTCTCGGAAAAAATCAAAACATTTTCAACTCAAATCGCCAGCTCATAGAGGCTGGTCCATCGAGAGGGGCAGTACGAGGTCTAATGTTGCAAATTTACCTTAATATTCCATTCTCATGGGATGAAATATTTATTGCATATTAACTTTATCCGAAATCCGGACAAAAACTACCACCACGGCGGAGGAATGCGCTAATATCCTGCCGCAACACGAATAAAATCTCAACAATATCACCCATCTACGCGCTGCATCCCAAAAACTTGACAGAGGGGAGCCTATTTAAATCAAAAGTTATTTTTTCCAGTTCTTTGACGCGATGTCTCGAAATTTTCAGGAACTTTAGTGATTTAACGTGAGTTAGCAGGTTAGTGGCATCCAATCATTACGATAACCTTGCTTGACTCCTCCGTGTGCTCCAAGTTTGCAATAAACCTGATCTACAGACGGATGGATCACCAATGGAATTAGGATAAGAAACGGAGCCCTTTGAAACGTTAAAACACCACCAAAAAGGGTGAGGGGGAGGTGTTTCGTAGTGCGAGGTTTCCCTCGCTCCATTCAATAGCAGTCACACACAACGCAGTAGTCTCAACTGCGTTATTGTTGTGGCTCATGCCCCCACGGCCAAAAACATCACATGACCCCCACGAATTTCCGAGCGCAGGCTCTCGTCCCGTCCCCGATTCACTTGCGCGTCTTCCGGCGCCCGAGTGACCATCGCCTTCCGCCTTCACGGGGTTCGTCGCCCCCGCCTCCTGTTTTCGCGACGTCCCCCGGTCGCAGTGTCACGCAGGTAGATGTTCCCCCGCCACCTCCGCCCACACTCGCGCACACCCCGACCTCGCCTCACCTTTCAGCGAGAGATGAGGCCCCAGCCTCCGGACCCTGAGCTCCGCCCCCTCGGTCTCCCCGCACCAGACGGAGTCTGAGGGAGGGGGGAGAGGAGGCAAAAACACCACTCGCCTCCCCCTCCCTTCGCCGCGCGGAAGCGAGCCCCAGGCCAACCCAAGAGTGAGCTCGAGCGTGCTTGGAAAATTTTCCGCCCAGGACGTCTGGATCGCGAAGGTAAGAAAGGTTGGGAGGGACATTTTACAGCCTGTTTTCTCCCGCTTTTAGGCCAATGAGTGCTCCGATCATGACCCGTCATGACCTTCGAAAACAATTCCTTCTTGCGAGGTTCAATAGCCAAAGCATGAAAACAGCTCGGAGGGAAGCCTTCGATTGTTTAGAGGTGAAACACCGATCGAAACTTTGTATAACGGAGGCAGCACCCATGCCCTAATTAAGTTCGAGATCCTCAATCACAGCTGAAATCACATATCGTACAAGTCACGCCATTTCAGATCCATCAGAATGATTGATCTTATGCGAAGGGCTATCGACCTCCGCTTCTCTATTTTTCCCACTTCATCATCTCCATGGAATCATGAGACGTAGACGGAAACCGATACCGCTCTAATTCCTTGGCAACTCCCTGTCGAGTACCAAGTAACCTACTTGAGGCTGAACTGAAGAGAAAGCCTTAAAACGTCTTGCAATGTTTTCGGCCGAATTTGCAATTTTAATTTTTTCAAGCAATGGTCGTAATATGATTTTCTTCTGAAAATTATCTTGAAATGATACATATCTTCGATACGAGTTGAAAAAGGTACTTTAATGATAATGATGCGGTAAAATAAGAGAACTTGCTTGCGTTTAACAACTACTTCATATTTTATCAAGACCCTTTTAAATACATCATATAAAAAACAGAAGAAAATGTAATGTAACAGCAGAAAACAAACAAAAACCAGATGCCATTTGAGTTTTCATAAAGTACCTCTATAATCTAGGGATTGGCAGTTCAATCGATATTAATCGAGATAGCTGTATCGATAATATTATAGGACATACAATTCTATACCGAAAAAATAGCTGATATAAAGTCAACGATTTTTTTCGTATCCTTCCGTTACATTTCCCATGAAGATTAAATTTCAATAACAGTATAACACATAATAATTGGGTTGAAATACATAACTATATTTCATAACTAAAACATATTACATCGCAACGCATACGCATTGTTAAAATATATTGGATATATTGCCACAAAGAGGTTATATTTTTTCCTAAAATTGACAATACTTACGGTCTACAGGAATATATTTTAATTTGAATTTGAAGGTTTGAGGCTCTATTTTGTGAAAATTTATAACCACCGATTAATAAACATGGTTTTTTCATACAAAAACTTTATAATCTTACCCATTTCGACGCATAGGCGACATGATCAGGTGTAGAATCATGCATGGTCAGAACATTCATATACTCTTTCTAGGTGCGCCTCATTGCAACATCCCACGCCCTTCCTCCCCGCCTCCGCGTCCTTACCGATACCTCCCCTTCCCGCCGCAAATTCCCTTCCATCCTCATCTGTAAAATGAGGGTTTGAGCAAGCGCCTGACGGCATGGTACATTCCTAGTGGCGTGGTTCCCTAGCTGACGAAGGCGGTTGGAGCGGCGGCTTCGGGCACTAAGTGTTCCAGGTTACGGGTCGTTGCTCATGTTGGCGTCAGCGATGGTGTGGACCGTGCATCTGAAGAGATTCTGGATTCCTTCAGGTTATTGAACTCGGAAGTGCAGCGGGTGGGTGATGTCGAGGGGGTTGATGCGACGCTCTCGATTTGCAGCCTAGTCCCGAGGATTTATCGAAGATTTGTGGTTTGGAGCCGAGTGAAGAGCATCAATCAGATACTGCGTGCTTTCTTCAGGGATATTGGGGCGTCCTTCATCGACCTTGAGCCGGCGAACCAATTGTGTATGAACCCCCTGAACCGTCCTGGTGTTCACTGAGACCGCCAGGCGTGTAGGTCAGCGTGTAGGTCAAATAGTGGGTCTCCAAATTCTTCTTTGCCAAATTATTTAGTAAAAAGTTTACTTCAATAAAGTATATGGACGTCATAGACTATGACACTCCAAGATGAAAAATATTAGGGATGATATATCTAGTGACAAAAGGATTGAGATGGCTTATGATTGAGATGACAAGTAATCTAGGGCGAATCCCAAGAATGAATTTTGAAAGATATTAAGCGAATTCAAAAGGAAAAGATTAGCGAACGATTTGAAAGAGACTCCGAAATAATTTTGGTCGTACGTCAGAGAGGTTGAGGGAAATAATTCAATAGTAAATTCACTCAAAAATGATAAAGGTGAAAGAATAACCAGCAGTTTGGAAAAGGTTGACTTATTAAATTCCTTCTTCCAAAGCGTCTTCACCAATGTCCCACGGACTGCCTCAGATAGCTTACCAAATTGTGCCGGTAAACCGATGCCCAAAAATGATCTCATAATTGAATACCACATTTGCTGAAAAATATTAAGCCTATTAATCCTCCGGATCCAATCAAACATCCGCTCGTATATTTAAGTATCTTCGGATATTGCGCTTTTAAGCTTCGGATATTGCGGATTTAAGCTTCGGATATTGCGCCGTATCTAAATATGATATTTAAGAAGTAATTGGTAGATCACAGGGTTCCCAGAGATTGAAAAACGGCTGACGTAACACCAATATTTAATAACCGAAACAGGAATGAACCGATAAATCACAAACCTATTCCCCTGATATCCGTTTCGTGCAACGTTAAGGAGCATTTAGTTGCTAGTCTGATTGCGAGACATCTCGATAGTCAGGAGTTGTTAGTAAAAATAAGCACCGTTTCCGAAAGAGTAGATCCTGCGAGACACACCTAGCGCTTTTTGTTCGTGATATACTTATGTCGGGTGAGAGCATTGTTCCAGTGGACGCAGTTTTTATATATTTTAACAAAGACTAAGTAGCTAAGTACTAACTAAGTACCTCATAGGAAAGGACTAACAAAGCTAGAAGCATAGGGCATAGATAAAAATATCCGGGGTTGGATTAAAGATTTTTGAATGGTTGGATACAAAGAGTAGTGAGAGATGTAGCTAGCTCAAATGCAGTAGAAGTTCATTTAGGTGTTTCCCAGGAAAGTGTCATCGGACCTCTATTATTTCTACTTTACGTTAACGACATTTACTCCGAAGTCACTAGTAAGATACGTTTATTTGCCGACGATGCAGTGGTTTACCGTGATATCCGCGATCCTGAGGACACGGCGGATGTAGACTCAATTAAATACCCAGACGTTAACCTTACTCACGACCTCTCCTAGGTGAAATACATACGGGAAATATGCGGACAAGCTAACAAAAAATTAGGATTTATTAGAAGAGTACTGGGTAATTGTGATGAAAAGTTCAAAGAAAAATGTTATCATTCGCTGGTTAGGTCTCATTTTGGAATATACTGCAAGTACAATATGGCATCCTCATGAAGTTGGGTTTATAACCGAATTGGATCGCGTGCAGCGTAGAAAAGCTAGATTTTAAAAACGTTGTTATGATAAACTTAATAGCGTATCCAAAATATCAAAGTAGCTAGGCTGGAAATCACTCACGGGGAGAAAGTTAAATTACAGATTGAAGCTCTTGCATAAATTGGAAGGAGGTCTTTTGAGCGGTGATGTTGAAAATGCTTTTTTACCCCCATCGTACTACGGTAGGAGAGATCATACTAATAAAACTAGAGATATTTAGTGTAGAACACATTTAAGATATCATTTTTCTCACGAACGATAGGGGATCATAATAATATTGTCCGACCGCGGCAGGGTCATATTAGGGTCAAAATAATTCTGGTGAATATTTACTCCCTACCAAACACCCTAGCGGTAGCTTCTAAGGTACTAAAATAAGAAATAAATATGATTACATGGCGTGATTACAATAAGGTACCCTCACATTTTGTTCCACACTTCCAGCCGACATTACGTTGTCACTATTGCGTTAGTACGATATTTCCTTGTGAATGGTAGCGTGTATCTTGAAGTGACTTGATTTTTGTATTTATGCCTAAATCGGTTGTTCCCCTTTTGCTCTTTTGCATTATTTTAGAGTAGAGGAATTATTAAACATTGAATAAGTTAGTGCAACGCGATCACAAACTTCACAAGATGCAGTTCGGTTATTCCACTTGGCGTCCAAGCCCAGATGCGACATGGCTGACTACTCTCTGTTTACTTTGGTTTGGGAGTGATGCCAACAACTTTCAACTCAGGTTCTGCCTTCCCTCCGAAGAGAGGGAGAGCAAGAAGCGAGTTCCACTGTCCAACTTGGTCCCAAACATGACTTTTAACCAATACTAGGCGCATTTTTCTCCCTGTGAACTTGAAACGTTAACTTTGTCAAGAAAATGTTAGTACACTGTTTCATGCGCGCATATCATTTATGCCTTATCTTGTTAAAAACATAACTTTGATATTCTACTTGATATGTTTATAATAACCAATTAGAATTAGATAGGGGAGTTGTACGTCACATTTCACTGCATCGATTCAGGTTCGATGCAAGGGTTAAGGAGAACGATTTCGGAGCAATGATTCCGAGCTCACGATGACCTCACACTACATTTACAGCGATCACATGCAGGGAGGTGATGGAAATATTTCTTTTCTGGTCTAAGATTTATGCCATATTCTTTTAAGATGCAGGATTTTCCTAAATGCCTTTTTCAAATTGTTGCAAAAATAGTGCTTATTTCCCATCCTACTATTCAATATGACATCAATACACTACTGTGCATCTGTGTAAGGATCACCTGTAACTTTATCCGCGACTCGTCATATACCGCCTATTTTCCATGGATAGCCTTTATAACTCTACCTTAAAGACTCGACCACAGAATGTCTTTCCATGTAATGCGGATATTTTAATGGTACATTACAGTTTTTCTCATTTGGTTAGATAAAGCGAAGTGTAAAATGTATCTACCTATCTCGTGGCATAATATTTGGTGCATGGGTATTGCTTATACCGACTTGGAGTGGGATGGAATCGTCGAGGACTACCTTCATGTGGCTCCTTTCCTACTAAGTGAAGGTTGTTGATAAAAGTTACAGTGCCTTAGGAATATAGTATGCTGTGCATAACATGAAAAATGTTAATATTTTGTCAAATCATGTTTAACTTTTCTGTTGTGATGATGGATTTGATAAGGGATAAAATTTGGATTAGAATCTTTTAGTTGGCTGGTACCATTTAATTAGGATTCCAAATGAATTTACGCACTGAGTCATTTTATAACGTAATTGGAGCGCTCAAATAACATACGATCGTATCTCGTACCCAGCACTGAAGGTTGACTGCCAGTGGTCTTTGTATTTCTAAATATTTTTATCTAAAATTGGGAGAGAGAAGGTGGTTTTTGTAGTTACTCCGCATCCCATCAAACACTAAAATAAACATACACCTGTTCTAATTATTGACTATGTCTTTGGCCCGTGACTGATGCACCAAATTACCTACTACTTTTTCATAGTCATAACATTGAGTAAAAACTAAACTCGTAAACGTGTAGCAGTGTGCGTTAATGATGTCAATTATTCCTAAAGGGTATTAATATGTGAATAGTGAGACGTAAAAGGATGTAAAACTAGGCATTCCGTCTCTTAAACTTCCCATAAGGCACTACGCATAATCTGAAACCACCCAAGCCATGGCATGGGACAGTTTACATATATTTAAATTCAGTATACTCCATTAAAATTTTAAGAGACTGTCTTTAATATGATTTTGCATATCTAAAAGTATCAGCAGATAAAAATTAGCAGTATACGTTGGCTGTTCAATAACCCCTTAGAAAATCCGAGAGATAACGCTGTAGTATCGGAAAACGTTTGATTTTAGTAAGCCTCATCTCTTATGAGATTGCTGTTAAAGTTTTGGCAACATCCATTCAGTGGTTTCATTTTCATAGCCGATTGAAGAAATAAATTTTTGTCTATTTTGACAAAATTGGAAGAAAATAAGTTTCGTTCGGTGAATAAACATCTATTTAAAAGGCTTGACGCCGAAAGAAATCAAAGCCGATTTGGACGAAGGTCGTCCGTTCCTGTGTTTCGCGACTGTTTACAAACAGGTAAATGAGTGTAAACGTGGGCGTACATCCACATATGATTAACGTCGTTCGGCACGTCCATTGGAAGTGACTTCCTTCGAAATGACGGGCAAGATTCACGATATTGTTTTGAGTGATCGACGAATCAAAGTGGGCGAAATAGTCGAGGCCGCAGGCATATCACAAGATACAGTGCTTTCAATTTTACACCTCAAATTGGGTGTGAAAATAATCTCAACAAGATGGGTGCCGCGTTTGCTCTCCGTGGAGAATAAACGCAATCGTGTGGTCGATTCGGAGGTTGGTTTGCCGCATTTCCATTGCAATCCTGACGATTTTCTGCGTTGGTACATATCAGACGACGAATAATGGATACACCAATACACTCTACAGGCAAAGGAACGGTGGATTTCTAAAGGCGACCTAGCTCCGATAAAGGCAAAGAAGGTGAAATTGGCCAACAAGATCTGGGATTTTTGCGAGTCGCATGGAAGTATCTGCGTTGATGACTTGCAAACAAGGAAGAACGATAAATGGAGAGTATTATGCATCGTTATTGCAACGATTAAGCAAAGAAATCAAGAAAAAAAGTCCTCATTTGGGAAATAAAAAAAAACTCTTCGACAATTTCTTAATTGCAAACTTAGGAAAATCCCTCGGCGGAAAAAAATCAAGTCGAACGAGGAGATCATCGCCAACACACATGCCTCTTTTGATAACCTTCCAAAATCCTATATGTTGGGCGGCTCGAAAAATTTGTGTCCAGCTGTTAGGAGCTTTCCCCAAAATAATGTATTTCTATTTTTTCCTACGGAATTATTGTACAATCCACGTACTACGGATGTTTTACAACATTTTTAATTGAGGTCGTATACTCTAAACTCGTATACTATATTTGGCGCATCACTTTTCCCTAACAGAAAAAGATGCTTTGAATTACTATATACTAAGCAGTATAAAATAGATTATTTCTTGCAATTACGAGAAAGGAACTAAACATCAGTCGATTATTATTAGGTAATCTACCGGTTAAGGTAGGTTTTTGGATGGACACAACTATCAAATAAATATTTTGTAACTCCAAACAAAACCCAATCGAGCAACCTAAACTACATCAAGTCCCTCTTCATCTCTGTGTACTTCTTTCCCCCCTTTCATCCCATCCAACATCCCTATCCTGTTCCTACCCTTTCCTCGCTTGCCCAACATTCTCCCCTCTATTACCTTCTTCAACATTCCACTACCGCTCAATACGCCTTTCATCCATTTTTCCTGCCTCCATAGGATTTCTCTCAACAAACCCCTCTCCTCACCCACCATCTCCAGTACTTCCTCATTTGTTTTCCTTTCGGTCCATTTCACCTTCTCCATTCTTCTCCACACCCACATTTCAAAAGCCTCCAATCTACGTCTATCCTCCTGCTTCAGTGACCACGTTTCCGCACCATACATAGCTACGCTCCATATCAGAGTCTTTACGAGTCTTGTCTTAACATCAAGTAATGATGGGCATCAGTCGATATCAAAGAAATATAATCATGGACATTGCCATTCATGACAATATACAATCTCAATCTTTTGCAATGGAAACCCTTAAAATTTTAAGTTTCTTACGAGTAAATCTGCCTGATTTTACCAAGTCTCTATACTTTTTCCAGGAATAACTAATAGGTACTAATGCTGTTCTACAGAAATGACTTCCAATGAATGACAGTATTCGCAGTGCATACAACTTGAACTCGTTTAATGATATTAAGCAATTTTGAAAATGAATAAAAAGAAAGCCACACAAAAATCACGAGGCCATGAGGTGAATGGTCTGATCGTAATTATGACAGATAGGACAATCACTCTCAACAGTTATGTTTATGTCGTGGGCGATAAACTCAAAAAACAATAGCTTTTATCCTTCTTAAACATTTTCTAGATAAGATTAACTTCAAGTATGAATTCTTACGTACAAAACACATTGCATCTAGTACAAGATAAATTACCTGTCACCATAACAGTAATTTCAATGGTGTATTCTTTACCACAAGACACCGATATTGTTAAAATGGTTTAATCGCTGGTAATGAATTTCAATATCCCAATAATAGGTTACGAGGCATTTTTGATAAATAAGGGAGCAAGGCGCGACTGATCACCTGGCTCTCGTTTTCAGGGTTACACCACACACCTGCTTAATCACACTCGGGACTTCTAACCCCTTGTACGAGGCATATTCGAAAAGGAAGGACCGTCTCTTTATTTTTTAATATTGGCGAGTCAGAACAAATCTGTGCACATGCAGCGCCATCTATTGATTGTTTTCGGAGTCACTGAATTAATTGTTTTGATTCAATAGTGTTTTCCTACGTATGAACTACGAGAATCGTTGCTCCCGCTAGTTTCGAAGTGCGCGCTGTGATTCGATTTTTGTACGCAAAAGGATCATCAGCTGCCCAAATTAAACGAGATTTGTGCCTTTTTAGAAGCAAAGGTTAGACCGCTATGGTGTCGAGACTTAAAAAATGGCTGCATTAATGTGCTCGATGAAGAGTGGAGTGGCAGACCAGCACAGAGCATCCAGACCGATGACATCTTTCGGCCGAATGGACCAACAACTGCGATCTGATCGACGATTAGTGCTCTCTGACTAATTAACTTCCTCTAGTTGGACCCACCACCATTTACGGGATTCTTACGGAAAAGCTCGGATATAACAAATTGTGTGCAATTGTGTGCAATTGCGTGACCCGAAAATGCAAACCGACCAATAACACAAAGAGCAAAGAATGTCGAGTGGCCGAACGTTTTTTAATCTATATGGACAAGACTTAGAATGAGGGAGAAATCTCTTCTTTCACATGAAACAGTGGCTTCCTGGACAATGGTTTGAAGGCGACGTGGCACTCAAGATCGCCGAAGTTATTTAAGAACCTGGTGAATCGTTACTTAAAGTGATTGGCAGTGAACGGCGATTACGTAGACAAATGAATAGGTTTGTGGAAAACTAAATACGTACAATAAATATATTCTTTCAATTAACGAACACAGTACATTGATGACTGAATTTTCCATTCTTCTGCTGAACTAAAAAAAATGGCCTAAAAATATCTTTTATTCAGAAATAATGCATCCATTTATGAAACGATTTGTATATGTATTCAGGAAGCCAACATATTGACTTAATTGCTGAGAAAATTTAATCTAAAGCTCTTCTAAAGAGAATCCATTTGTTTTCCAGGCAAAGTAAAATGAGAGAGAAAAAGAAATAGGGAGATACAGAAAAGCCGGGAACAACCAAAAGCAAATTGAGTACATACACCGAATGTCATGTGAGAGACTTATAATTAGACTTTTTAAAAGTCAAATCCACCATTAAAAATCCGATAATACGAGGGTATACTGAAAACTAATGCACACGTGCTTGTAGACCACAAACAAAAGGAACTCCTGAAACACTCCTGGTGACATGTGGAAATAATATTCTCTTTCAATACGCATGCGCAGATTTGAGGTCCTTACATGCATCCGGTGTATTTCGAGAAGCGGAAGTATGGAGACGTGTTCTAGGGATATGTCAATGCGAGTTAAACAGGGTGCTATTATCAAATTTTTAACGGCTAAAAAAGTGACTCCTACTGAGACTCATCGTCGTTTAAAAGCTTTTTATGGTAACGATGCTGTTGATAAGTCTACTGTAAATGGATGGGTAGTAAAATTTTGTGTTTTCGAGCCTGAAAAAGCCATAATTATTGATGAAACTTCTTTTGACTGTGTTTTGGGATGCTCACCGAGTTTATGTGACCGATATTCTGGAACGAGGGGCAACGGCAAATTCTTCTCAGTACATACTGGCTCTAAAACACCTCCGACGTCGAGTTTGCCGTGTTATAGACAGGCTGCCGAAAATAATCTCGCAACATGACAACGCTCGTCCGCACACCTCGCGCGTAACTGAAGAGGCTCTGCGAAACCTGAAATTTGAACCGATTCCACACCCTCCTTATTCCCCCGATCTTGCGCCTTGCGATTTTTATTTTTTTCCTCAACTCAAGAAACACATCAAGGGTACACCTCAGAAGATGAGGTGAAGGCAGCTGTCAAATCCTGGATTCGTGAAAAGTCGGAAGAGTTTTTCAGTGACGGAATGAAAAACTTGTTACACGTTGGGGGAAATGTGTTAGCATTAACGGTGACGATGCTGAAAAATAAATATATGATTTTGAAACTTGAGAATTTTACTTCAATGTACTTTTTTCTTGTTGCTTGTTTTTTTGCGGTCTACAAGCATGCATACATTAGTTTTCAGCCTACCCTCGTACCTGCGGTAAACTATTTGCTTTTTAAAGTCAAATTAGTACTCTTGTGCCACCTCAGGTCAAGACCATAGTAAATTCTTAAACGGAGTAACTATTTCTTCCCAACTGTTGAAAATAAAATACTCTTAACACAAATTTAAGTCAAAAGGACATGCATCATGATTGGTAATCTACCTATTTAAGGTAGGTTTTGGACAATATCTAACACGTACCCACCTATAAATACTACATTTCTTTATCGATTTAGTTTACGTGTACATCTGAGTACTCCAGGTATCCATGAAGCACACGAATCAACTCGATTAAAATATGTCACACTCCATTCCAGTAAGTTTATCGCCGCTGCGATTGCCTCACGTCTCCCTCTCCCCTCCCCAAATCCGATTGGCTCCGACCCTCCGACCCATCTGGCACGGGTGACTCTAAAAGAAGTAAGTACCATGGTGTCTTTCAGGAGAGTTTTTGGGTCATTGGAACACGCAAGCAATTCCACCACCTCAAGATCATACGTAGTCCAGAAGAGGGACGAAAATGAGAGAAAGTGTTAATTCTTCAACGACATAAGACAGCAAATCAGATCAGCACAATATAGACATAACGTTAATGATAAATGGGAAGAACAAGATTTCGGAAGAATTTAAGAGAATAGTTGACGTTAAGTGAACCGAATGGAACAATTCAGTGGGAAGATCCAAACGTTGGCAAATGCCGAAGATGACGATGATAACGGCAAGGAGGGTGTGACGTTCTCATAAAATCAATTAATATTTCTGAATACGAATTTTTATAGAGTAATAATTCAATTCACGTTTCCACAGACTCATCTTCAAAATCAATGGGTTGAGAACTCATTTTATAGTCAAGAGGACAATTTTTACCTACATTCCAGAGTGACAATATTTAACGTTTAAAAACGTAGTAAAAATTATTTAATTTCTTCAATATCATCGTGATCCGCGAAGAGTAAGTGTTTCTACGAAAGGTTAAATTATATTTCAAATAAAAAAGTAGATTTGTTAAAAAAGCTTGCCTAACGTTGCAACGTATTGCTTCATGTGTTTCATTGATGAAACGTCCAGATTATTTTATTAGATACCACAAACGAACTTTAATCTCCAAATTGACCAAATTTTGGGACCTTTTGAGTTAAATATATAAAATTATTGCTCATTTCAAAAACACAGGGATAGTTTTTATATAGATAGTTTGACAGAGTTTAAATGGATAGTTTGATCACATTTTTTAATTAGTCCCAAAGAATTAAACAAAACAAAAAACAATTTAGAAAAATACTATTTCCTGATTACTGATACCAGTTTCTTTAAAAAAGTAAACCAAATTTTGCTACCAGAACTAGATAACGAAAACTTTAGCACCTATTTTTACCAAAAAGATGGCAAAACAAAGGCAATCAAAATGTTTAGTGATGGGACGCCTTTGCGTAGATTTTTTTTAAGTAATCAAGGAATGTTGTTAGAATACATTTTTTATGCAAAGGGCTTTATGTAACTTTCAATATATCACTCTGCGATGCCTAATCACAAACTAACGCAACAAGAAAATCGATGTCTCTCGAAGTCCCTCTTCTTCCTTCCGATGTATTCTTCTCAATAGCTTCCTCTCAAGAGAAAAAGCCCCATCTTCCCCTAACGGAAATAAAGCCTAGTCTTTCCTCTCACAAGTAAGCATCCACTTGAGTCATTATATTATTTTTGCCACAAAATTCGGCCGTGGAATTCGGAGGAATTCAAGAAATAGTCACCATTAACGATATAAAATATTATTGTTCATCAAGTTTCCTCTAAACACAAGGTAAACACTCGAAGAAAATGTGAATGTCGGCAAATCGCAGATTTATTTTCCACTGCCACCCTCCTCCACTCTCGATGCCCCCAGAGTTTTGTCTTCCTCCCGTGCTCGAATAACAACTCTGATGGCAGCATTATATGAACGGTACTAAGAAGACGCAACAAGAGGGAATCCCTCACCGGTGGACGTGAGGCCCTTGAAATAGAAATCATCATTCAGACAGTTCGGCCACCATTTGAAAGAAACTGCGAGGAACAACGGTCCAAAGGTCGGAAAAGTCTCCACCACCATTGAGAACACAAAAGCAACGTCTAACTCCGTTTCAATGGAAAATGCAATTATTCGAGAGTGAATCCCTTCAAAAGGCAAATGAAGCCATTGAATGGATTCGACGCAAAGTGTTGAGAGCAGTCTCTCCAGCTGTAAAACATACATCTCTCGTCGCCAAAAGCAAATTAAAAAACGATAAGTAAAAAATAACGACAGCCAAATCGCGCAAGAATACAACCGCGAACCGCGTAGAAGCGTGTGCGACGCCGCGATACTTCCGCGCATATTTCACTCTCGACCTATCATCATGAACTTGTGTGGTTTACTTCACAAAAGGTAGGTTGAGGATACGACATTCGAAGGAGGCCAGAAAAAATTCGAAACAATCAAACCACACCCCGCAACGATTGGGACTCCGAAAAGTGAACAAAACTAATCCGTGTGGCACCCGAGAAGCGTTAGTTGATGAAACGAGAGGCATCACTGGGTGAAATTCATGGCCAGGACAATCTATCTCCCTAACATTCGAGTAAGGTATAGAAGAAAAAACCCGCGGTGTCGGATTCAGCCAGAGCGTAGTTTGGGAGGCGTGAGGCCGAAGGAGGTGGGTGCGGCCCCTGGCGGTGGAGTGCCCTCGGCTGCCTCTCGCCCTTGGGCGGAAATGATCGGACGAGAGAAGAGCGAGCCAGCGGACCTCCATTTTTATTGATGGACAGCGGCGACACTGACGGGCGGGGAAAGGGGATCGATGGGGGGCGGAGAAGGAGGCAGACACCGAGACAAATTACCCTATCCGTTTATATATATACATTATATATATTTATATATATGTACGTGTATGTGTGTGTGCGCCACGATATTCACGGGATAAGGTATTGAACTAATGACCGGAGGGCCCAGGTTCCGTTTCCGGGCAAGCCTCTCTGGGTACATTCAGCTCCACCTATCCTGTGTGATTTTTCGGGTACCAGATCTTCATAGTCGGCACAGAGAAAGGGACTGCCCCCCTTACCCTGCAAATGTGCGAATTTCACACGCCGTATATGGCTTAGTACTGAGTGAACTTTACCATTTTCTACCAAACAGATCTTTGGGTTGATTACTGTGTCTATGGTTTATACATACACATATACTATATATACAAGGTGCGTTCCGGAAGTAATGAAATTAAATTTTCCGCGCCGCTCCTATTGTTTGGGGTGGGATCAAATAACTTGGAGTTGACAGAGAAGACGTTATGATTTGCCGCGAAACCGGTATCAGTACTCTCCAAGCTGTGGAAGCGGCAGGACGTCAGTTATTGTAAACCTCTGCGCGCCAACCGTGTCACGAAGAAAATGGAATCGACGATCGAGTAACGTTACACGATTACTAAGTGTTGTGCTAAACTGAAAAAATCTCTTAAAAGGAGACCAACAAAATGATTCGTGAGGCTTACGGAGACTCTCCTCTGTTCTATTCATAAGTTTCGAGGTGGTTAACGGCCTTTAAGGAGGGCTGGGAAGAGGTTCACGACGAACAACGCTCTGAGCGGCCGTGAACAATGTGGCTCGTGTCCGACAATGGTTGGTCTCTAACCGTCGATTGAGTATCAAGAAGGTTGCCAATGAACTGAACTTGTAGTCTACTGTTGTGTTTCGCATTCTTAATGAAGATTTTGCGATGAGAAAAGTGTGCGCCAAGCTCGTGCCCAAGGTGTTTGCCACAACGCGCTACGAGTCCGCGAGTTTCTGATCAAACACCAGGTGCCAACACTCCCCCATCCTATAGTCCTGACGTCACCCCAGTAGACTTTGTTTTGTTCCCTCGGATAAAGGCAGTCCTGAAAGGAACCAGTTTTCGTCCGTAGAAAAGATCCAATCAGCCCTGACCAAGACCTTGCGCGAGGTCCCTGAAGACGCCTTCCAGGGCGCGTACCGGTCATGACAGAGTTGCTGGAAAAAATTTGTAGAGGCCCAAGGACAGTAATTTGAAGAATGTTAAGTGTTTGTTTAAGTATATTATGTTCAATAAATTTTTAAAAAATAATTGCATTATTTTTGGAACGCACCTTGTATATACATATTTATATGTATATTTATAAATATATATGCATATATATATTTATACAAATATTTGCATATATACATATATGCAAACATACGTATGCATTTACACATATCATACCTGTACATACACACATACTGTATATGTACATATAGAGGTATACATGTATACACATATATGATCAGTATATCCTTGCCCTCGTGCCCGAGGGCAGTGGGCCGCTGCGACAGCTCGAGGGTCGCCGGAGACCCTCGGAAGTCGGAGCGGCGGAGAGGGAGTGGACTTCTCGCAGCCAAGTTTGGATTTGCCGCCTCGGAGGTCATGGGGGGCTCGAGGCTTTCAGTGGGGGGGGAGGGGGCAGTGCGCCTTGGGGTCCCCCTCTCTGCCTCGTGAAGGAGGGGGCGGGGGGTGGCGTGGGAGTGAGCGCCAGTGCAAAACAAGGAGCCGGTTAAGTCGATGTTGTTCGGCGGCGGCCGATGGCAGAATGCGGGGCGATCTTCGCCCACACGACCCGCGACAACACCCCGGGGCTATTTCCCAGGCGTATAGTCGTTTACCAATCATCGCAAGGAAGTTTTTCGATTCAATTGCGCAGCAGAGGTGACGGCGTCCATATTTGGCTAACCGAATGTCGATTGCGCACGGTTCGCGAGGGGGTGATTGTCGTTACGTGTGGGAAAGCGATTAACTTGATAACTAAGTTATAAATATACGTTTGCTGCTTCTCTTAAGGTCACGAGATGTCGGAATGCTGGAAATTATAATCGCTCTTACGATCGCTTACTGTTTTCAAATTTCATAATTTCATTCCACGTGAAAAGAATTCATACGCATAAAAAGTATAAAACAAATGAAAACAAGATAGTCGAGACCGTAAACATGATTGGCACTAGGTTGTAAAGGGGGGGGGAATAAAACAAAGTTACAAGTAAGGGGAAAGATAGGGAACACACACTAGGTCACTTGGGTGTGTTTGAGAAACAGTGGCCCACTTATACCTCAATCACACACAGAAAAGGCAATATTAATAATAAAAAATAAAACAAACTTACAACCACACGATCACTAGTCTGTGTTGAGAGGAATGACAGTCACTCTCGTGAATCGCATTCACTCACACACTCAAGGTTTACGTACCAGAATCCCTCATATGCCAGTGACCCGTTAATCACACAGAAGAATGCAAAATTATTAAAGATAGATAGATAAAGGACTTTATTTGGGCGAAATTGAGACTTAATGGTCCCTTCTTCCATTTAACCTATAAACATATGTAACGAAATAGAAAGGACTTAGGTAAACACGCAATCACTCAATCACTCGGGTGTGTTAGACCTTTGTGGATCGCACTCACTCACTCGTTTGATGTAAAAGAAATGTCATTTCTCACCTAATTCTAACTGTTCGGAGAAACGCTTGGAATTAAAAACCAATATTGTTTCCTCGCTGCTCCTTTTTAAATCATTCATAACTGTGTAATGGTGTCGAAGATCTGTTTGAAAAGATAAATCCGCGGCAATGATCGGCGAAATTCACTTCAAAACTTGATTCAGCGACCAGAGGAAAGAAGGTTAAAGAACCGTTTCATCCGCGACTAGCCAATTATTTTTTGAAATTCTTACTTTGGAAATTACCAGCTGGTAGAACTAAATGAAACGCGTCGGATTACCTCCAGCAAGATATCGGCAGAAGTACATTTTCAAAGCGTCGTTGATTGCCATTGAGGGAGGGCAAGTTGTAAAGGCAAGGGCAAATAGATAAAGAGAGCATTTAAAATATGAAGATGCAGAAAACGAAATGTATGGCAAGCGTAATCGGATGCTCAGGTTTCTAAGTGCTGATTGAGATCCACTGCAAAGGTTGTAGTATGCAATGCAAAGCAGTCAGTGATTTGTAAAAAAGAAAAAATCCTATCACACGCAAATGCTACTATGCATGAGAGTTCATAGATGGTCGTATGAGAAATCCCACGGAATAATAGTCAACTTAACTACCTTTTCCATGGGCTATTTTTCATCTTCCCAAAACCTCTGATCGTAAGACTTGAGCCGTAGTTCTTCTTCCCCTTTACTCGTTTAGTCTGTAAATAATTGAAGAGGTATATATCGAAATTGTGTGCTTAGTGAGAGGGGGGAGAACTCGTATGATCGCCATCAAGTCGCATATGATCATGTAAATTAAAACTCCTCGCCATGGGCCAAATGGCGGCTGCGGGCATTCGACATTCAGACCTCCCATTGCTGGTCGCCAAATAGTACTCCCTCCTAGTGACTAACCTCAGGATATAAACACCGCATATTAGTGGTTCCTTAAAAGGACACCTCGTAAAAGTTAGTGCAGTTTCCCTGACGGCGATCCCTCCAAAACCCAATAATGGTGGGCCACCAGCCGTGCTTGAATCCTGTGGTCGTCCCTGGTGAGAAAGTAATGTTCAGTAAACAACCAAAAGAGGCACCCGAATGTTGTGTGGACGTTTGTCGTCGATCAAATTCCCAGAAAATCGCTACGCCATCTTAATTGACTTTTAATTTATTTTTAATAGCATGTTGGGTGACAATGTAATTCAAAACAGCCTGTGAGAGTCAGTGTGCTTATTCCCGAAACGGATCTTGGTATTGTGGCCAACACGCCGTACGTCGTCCCCGTTGAGGGATTCACTTTCCCTCAAAACACTTCGTGTGCTTACGATCTGTTATAAATGTCTCCTGAAGCAAATTTACCTCCCGTTGGAACCACAAATCCATGGCTTTTGCTGCTGGATTTGCAAGTTAAATTGAATGTGCCCTAATATTGTTCTGTAAGAGAACACCGACTGGTAATCTTTGGCTCTCAGGGTTACAGTTGACCCAAGAATAGCTCACTTTAACAGAATGCTATTAGTTGTCTTGCAAGAGGTCCATTGGTTAAACTTGGAGAGCTCACAAAATGGCACCAGCACAAGGACTTATCAAAGCAGGTTAAAATAAGACGAAAAGCCATCATCAACACATCATCTCCTTTAATACCCTTTCTATTTCATCGTCGAGTATGCCTGGACCTAAGCTATCTTCTTCTACGTCATGTTCCTTTTCTATGTCTAACCTTGTCGGCCTAAGTTCTTTATCATACAGTGTTATATTCCTTCCATCTCTCTTGGATTTTTCCTGGTTCAACTATTATCTAACCCCACTTATCTTTAACTGTTAGCACAGATCTTGCCTTCTTACTTCCCGATAATAACTTAACCTTGCTGTATAGCGCACCAATTTCACCCTTCTTCTGTAAACTTTCCATATCCTCGCATTTCGTTGTTTACCAATCTTCCTTTGCTTTATTTGTGGCCCTTCTCAATTTATTGTTTAACTCTTTGTACTTCATTTTGCCTAACTCTGTGTTTACATTTTTCCATCTTCTTCTTTCATCCATCTTTGCAATCATCTCATCCGTTACCCATGGTTTCCTTATCCTTTCCCCGTTAACGGTTCCTATAGTGTCTTTAGCGGCTTCCAATATCCCTTTCTTGATACATTCCCATTTTTCTTCGATAGTACTCAGTTCTTCACCGTCATCCATCATTTTCTCTACAGCCTGCTGATACTCCTTCCTCGTTAATCCATTTAATGCTTCTAAATTCCATTTCTTAACCCGCCGCCCTTGCCTTATCTTCTTGAAACGAACATTACATTTTATAACAACTAAATCGTGGTCAGAGTCCGCATCCGCTCTCGGGAAACTGTGCGAATTAATCACTAAACCTGTGCCTAACCATAATATAATCTAACTGATACTTTTCTGAATCACCTGGTATTTTCTATGCATACCTACGCTTTTTGTGGTGTCTAAACCATGTGTTGGTGATGACTAACCCCTGTCTCCTGCAGAATTCAATTGCTTTCTCCCCGCGTTCATTTCTCGTGCCTAACCCATAGTCCCCCACCTCACCACCCTCTCTTCCTTCGCCTACCGTCGTATTCCAATCCCCCATCACTATCAAATGTTTCCCTGCAGGAACACACGCGATTATATCCTCTAACTCATCGTACATCCTATCGACTTCTTCCTTCTTGTGGTTGCTCGGTGGCATGTATACCTGAACAATGACTAAGTTCGTCGGCTCTGCTTTAATCTCTACGAGTAGAATTCTATCAGTTGCTTGCTCTATGTTGACTACGCTTCTTCCTGCCCCTTTATTTAATATTACGGCAACCCCTCGTTGGCTCTCGCCCCCGCCGCTGTATATCACTCTATAATTGTCGCTCCAGTAATCCCCGCTATCCTTCCATCTCACCTCGCATAGACCTAAAATATCTATATTACCTCTTTCCATCTCTCGCTTAAAATTCTCTAATTTTGCTGTCCTCAACATTGTCCTGGCGTTCCATGTTCATATTCTAACTTTGTATTCTATTCGTGGATATAAATAACAAATACCGCTTGTTATCTTCTTGCCCAGAGCGCCTCCCTGTTGATAAATGAATCATAATGGGAATGATTTCGTCAAAATTTGTCACACTTCAAATGCAAAGATTGGCGCCCAGTGGTCTCAATGACAATTTATACGGCTGAGATGCAGACAGGCAGTCGTGCGGGATTGACTCAAATATTTATGATCACTAATCAACCAAGGTGAATAGATTGAAGTCGTATCGGATAGAAATGGTGTTTACAACTAGAACTCTAAAAGAGTGGCTAAAACTGAATCCTAGGGTTGGTGTGATATTAAGTAGTAACTTTACGGCATAGAGATTAAGGTGTCAAAATAATAAACCCTTACACCGCTCCAAAACCTGCGTATTTTCCAACAGCTCGAGACGCCATGATGCTCGTGGGTGCTGCCTCGCGAGAGTCAATGAAAACGAACCCATAACTAATGAAAGCGTCGTTTAGTCTGTTTTTTCTCTTCGGCAGTCGCTGGGGCTTTCACTGCAGTAACAGTATTCATTGTATCTGAAAATTTAGATGCATCTGAAACCCACAATTTCCGAACCTATCAGCAAGATGGACACTGCCATTCTTGTCTGCAACCTTTCGGGCAACTTTTCCTTCCGAAGAAAGCTTGCGAAATCGAAGAATAACCCTTCGTTGATATTCTGTTAAAGAGCGGTCCGGCCTTTTAAATATTACAATACAGTTTCGCCTTTGTGTGAAAATAAATGCAGGACCTAAGAAATTAAAAATTATCTTTGCTTTCTACAGAAATGTATATGTATGTATTTTTGTAGAAAGTAAAGATAATTTTTAATTTCTCTAGTTAAACATGGATTTCTACAAAGTTAAGGCCTCAACCATTCAGTGCAATAAATGCAGGTGTTAGCATAGTTTTAGCTATTTCAACAAAAATCATCTGACCAAGAAATGTCGCAGGTCATCCAATGACTGAATGATTTACGTGAACTTGCTTTTACTTTATTAAATACAATGGACAGAAACCATACGAGTATTCTTTTTAGAACCACTTTCTCTCTCCGATCCCGAAGAATAATTTGCTCCTAAAACGGGAATTCATTAATAGTTTGTATTATTGCCACTGTTATTCTTCTTTGCCAGTCACGATCGCGGAATAAAAATTGTTCAAAATGAATTGAAAGTGTGCTTTCACTTCACTCCCGAAGACACTCGCTGCAACGCGAGCAGAAACTTTAAGCTCAAACAATGGACCACACGCGGCCAATCTCGAGACCCACCCCTGCACCAACATTACTGAATCTCTTCAAAAACCAACGATCTAAGATAAACGTAATTAATGTTCTTCTAAAAGCGAAGGTAATTCTGTCAAAAGTCTTTTGCTGGGCCTATTTGCGCTTTTTTGTCGACAAGAATGGATTTATTTGAGGTAATAGGTATGTCTTCAAGATAAGACTAAGTCAATCTGTCACATATATGTTACAATGCTAAGTCAGCGGCCCAAGTCGGCTGTCCAAAGCCTGAATTACATATTTAATAATAAGTCGGTACAACTGTTTACCTGTGAATCGTGGATGCATTTGATGGTGGTAGTGCCCCGGGAGGGGAACGCGGAACCGAACAGACGTCCGACACGACATTGCAATTGTCACGCTCGCCTCACACGATGACAGCGATTGGCATGCACGCGCTTCACGCCGTCGGCGATCGCGAGTGCGTGACCTCCACAACAAGTGAGCGGCGATAAGGGGAGACCAGGGGCGCGCACTGCGTTCCAAGAGGGAGGGGTAAGAGGTGAAAGAGAGGAGGGAGCATCGCCCAAGGAAAGACGCCCGCTTCCGTCTCCTCTAACCCTCTCCCTCCCCCCCCCGGTTGCCCCCCTACCGCTCCCTTCTGGCGCACTAACAGCGGAACTGTGACTTTACGAGCCAAATGTCGTCTGCCTTGTAAACTCTGCCCGGCATTTTACATAGGCCAGTGCTCTACACCCCTGAACCTCAGGATAAACAATCATCGCGCCTCATGTAATCCCTCTTCCCCGTCTGCGGGTCTTCCCATACCAAAACATGCCTCCCACCACAACACTCCCTTCATCCGTTCTCGCATCCCTTCCCCCATCCGATAACCCTATAAAATTAAAAACGATGGAAATGGCATTTATATGGCTGTGCAAAGCCTGTCAACATGCGGGTCTCAATGTCGTTCGCTAATTGTAGAGGGTTGAAGTGGACAGGTACAGATTTGTTTCATGCGGGATAGTACGATATTTTGTTTGTCCGCATACATTGTGTTATTCTTGGCCTAGGTTTTGACTTGTTGAGTCCTGATGATTATTTTGTAGGCTGACACCTGGGTTCTATGTTGTAATGTCTTCGGATTGACTATTTATATTCTGTGCCGCTTGGGAATTATTTCCACATCCTCCCTCTCATTCCTATCCCATCTCTGCTTCCCTCTGGCCTCCCTTCTCCCTTTTACCTTACACAACCCTTTCTCTCACCCCTTCCCACCACCCCTTCTTCCCTTCCCCCGTCCCCTTCTCTCTTTCTCTCACATACCTTACCCATCTTAGTTCAGCAGTCAGTCCTAACTAATCTTCTGAGGAAGACGGAGCTTAATTCCGTCGAAATTATCAAGAAATAACGTGTGAGTGTTCCTTTTATGTGTTCTCATATTGTGTGTTGCTGTCAAGGTTTTTTATTTAACACTTCCATGTTACTTCAAAGAAATCAAATAATTTTATATATATATATATTATATATATATATTTATTGTGTCGCGGTGGTCTAGTGGGTAGAGCGTTGGACTACTGGAGGGTCCCGGGTTCGATTCCCGGGCAAGGCACTCTGGGCACCTGCAGCTCCACCCAAGCTAGTTGATTTTTCGGGTACCAGATCTTCCTGGGAAACCATAACCGGCACAGGGAAAGGAACTGACCCCCCTACCCTGTTGTATGAATATTCACACGCCGTCGGGCTTGGTACATGGGTGTGCTCTACCATCACCTACTAAACCGACCTTCGGGTTGATTACTGTGTTTATGGTTTTATATATATTTATATAAATTTATATATACATATATATATATACATAAATCCCGCCATTATGGTGAACAAATATTAATTCACATGTATAATTTCCTTGACCGGGGATATATACATACAGTATAATGAAAATCGAACACCGTCATACCACACAGTCCGCGCGAAAGGTGTCAACTCATCGATAGTCTCATCGCTGTGGTATTAGAACTGTATGGTGCCAACTCAGAGGCGCACACAGTTGTCGTTGGTTATGCCCTTGTTGGTGCTCGGACTGGTGTCGAATTTGTTCGTCCAGCTGTAGAAACGGAGGCAAGCAAAGAAGAAGAGCAGAGAGAGGTGCGGTTGGCTCGTCCTCTGAGGGTGCTGGAGTGGAGAGCTGAAATTCACCGTCGCATGTCTGTGCTGTATGGTGCATGCACTGCTTGTCCCTGACGAGGGTGCATGAGTGGCATATGTACTAGACTCCGAGGAGGACGCACACCACGCTGCAAGACGATGCGCGACCAGGATGAGGAAGTGCAAGGGAGGCAACCAACCCGTTTCTACAGAACCGGAATTGATGTCTCCCAGTGGGATAAATGTATCAACAAAGCTTTTGGTCATTACTTTGGAAAATGACCATCCCATGGTCACACTGCAGCGGGTGTTCGGTTTTCAATTGATTTCTCTAATATATCGGAGAGAAAGGGTTGTAAATCCGGTAAACCACAAAACAGTAGTCCACCCGAATGTTAGTGTGACCTCATCTCGCGCTGACCCTTGGCCGTGCGAAATGAACACGTTTCGGTGCTACTTCCTTGACCTCCTTCATTTTACTCCATTTGACTTACTGTTTGGATCTGGAACCCAAAAATTACATTAGTACAGATCGGATGGAGCTGCGACCGTCACCCGGATGAAAAACCAAGCCTCCCAATCCGTAACCGAACGTTCCCCACAACCACCCACTCATCACGCCGTCCAAATTGGAAAAATGCCAAGGCGAACGAATGTTAATTGCATCGTCGAATGCCGAAACCAAAATGTAAATACGTGATATTCGATGCAAATGCGATTCTAAATACCATTTTGTCCAATTACACCGTCATTTCGCGGCATTCAGTGACACCTCGAGAGCGTGCGCGAGAAGGGGCGAGTGGCGGACGTGACACGTCTACCGGCGGACCCTCCGTGGGGTTAGGATGGGTTGGTGCGCCCCCAAGGGCGGGGCCACACGCCACCCCTCCAGATTACCCTATGCCCTTCCATTCCAAGCCGAGGCGACATGCCGATGACACATCCAACACGTTGGGATCGTTTCATATCGACCTGGGGTCCCTTTCATAAGGTCACCCGTCCATTCGCAAGGCCTCAAAGGAGCCTCAAATGTACAATAAAACTTTCAAATTAGCACTGGGTGTAGTAGCAAGTGCTGCGCCATTTATTATCATCAGTAGATTCTGTGTATTCTCGTTACAAAGACTCGTAAGAATACTTGACAAACGGGGTCCAGATCGATGAATTAAAAATAGTCCGAAGAGCGTGTATTAAAAAACTGATGCGTGGACAGATATACAGAAACCAATTATTATTATTTCAAGACTTATTTTTTAACACGACAGGTGTTCTGACTTTTCAATGTCATCATCCAGTGTGCTATGGTTACCAACGCATAACATATAGTATGTACGAAAATACGATGGTGGTTCAGAAAGTAACTTACGTTATGAAATAACAAATTAACCTATTTGACAGGACAAAGTTTAAATCTCTTTAATTTGATAGACAAGTTCTTCAACTATTTTTCTAATTAGTTGCCATTCAAATTCAGGTATTTATCATAGCGATACACAAGCTTTTGAATTCCGCCTCTGAAGAAATATGCCGCCGCCTTAAATTTTAACCACTCGTTTACACCAGAATAGAATTCTGCGTGACTACAAAAGCGGTGTTGTAATCCGCGTCTAGCGAGAGAGATCCGTAATCATAAATCGGCGATTTTCGCGAATAATTTCGTTGATTTTCACTGTCAACTCATCTGTCACAAGGTTAGGCCGACCACTGTGGTCCTCCTTGTTAACATTGGTGCTGTGACCATTTGTAAACTGAGAAAACACCACTGCCTCACTACGCCTTCGCTCATTATTCCGTCTCCGTACACTTCACTACCAAGTTGCCTATGAATTTCAATTGGCTTGTGCTTTTTTACCAGTAAATGCCTAATTACTATATATCTCGCGGACCTTTCTATTAAAGCGCACATTTTAATAGTTCGCAGTTAGCAAAGTAGAAGATCCATAGCCTACACACTACCACACAAGGATGCGTACTAAGCGTAGGGACGTTTAGACTCAAAGGTGGTGGCTCTAACCCTACCCACCGCCACGCTAGGCCGAAACGTAAGTTACTTCCGGACAGACCTTTTAGATGAGAAATTCATATTGGTGATGAAGGTGAAGAGAGTTTGCGGGGTTAAGACTGAATGGGCGGCAAGGCATTAGCTAAGGCACATAAGACAACAGGAGGGAATTCATCAATAACCCTTTGTCAAAGGGCTTGCCTGATAAATGGGCGCCTGGGAGCAGGTGTTGAGCTTTATTGCCATTGTTGAAACCGTTCCACTTGGTCAAATAATAACTCCTACTTAAGATTCATTTTCCTTTGACTGTGCTCGCGAGTACTGAGTCACTTGGTCAGCGCCTCCATGGTTAGCCCTCCCTCCAACTCGTTTAATTCCTCCACTATTTTTGCATATATAGGCAATATATTTGAAAATAGAGCTCGCTGGATGATGACGCTGAAGCGTCGAAACACCAGTCGTGTGCAAAATAAATTGTGAAATGTCATTCAGCTACTTCAGCTCTGCCTATATGTAGAAATAATTTAACAAATTCAAGACTTCTAGAGGCAACTTCAATAAACTTGTATATCTATAGTCGATAACTATCATTCATATGCACGATAAAGTAGATATGACGATGTGGACGATGGATTAAATACACAATATGGCTGATATTAGCGACAGGTACTATTGTTTTAATTGTAGAAATTCTGGTTGGATACATGAAAAAAAACAATAAGGAAGCATTTCCACGGGACAACAATGAAGACGCCATCCCATTAAAAAATGGCCACATCGCCGATGAACGATATTGACCATAAGAACGATAGAGACGACGTTTTTGATATATATTGGCATTCTTGTATGCTAATAATGTTGATATACCTAATAATCATCATCTCGTTGATATGGTTCTGCATGTCCATGACATTGAACATCGATACTGGATAATATCATGGCCCACTTCGATTCTCCGACGGGCGTCCAGTGCTCCAAGTGCTGACTACTCGCATTTCAACGCCACACTGCAACGCACCGCCACGGAATTCGTCTTGGCGATCGCCACGCCAACTAATCCGCCGCCTTCGCGTCAACCACTTCGAAGTCACGATCCTTCATTCGACCACGGAATGCTCAAATGACGACGATCCGGTACCGTTAGCATCACGTGACGCGATTTTTGATTGCCTCATGATTTATATAAGTGTTCCTTCGTTCTCTGTAATAGCGAAGTTTAAATTATAGATTAAATCTATTGCATACATTGGAAGGAATTCCTTAGCATTGATGTTGAAAATGAATCATTAGCCTCATCGCAGTATGGAAGGAGAGACCATGACAGTATAATTAGAGAGATTAATTGTATAAAATATGGATTTTAAATGTCAGTTTTCCCACGAAAGATAACAGATCAGAATGGCATTATTCGACCGCACTAGGCGAAAAAGTATTTCGGGAGAAAATTACTCTAGTATGTAATCAACCACTGCCAAACGCCCGAGCAATAACCAGCATGATACTAAAAAATCCAAATTAAACTAATGTCATGAGCGTGAAACATTCTCAAATTAATTTTATGGTTCCCCCTCTACATTGCATTCCACATATGTGGAATTAAACGTAAAAGTGATCCTGTGAATCAAAACTTTCACAGCACACACACACACACACATCGAATGCATAAGACTTCTTGTATGAATATAAGGACGCAACCTTACTTGAAAATAGTCTAAGTCAGATCATAGCATACATTAACCTTACGGTTATTCATTCAATTGTCAAACAACCTGCAGCTTATTTACTCGTCATATCTCAAGTTTTTTTATTTCTTCCTTTGCCCTTATTGCATACCATCCGAAATGTCCAGGGCCTTTCAGATTATTTTTAAGGAAAACAACTTCGAAATCATCATCTGCCATTCTTAAGTCATCATTTCAGATTTCTTAAATTAAAAGGCACATATTATACAAACAATTTTAAAAATCTATTTGTTTATGATTATTATTATTAAGTAATCTATCGCTTAAGGTAGGTTTTTGGATGGACACAACTATCAAATAAATATTTTGTGACTCCAAACAAAACCCAATCGAGCAACCTAAACTACATCAAGTCCCTCTTCATCTCTGTGTACTTCTTTCCCCCCTTTCATCCCATCCAACATCCCTATCCTGTTCCTACCCTTTCCTCGCTTGCCCAACATTCTCCCCTCTATTACCTTCCTCAACATTCCACTACCGCTCAATACGCCTTTCATCCATTTTTCCTGCCTCCATAGCATCTCTCCCAACAAACCCCTCTTCTCACCCACCATCCTTAGGACTTCCTCATTTGCTTTACTTTCGGTCCATTTCACCTTCTCCATTCTTCTCTACACCCAAATCTCAAAAGCCTGTATTTCTACGTCTATGCTCCTGCTTCCACGACCATTTTTCCACGCCGTACATAGCTACGCTCCATATCAACTTTTTTGTTTATGATATCATATAATAATACTTTCAGGCCTGTTATCTGAGAAATTTAGAGAAAATAAAATAATTATTACGGGAATTAATAAGGGACATAGTAGCATTGGAACGGCCTGCTTTCTCCTGAATGGGAATAGCTGCACACCACTTAGTTCTCTGTAATCCTTTTATATGATAATTGTTCAATAAAGGGTGGCCATACACAATTTATTTGCAACAAATATTTTGAATATTTTAATTTTATACCATATTATTAGTTTGATATACTACCTTGAACAAAAAGTTCCCGGAATAACCACCGTGTGGCGCTCCCATCGTTCCGATTTGAGTTCTGTTTTTTTTGTTAAATTGGTACATCTGTTGTTGATATTCCCTTTTAATCTTAGTGTCATAACTTGACATTTGCAAAAGTTACGTAGCCAAGAGTACATCTATCTCTGTGTGTGTTGGCGATTTTTTACAATTGCAGAAATTTGCAACAACGAACTTGTATTAAATTTTGCCTAAAAAACGGATTTAGTGGCGCACGGACGTTGGAAATGTTGGAAAAGTGTTTCGGCAACGATTCTCTAAAAAAAACGGTCGTTTACCAGTGGCACGAGCGGTTCAGAAGTGGTCGTGAGTCAATCGAAGATGATGAACGCAGTGGCAGACCATCGACATCGAAAGTCGGTGAAAAAATTGATAAAGTAAAAGAAATGTTGGTCAATAACCGCAAATTAACCATCAGAGAAATAGCGGAGGACTTGAACATTGCCTATGGATCCGCCCAAGACATTGTGGTTAATGATTTGGGTTTCCGTCGTGTAGCAGCAAAGTTGGTGCCAAAAGACCTCAATTTCATGCTAAAAAGAGACCGTGTTGACGTCGCAAAAGACATGATTTGCGAGGCTGAATCCGATCCCACATTCATCAAAAGGATCATTACTGGAGACGAGACGTGGGTTTATGAGTACGACACGCAATCCAGACATCAGGCAAGTGAATGGCGTTCACCAAATGAGCCGAGACCAAAAAAACCACGTAGTTTTCAGTCAAAAAAGTAGGCAATGCTGACGGTTTTCATGGATTACAACGGTGTAGTGCATCATGAATTTTTGCCACAAGGCCAGACAGTAAACAAAGAGTATTATTTGGGCGTTATGAGACGTTTGTGTGAAGCAATTCGCCGAAAGAGACCATAAATCGTCGCACAGTGCTATCATTATTCGTAATTTTTTGACGAAAAATGCAACAAATACCATCCAACAGCCACCGAATTCACCTGATTTGGCTCCCTGTGACTTCTTTCTGTTCAATCGAGTTAAAAAACCATTACGGGGAACGCGTTTTAGCAGCCGAGAGGAAGTAATGGAAAAATCGCAGGAAGCACTGATGGACATACCGAAAACCGAATATAAAAAATGTTTCGAGGATTGGATCAAGCGCTGGCATAAGTGTGTTGCAGTCGATGGGGATTACTTTGAAGGGGACAATATAGATTTAGATGAATAAACTTGTATTTTTAATTTTCTGAATAAATTCCGGGAACTCTTTGATCAAGGTAGTATACTTGTGGAAAAACCTTAATTCCATACATGCCATATTGCGTCAGCGGCATCCGTTGCAGTTTGAAACATGTCAATTTCGTCTACACCTGCTTCTGCTGATGGAATCTAAAACTACGAGCATCAAAGTAATCATATGGGAATCATTCAGGAACTTCACTATGCGGAAGGAACTGGAGGAGTTAACATTGTGAAGTATAAATAAATTGTAGTATGCTCAACCAAAAGAAGACAGAATTTAAAAGATCTCCAAAGTGAGACATTAGGACCATTGCTATGAAGACTACACTTATAAAGTTAATCAAGTGTTATTCAAGGAATAAAAGGAACGCGAAGGAATAGAAGGAACATGAAGACTGCGAAAAGAAGAGCACTGGCCACTTGTTTGCAAGAAGATGGCGCGCATGTAATCTCTCTGGGCATCATTATATTACGTACTTAATGTAGTATTTTAAGTGTTCTTATTCATTGTGTGAAATGATGTAAATATAGCTAATGACATGCACATAATCTCTCTGTGCATTATTGTATCATGTATTTATTGTAATATTTTAAATGTTCTTACATACTGTGTAAATTAATGCAAGTCCAGCTAACTTAAAAACTCCCAAGGGGAAGAGAGCATTTTTACTGGTATCCCCAAAACGACCATTTGTATAAAACACCTTACGTAAATAACGAAATTACGTTTCAAGCAAACAGCAAGAACAGGCTGTCAGGAGATTTTCTCCCCTACCCCAGAATGAGTATTGGAAGTGACAGGGATGCAGACTGGATGTCAGGTATCATTCCAATAATTTTTTTTTTAACTTCTGTAATAACAGTCTACCTTAATTTAAAATCGATTGTCCCGCCCTCTTTGAGCGATTTGAACCTTCTAGATGTGCCATATGGAAGAACCGACGACTCCCAACCGAACCGACCCTGTAAACTTGTAGAACATATATGCATTACACACCGAGCTAATTAATTTCTTCCCAATAAATTACGCAAATAAAAATGTATAAGCACTCATGATTGAATTTTCCTCATTCCAGGTGTGTTGGTTACCCTAGAACTATTCATAAAATTTTGCACAGGGCCAGTTCAAGAGGGAATTAATAACTATTATTGCAAGAGTGAGAGGCACCAGATAAAAATATATAACATTCTAATATTGGCCTTGAAAGAGAACAGCACATGTTTTTGACGCTTTGCATTTTATTAAAGTCCTTCAAAAATTTGCTTTAAGAACCAGAACAGTTTATACACTAGTCTTACTACCTCATTCTTAGCCTTAAAATTGCCGAGTCGGAAGCCAATACCCTTCGCACTGCTACGAGTAGTACGAGTATTCCAAGTAGTTCATCTTAGTCCGATACAATTATTCATGAACCACTTAAGACAAAGTTGAGGTAGTGTCATTATTATTTAATAGTGCACCATATTTAGCCTACGATTTAACGATTCGGTATGTCTCAACGATGTTTTAAATTATAACGAATTACTTTTTGAAGTAATTAAATAAGAATGAAAATAGCGATGAAAAACACTAAATGATCCAATTTGGTGTGTCATTGGGTATTATTGGGTATTTTCCCACGGAGAATACGATCTAAACATTAAAAATATCATCTGAAGGTTTATTAGTAATACCTTGTTAAAAATTTAGATGAAATACATGAAATGTGATGAAATATAAAATGAGGTCATTTTTACGTTCTTTCTGGGAATCTGTCCCTTTCGTCGATTAAATAAACAGCTTTTAATAAAGCATTAGCACGAATAAAAATTGCCGTTGTTAGAATTACAAACTTCTGAAGCTTCCTGTATTAGTTTTTATCCATGGAAACACAAAGATTAATAAATGGGAATCGTTCTAAGACTCCAAAATTGTCGTATCCTAATGGTTAGAGTGCTCGGCTGCTAACCGGGGGTTTCCGGGTTCCATTTCGGGTGTCATTTCAGGATATAATGGCCCAAGGCCATGTGGGACGGAAATAGGCGAGGGAAGACCCTCTTACTTGAATACCTACGGAATTGCATTGTGGTATACATGAGGTAGTTCCCACCTTAGTTACAAAGCAGAGACATTACTTAAAAAGCAACATATTTCGTCATACTATATTTTCGTAGAAAAATAGCAAACACTGATAGTAACAGAGACTAGAAATTAGGACGAAACCGAGCAACAAATATATGCAGCGAAATGTTTTATGAATTTGATAAATAAGAAAATAAAATTCAAAAAACCTCACTTCAATCCGAACACAAATTAATCTGTAGATTGAAATTCTCACTTTAAATTAATTCGGTTCAAGATGAAATTAATAAGTAAAATGAAAAGGAAAAAATCATGAGTTTGTTTTTTCTTCGCGTTACATTGACTCAGATAGAGGTTCACCGTTAAAAGTCTGCCAGAAATATTCAGGCCATTTTTGATAAGAAATGAGATTATAATAATAGGCCATGAAGCAAATAATTCATTTCACATATAGTATGCCATTTAGCATCGCTTCAGCACAGACGCATCACAGTTGAAGATCAAGAACAATAAATAAAAGTAGAAAGCGTATCCACGAGATACATAAATACACTGACTTTTCCCTTGACCCACTTGAGCCATACAGTCTCACCCCATTGTTACACTCTCTTTACGCGTTGCATTAAAGAAATCTTCGTGGGGAACTCACAGCCCGCCAGACTTTATTCACTCCATTCAAAATAATTTAAGGGTTTCCTTGCAAATGAAGGCGAAAGATGCTCTTTGGATCCAAACGATAAATCACGTCTTATTCGTAAGCCTCACAAAAGCATGAGGCGCCCGTCCATCCGCCCGTCTCGCAAAAATCTACCATGGACGTGCTAATGATTGCGACTTGCTAAATTTTGCGCAGATGATGAACTTTCCGATTGCCTGCCCTGGACTGCCACGGGTTCAGTCTTCGAATCTGAGGCTCAAAAGGCTTCCCTCACAGCGTCCGACGTCTGCTTACAAAGAGTATTTATTTCGTGGAAGATGGCAGCTTATATGTAATCAACATTAAACAGAACTCCAAAGAATTAGGAGTGTGGCCATTATCAAATACTCAAACTCCAGGCGCACCCTACGGAGAGCGTACTTCGGGCCCTGAGACATAGCGTGGCGCAAGGGGTACGGAAATCGTGAATCGCGTTTTGACCTCATCCCTCCCGTTTAATTCTTCCAGTTGCTTCGGGTTTAAAATGGGCCGAGAATTACTCTGAGGCATTCAGAGGTGCTAGGTAATAAGTACTATTTTTCCCAATCTTTTACTCTTAATATCTCAGGTTTCCGACCACCCCCTTCGGCTTTCAAGGAATTACTTTTCCAAGTTCAAACACATTTAGATGCGTTCAACTTATTCACCGTGTTTTCTTAGGAGAAGGTATTTTCCCTTCGAGTAGTGGGCAGTAATCGACTCTAACGCTGATTTGATTGACGACTCTAACATTAAATGGCATGTGAAATACAGAGGGGTTAGTTCCTCTCCCTGTGCCTCCTGCGAGTTTCCCATGCAGATCAGATACACGAACAATCAAACAGCCCATTGGGAATCAAACTCGGGATCTCCGGTCATTATTCGAACGCTTTACATACTAGGCCATCGAGCCCCACACAGAGATTACGTACTCTACGAATAAACTTTTGGGTATATTATATGATTTTAATGATACCTTTCAATCTCTCTCGATTAAACAAGATAAAATATTTACTTTACGAAGAAAATATTACATCATTCCGGTTACTTCACCAAAATAATTCAAACATTAAAAATACAAAAAAACATTTACAAGATTCTCACCATGTTTGCCATACCAACGACCTTACCCACCACAGAATTTGAATCATTAATCTCCAAGTTATGGGTCTGTCTCAAAGATAAGTAAATGATTTTTGCCACCAAAGCAGATGGCTGAATTTGGGTGATTTGTGGTGAAGAGGTAATGGAAGACCTTGGGAAAGTAAAGCGACCCACGTCAGATAACTGTAGGCATTAAGAGTGTGCGGATTATTGCTGTACTGGACCCCTATTCGACAATGAATTCACGATGTCACTTTCCATGGAGCAATGATATGCGATAAAATTGTGCATTAAACTTACAAAATTGGATTCGGAGACCATGGCCATGGTTAAGGATGCCTTTGGAGATGGAAAATGTCCGAAATGTTGGTTTTCTGCTGACACAGGATCTTCTGGGAGGGTTTAGAAGAAGTTACGATGAGGAATGCCCTGGAAATCCGTCAACATCACACTGTAATGATAATCTGCAAAACATGAGACAAATGCTCAACTCTGATTGACCCCCAAGTATCAGGATGTTAGCTAAAGAGTGCAACATTCAGAAAGCCACAGTGCATTGCATTCTTATAGAAGATTTAGCCATGGAAAAGGTGTGCCAAGGTGGTCCCCAAGGTGCTGTCCGAAGACTGCTTGTTAGACAATCTTGACTTGGACCTCTAAGACCACTGTGAAAGTGACCCGAATTTTTTAGAGTGGGTGTTTATATAGATAATACTGGTGGTAAGACATGGGCCTTTGAGTATTACCCAAGTACAACCCCTTTTAGTACCATTTTGGATCACTGGATCATGTCAAAGAGGTCATGACGAGTTGCCTGAATGAGAGTCCTGTTGATGCCTTACAGGAAGCATACCACAACTGGCGGAGGCACTGGCATTGGTGCGTCGATTCATAAGTGTGCCCTTACAAAGGACTTTAGCTATTTTTACTTTTATCTGCAATAAATATTGTTCATCAGATTTATTCTACTTTTTTTGGAACAGACCTTGAATTAATGAGATAATAAGATCATTTCTCACAGAAAAAAGTGTGACCAATGCGGCCACAAATTAGTATTTACTAACAGAGTCACATTTAGAGAACAGCTTCCAACTTCCAGGTTGGATTCCACCCCTCTGTGAGTGTTCTGGCTGGTGCCCCCCCAGGGGCCCACGGTCGTACACCGTATATGTACACTCACGGGCAGCACACTTTTCAACGAACAAAATGTGCTACCTATAAAAATATTTGTCTCACTCTAACGTTCAGTAAATGTCAGCTGAAATGCATGTAAAACCAAGGTTTTTGGAACTTTGGCTATCGCAGCGTTGAGATTAAGAATTGTTGGTTGACAGCCATACTGCGGCCGCGTCTTCATCATTGTCCCCGTCATTGTAGCGCCTTCATTTCCCGCTGCTGCCGATTTTATACCATAACGATAATGACCGTAGTTCCCGATGACGACACCAGGATTTGGCGCGGAAGATATTGGCCGGTGGGCATGCTGAAGGCGTAAACCGGACACAATGACACAGTGACCGGAAACCAAGAATAACCACCATAAAGGTTCCTCAGAGGTACGCGTTAAACCGCGGGCAAGTGACGAGTGGCGAGGGCTGATGTCTCGGGAGGGAGAGGGGGGGAGGTCCTGCCACCGCATATCTGTCCTCCGCGTCCTTCCCCACCCCCCACCACTACCGAACAATATTCTATACAGAGCCTTCCCGCGCTGCTTTCACGCCTCCCACCGTCGACTCAGTCTGCATTCTTCTCCCCTGAGTGTGTGTGCAGCGCTCTAGCCAACACACCTATCCCCCAAACTCCTCCTCCTTCCTTCTCGCACCCACAGGGACGACCGCCTCCCTCACGCCCAATTCCCAACAGCGAAGCACCCCCGGAGGCGGGCAGGAAGGGGGAGCGGCTGTTTCCGACGCCGCCGCCCCCCCCCCCGGTGGGGGTGGTGATGGAGATGATTCGGGTGCGAAGGGGAGCGATGTGTGGGTGATTAGCGAGTGCCGGAGGAAGCCGGAGACGCGCTCCGATGACTGTTTACATATTAATTGGGACACTCCGCTGCGAGCACTGCAGGAGGACGCCTCCACGTGACACTCACTGGGTGCCGCGAGGAAAGTGGACCTCGGAAGCGGTGACGAAGTAAGCTGTGAGTACAACCCACTTGACTGGGGACAAGTTGCTGTCGAGTTTTGTGCCGCGTAAAAAAATACAAAGAATTAAATAAATGCAATATTTAGATGCTGGTGGTTTAAAAATTGGTGACACGCATTTGTGAACAAACTATAAATGTGTTGATAATATACGATATCCTGGGTATTCCAACATAAAATTTTATTCCGCACTCAAATACAAGTTTTTCGGCCCATAAGTTATCCAGTTCATAATAATACTCATCACAATAAATTCAGGGTCAAGAAAATTAAGTACTAAACAAATGCATAACCGGAAGGGGAATCAGATGGGTAAGACGTTTTAGTTCTTGAAAGTACCTAACCGAATAAAACGGTGAACCTGCCTTCATGAAAAACTGTATTCTCCTTTCAAAACTTAATAGTTTACCATGTTACCAGTTTAATAACTGAAAAATATTAACCTCATGCTGCCGATATGGCACTGTATTTTGCTAGCATTATTTCCTTTCATACGACAAAATAATATTTTTTAAATAACCTCCGATGAAAACCTTTTACATTGGATTGGCAAAAAGACTGAATGATGTCAGTACAAAGTACTAATGAAAAATTTGGCATTTTCAACCAAAACAGATTTATCTCTGTGGTTCCATGTCCTAATTATCCTAAATCGGGTCCACCATTAATGCGCATGAAACACAAATTATAAATTGACAATAGCGAAATAGCTCATTGGAACAGAAAGTTACAGTTAAATTAGCTAGAAACGCAATGATTAATTTAATTCAATATCTTTAAATACTTTCAACTTTATTCCAAACTATAAGGTTCAAGTAAACTCACTGCAATGTTTGATCTTCTTCTTACTTCAGAATAGGTCAATTGTCTTCCATCAGGAATCAAACATGAAACAAAACAACAGACAAAAAAATGCAGAAATTCCAAATACGTTAAACAATCACAAGTCTGCAACGTCAGAAAAACCCCCATAATCATTTATTTGTTTGCAGCGGTTCATATGAAAGTCACTCTCTTGAATGAGTTGCAGAAAGGTAACAGTTAAAGATTGCAGAGGGGTTAAATAGAAAATTTTTGATGAACTCATGAAAGACGAAATCTTCATGGAGCAAATTTTAAAGCAAAGGAAACGAGTTACTTCCTTCATTAATAATTTTTTTGTATGGCTGCCAGAATTGAATGCTGGACATAGTAGTATGCTAGATTCCATCTCTTTAACCATCCTGGGCCATTCCTCCTCTTTAACCATTCCTCTGTCACAAGCAACTTTTGTCCAGAGGCCTAACCGAATCAATTGGGGAAGGATATTCGCACAAAAGGAAATCGGTGTCGGATAGGAATGATGAGGAGGAGAAGGCGACATGAATGCTAAGGAAATTCAAATCCCTTTGTCGCCACGGAAAAAACTTCCAGGTTAGTTTGCCGTTCACTGTTTTAAGTGCTGGCTTTTGGGATGGCCTTGGTTGTACAGCTTTTGCGTTCCGAAAGTAATATAGCATGTGACGTAAAATTCAAAATCTGAGCGTAAATTTACCCACTCACTCACGTTGGCCATGTTCAATCAGCACGCCATCACACACTAACTAAGAACCATTAAGAAGCATGAGGTGGACAGAGTATCATCATTAATGGTGACCAAGAAGAAGTCGGTCAAAAGACCTAGGGCCCCGAAGAAAAACTCAACCTTCACCCTTTAGTTCGCCCGTCTCTCCTGACTTCCTCCACTTCTTTTTGAACCTCTGTCACCTGCCTCGGGGATAGAATGCATTTGGAAGTCAATATACGAAACAGTGAAGCCATTTAATGAAGAAACTCCACCTATAGCATCCTTTTAAGAGCACTATGACCAGCACATAACAGACATGGGTGAGCCACATTCAGTCATAGACAGTGAGATATAAGGGACTTCTCTGGCAAGAAGAATTTCTCTACTCCTGGAATGGATGCTATGAATATCTTCTGAAGCAGTCAATTCTCATCCACCCATAAACACCCTACATGAATCTCCATATCCTTTCTCTCATGTTCAAAACCTATAGCACATTGGTTGACTAAGGGATGTATGGTTCTGATACCGAAAAAGGGACACTTGTCCAACTTAAAAAAAAATACTGTTCTACAACTTGACTCAACACCATATACAAGACATTCACTGTCATTCTGAGCAACCTTATCCCCCACCAGATTCATTCAAGAGTGAGATCAGGTGTGCAAACAGAGGGGCTGAAAGCAAGGATTAAGGCAGGAACCCGTTTTTCGTCCATAGAAGAGATCCAATCAGCCGTGACGAAGACCTTGCGACAGGTCCCCGAAGACGCCTTCCGGGGACCTACCGGTTATGGCTGAGTCGCTGGAAAATATTAGTAGAGGCCCAAGGACAGTACTTTGAAGAGTTTTAAGTGTTGGTGTAAAACTTTTCAATGAATTACTTTTAAAAAATAATTGCATTACTTTCAGAACACATCCTGTACATCAACAAAATAGCAAATCCGCAGCGAGGGCATCTGGCGGGGGATGGTAGACCCCCAAGCCGTACGTGCACGCAGCAGAACATCCATTTAGCTCATATAAAAACTTCTCGCTCACATACACACACATATGCCCGCATAATTCGAGCCTCGTGCATTACTAAATCATTTAATTTTTGCACTTCTGTTAATTCATTCGGGTGCTCGAATTCAATTTGGTTGTGACACCGTGCGAGGAAATGATGAGTACTTGACCCTGTCCGTGACGGTCAGCATCTTTCTTATTTCAACTGAGTGGTCGAGTGAGGTGCCCATAATGTGGTCTCATAGCAATAATGCCCTCAGTGCCGCAAGGAAACTCTAGCGCCTTCATCCCTTCCAAATGTGCACGTCTTGCCTGATCTCCTCGTGAATCAAAAGGCTCCCGACATACTAATTCCTCCAATATACCCGTCACGCTGACTCTCCTCTCGTAGCAAAGTTTAATAGACCGACGTGATTATACGTGAATCTCTTCCAATTCCTAAATTTGCGTTTTCTCCCATTGATGCCAAATATAGGCCGCGTATTACAAAGGTGACCTATCTAAAGTGGAGTAACACATCTCTCTCATATTTTCATTTCACTTTCACAACACAATCAAGTCTACCTTCTTTAAGGTTGATCCGCATATTCTTCTGTGGTGAGTACCTCATGAAAGGGGTACCTCTGAGATTCTCAATTCGGTTCTATTCATTTTATAATTTACGAATGAAACTGTTTCAGGCTTTATTCAGTGGAAGTAATCCATCACGAATATAATGAAAAAGTGTAAAATCCACTTTATGATTTATTAATACGACCAAAGGTTTTGCCGCGTCGCGACATCTTCAGGAAAATAGTCTAGCAAGTTACAGTATACGAGTTATTCCTAAGTATGAAACAAAAATAACTGGACAGAGGGGATTGCATGTTCTCCATATCCTAAACACGTGATATTTATAGGGCAGAGCATGCTCCTAATCTCGAGTGAGGCCATAATATTGCTCACAATGATATCTCCAAAAATTTTATTAGACATCGATGGTAAGAAAATCGGTTTATGACTGGGGTCCTCTCTATCCCCGCCCTTGTAGGTTAAGGGAGTTATTTTAAGCTATCCTCCAGTCGCGAGGTATTGAACCTTCTTCCATCAACTTGTAAAACACTGTTACTAAATAAGGTGCAACATCTTCAAAAAAATTTATTTAGTATTCTGGCGGGGATTTCTTCAGGTCCTGGGGCTTTGTATGATTTTGTATTTCGGAGCTATCCTATTCCTTTCTGAGGAATCTCATCCTAATAATACATACTTCTGCATGTTGTTCAGAGATCTTCAGCTATGGGGGCTTCGATTTTTTCCACTTTATTTTTGGGTATGGACATACAATTTTACGTTTTGCGCAAAAAACACAATATTTTCCGGTTTTCCTACACCATACTAGCCCCAATTCATTGACGGTAGCTATAAATCCCCTGCGACAATAGTCATACAATAGGCATGCTTCAAGCTAAAGCCTATATTTGGGCATCGATAATTCAAAGAAAATCAATAATGGAGTTAGGCGGTCTATCTAACGAACGCACAATCATGTTTCTTTGGAATGGCCCATTCACCTTTCACCATACGATCTCTATATTATTTTTGTCTAACGCAAGACAGCGGCTGCAGAGCTTCGAACTGACCGCGATAAACATTCCACCGCCTATTTTATCATTACAATCTAGCCTCTAACTGCATAACCTTTCGGAAAGACTGCACTACCTGCAATATCTTCGGTAAGGCAATTTACTTTGTGTTCTTCTATGCTTATTTTCTGCCAATTACTACGATAGCCATTGTGGTCTGGGAAATTTATTCCATATCTGAAATCCTATTTTTGACACTGCGGCAATTTAGTGTGATGACATTGAGATGTTCTAATTGTACACGAGTGGATTTTCCAGGAAAAGGTTTTCTTTTAGAATAGGTGTGGTTAATACCAGGTGTTCTACCCTGAATACTTGCAAAAGACTTCTTATTATTCTAAAATCTCCCATGATCTGACATAAAGTGTTCGTATGCCCTACACACTACCAACTGCGACGCTTCGGATTTACAATTTGGACCCCGGAGTAACCAAGGGGACTCCCGACACGATGGATACAGGACTCGGGTGAAAAAAAACCCCAATTCCCATTATGATATCCAAAATCATCACTCTCCGCCCTCTGCCAAACACTCTCTCCTCCACCGAAAATGACTCTCTCTACTTTTCAGTGTCTCCTCCAATTTCCTCTTCTGCTTTTTCAAACTGGTAACATCCTCACTTCTCCCGCAACATACGTACGAAACCTCGACGCTTGACTTCCTCCCTAAGCAAATTTCTTCGCCCTCCTTTCATAACCAGCATTCCAAAGGTACCTGATCAACGCAAATCATTTCATTCCCTTAACGACCAAGCTTCAAATCTAATTTTTCTACCTCTGGAGTCTTTTCTCATTATCTGCCATCAATTCCCTATACTTTGCAATGGCGTCTTTCTCCAACGCTCACTTTCCTTCCACTATCCTCTAACGCAGTGTTAGCCAACCTTTTTTGGGACATGACGCACTTCAAAGGTTTCACGCCCACTCGAGCTTAATAGCCGACCAAGTTTTGAAAAAGTTTTAATATATAAAGGGACGGAGAGTGAAAAAGGAGCATAAGAAAGACTTCTTAATTTGACTTTTCTTTAATTTGACAGTGGATATAAATTTTACTGAAAATACGTAGTTATTTCTTTTGCTGAATCGGTGATGAGGTGATGTGCATAAATTATTTTCTAACTGCCATCAAAATGCATCCACCCCACTGTGGGCCACTTGGATACATTGATACTGCTCGAACGCTGTTCTAACGATGGGGATTCTGGAACCCATTTCATTGTTAGAATAGCACTACCGGGACGGAGAGATGAAGAAAGCACGGATATTATCCAGTATTCTTTAATATATTTGTTGAAACATAAGCACAAAGCAAAATAAAGAATTTGCACTTGTTTAAGAGTCAAAAAAAGTTGAAGATGGCAGAAAAGAGCAAAAATAGATCTCCATTAGGGAAGGCATCCGACCGAAAACGTAACGAGTCTAAAATAGGTCGCGGGTTCGAATCCCACCCACATCGACGTCGTCTTTTTCCTTGGATTAATAACTAAGGTCATTTGGTGTTACATGACCTTAAGAGACTGGGGATTTAAAAACTGAAATTTACCACCGTTAAAACATTATTAAAATCAGAAAATACAGAAAAAATGCTTCAGCATTTCGAATTAACATCAATACGTACACTCTTAACAGGAATGTGAAGCTATTTTAAAAAGTCTTGCTATGCATCTTCCCAGGTAGTCCCTTCCTATTATCATATTACCTTATAGAACAATATTCCTTCAATTTAATCAAAATCTACAATGCACAAATCTTAAAAGTAAAGATGGCATAGCGTGCAAAACTAGTTCCGTTAGTCCCCCGCAAAATGCGCCAACGAGAAATAGGTCATCCGCATCTTTTCGTGCCACTTACATTATTCGAGGTAACAAAGACGGGATGTCACTATCGACAAGTTACAAGAGCCACTATCGAAATCCTAGCCTTCGAAACGCCAATTTTCAAATGGGAACTCAGTTTCGTCGATAGCACACACGGTAGGCACACGAAAAACTAAAGGCTAAAATTCATTGCCGCAAGACATCAAGCAGAAGAAGGGTTATCGCTCGTTCGACTCTGTCCATAAATTGAAGCACCTGCTGATGTAAATGTCATTATTCAGCCATCCCAAGGACACAAGAAGCCTGAGGGAGATCTGCTTGTTTACTCTAGGTGTGTACGAAGAAACCTCTCCATAATAAAGATGAAGGTCAAGGAGAGGCCGAACGATTGCCATTCCGAGGCAGCATTAAAAAAATCACAAAAGGGCAAAAGCACAGGAAGGGTGTCCGGAGGCATCCACCTATGCGACTGGCGAAAGGCCATGGAGTCAAAGAGTGGACGACGTGAATGAAATGAGGAGAAGGATGATCTGGAAGGCGGGGATGGACCAAGGCTGCCTCCGAGGGACATCGGAACAGGTTATCCAGGGCGCTCCGCGCGACAGAAAAGGGTCAATGTTAAAAGACGCCCCTCTTCCGCCTCCGCTCGCCCTCGGATATCTCCCCCCGGGGCGAGACCCGAAAGTCTCCCCCTCCCTCCTGCCCGGCGGCGGCCGTTACGCCCGGGGCGAAGACCCGCGCGCGGCGCTGGCGGCGACCGCGTCATCCGCCCCGCTGACCTTCCCTCCGAAGAGAGGACGCTCGCCTCGGGCGCCCCGCCTCACTCCCTTCCAATCTTTCTCCTCCGCCAACGGGCCACAGGCATCCGTCCTCTCACTTCGGCTGTAACAACGGTAGGACAGATACCTCGACCCGCCTGCGCGGCTGAATGAACTTTATGTCGAAAAAAATAGGGTCAGGAAATCTCGAGAGAGTGTGAGAGAAAGCCGGGGGGGGGGGTGTCTTTCCTAATTATTCGCTGGCACGAGCACTCCCGTAGGGGGGCAGTGGTTACAAAATTAAAAGCTCCCCCGACAATCTCTCCGTAGATCTCTAGTCACGGCGACTGAAACAATCGAACGGTGAAGGCTTCCGAGAGTTGCTCTTCATGAGAACGCGGTATCAATTTTTTTCCTTTCACCTTCACACGCTTGCTTCCAATAGCTATTTAGCATAGAGATACATGAGCGATAATGAATATGGAGAAGGCCGAAAAGAAGTCGAAGAAGAAGCAGTGGAATATCTTGCTAATCATACCAACCTTCGTTATTCGGTCCAAGCAACCGACTTTTATGAGTCTAACATTCAGACACGATCAAGTGGTAAGGTAAGATTGAGCTTATCTTGGGAAAATATAATTTTCGAAGATTTCGCATGGCAAAGATATATATACATGTATATATACATATATATATTTACTTATTTATTTATTTATATATGTTGGTGCTGCCGTTATGGCTCCAACAAATTTGGCGCCTCTGCCTAATCGTGATTCCATTGAAACCGCTGGAATGCTACTGTCTTTGGAATGAAGAACCAGTTTTATTGGGTACTCTTCACATCACTGGTAATTACGTAAAATATTCGATTTGAAGAGTATTAAATCATTGTAACTTCATTTTTTAGTTATTCGTAGGTTTCGAATGCTGAGATATCAACGGCCTTTCGACGGCATCGACCATTATTTTCTTAAACGCTGAAAGTTAGATATATTTCCAACGATTTTTATAAATAATATCAACCCTTGCTGATAAAGTATGGATGCTTTTAATTTCCGAATTTAAATAAATGGATTATTTTTCATTTCGCCGCAACAAACGACTTTCTTACGGCAAGTAAACCTACATGAAAATCACATTGTAAAACATTACCATAAAAAATATTGCGAAAAACTTTGGCTCGAGCGCCAGTCTCATTGCACTGTGCGTGAAGCTATCATTTTGAAACAGCCAATGTTAGCACTAAAAGTTCCAAGGAATGCGTACACCAGAAAGCTACCATCTACAATAATTAGTGCCATGCAGTTTTGTGCACACGATGGATGCAACTGCTTGTCAAATATTTCTTTTTTGAGAATATTTCATCTTTATTGGCCCACTTAACATTTTTCATGTCAACATTTTACCATACAATGTAATTGATACAATTCAGATTCAATAGAATTGATTAAACTTTTTACTAACTAAATCAAGTCAAGTCTCTGCAAGTCTTTGCAAGTCAAGGCTCTGACCTGAAGATTATATAGAACGTCGAATCGTTCCAGTAATAATTCTTATCTAGTGGAAAATTGCTACCATTTGATATTAATTATCACGCTTGACACTACGAAATTCAAAATGCTTTAATGATTGTAAATATGATATGCAACAGTATGATCATTAATATATAGGAATGTTTCCACTGATTCCGCACGGGCAACTCCCATTCTGAACTGGCTCCATCAAATCACACCCTTGTACATTTTTACCCCGGAGGAATCTTTTCCAGAGGTTATAATAATGACGCAAAATTTTTCTAGGTCATTTTTTTTGGAATGCCCTCAAAAAGTCCAGCGAATTAGCAGAATGATGTCAATGTCGTTAAATCCCTGCCCTCTTAGTTTCCGCTTCATTTCCAGAAGCTGAAAAAATTCAACGGGACCAAGTAAAGAATGTAGGGAGCAAGTAGAATGCTAACCATTGAAATTTTGCCAAATGAATCCGCAGTTAGCACAGAGCGCTGCGTGAGTGGAGCGAGGTAACATCCATGAAGGATCAACCAGCATCCACTGTGCGAATTGGCCGGCCCGCCGAATCTGCCCATCTTACGCTCAAATCTTGGCCAAAAAAAACCATAATTCTCATGAATATATTTCATCCCTTAGACTCGCACCGCGTCCGCAATTTCATGCAACATTTGTAACTATCTTTACTCTTTGCATCTTCGCAGCACTTGACTATTCTTTCAGATGACGTCTAACCTCTCTTAAAATGAGAAAACCTCTCGACATGCGCTCTTTATACGTGTACACATAACTCCTTCCACGTAAATTTCTCTCAACTTTTCGAAGGCCCCGAAAAAAGATTTTACAAAATTATATCATAATTTTAAGAGACAGATTGACGGTGATGACAATACATGAGTGTTCAACATTTTCTTGAATTACCGCGCCATGCAAATAAAGCCCCAACTATCTCATTTCACAAACTCGTGTTATCTTACGGTCATTTAAAAAAATTTTCTCCGACGATCCTTTTCATCAACTTTGCTCCAAATATGTCGAGAAAGTGGCGCAATTCACAGAGTAAAAGATAAAATCTTCCATTTAGATTTCTCCCTTGGGAACAGCAGTAATTCCTGGTGAATATGCTCCAATTTTTGCAAACATCTTGAATCAATAAATCGCATTTGGCTGAAGATGTTGTCCCCTGATCTGTACTGGGTACATAAACGAAGCCATCACCAGTTTGGAGGCCCAGAGAGCTGCCAGAGGCCAAGGGGGAAGGATAGTGGAGGGAAAGGGGGAGGGGGCATACTGATCAATCCTATACCTTGGACTTTGGGAAATGTAACGAAGTAACACCTCTTAGCTGATCACCCATCCATGGAAGTAGGTAAAGTATAATAGTTATCGTATTTCTCCATCAACTTCAGTACTAATTGTTACATATGTATAAGCATAATATGATGCAGAAACTATATATTATATGCTATTTTATGTAATTTTATCCTAATTTCAGTCAAAACATAATGAAGTCAATTTAAAATAATGAGATAAGGAAATTAAGCAATAATTAGTTCTTTTTTCAAGACATTTTGATTGCATTAGCAACGAAAAGGATTTGATTTGTCCATAAATCTTGTTGTTCATAAATATCTTATTATAAAAGGAGACATGGTAGTTCAGTGGTTAGAGCACTGGGCTACTGACCGAAGACACACATATAGTATATCGTTAACAAACGATCACATTCATTTTGAAAGCAATCAATGCAATCGATGTTTTCACTTTAAATTTTCCCGATATGCCGACCAAGTTCTTCGAAGGAAGTAAGTGTTTCATGCTCCAATACGAGGTTAAAGTACATAACATGGGCCAGGACTCGGTCCTGGGGAAAACACATACGAGAAATATGCGGTCGTGCTAATAAAAAGTTGGGATTTGTGAAAATAGTGCTAGGAAAATGCGACGAAAAAGTGAAAGAACGATGTTTCCTTGCCTTCGTCAGGCCCCACCTAGAGTATGCTGCCAGTATATGGGGTCCTCATAATATAAATTTGATTTCGGAATTAGATCGAGTTCAGCGGAGGGGGGCTAGATTTGTCAAACATTGTTATGACCAACGCAGCAGCGTATCCACTTTGCTAGACAATTTAGGTTGGGATTCTCTCACACAGCGGCGTTTACAATATAGATTAAACTTATTAAAAACATTTAAAGATCAGCCCTTTTCCGATGACATCAAGGATATAATACGAACCCCAACGTATTACGGTCGAAGGGATCACAAATATAAGGCTAGAGAGATAGACTGCAAGACTGACAGGTTTAAAATGTCATTTTTTCCAAGAACGATAAGGGACCAGAATGCTTGTAGCCGAAATTCCCCAGGAGTTAGTTCATTACAATAAGTATTAACGTACAAGTTAGGGACTGCGCGAGGATATGTATAAAAATATGTGTATATGCATGTATATATGATTATATATATGCATGTATGTATTTCTATATATTTTTTTCTTACAGGTTCCCCCCACCTTTCCTCACCTATTTGATAACCCCCAACCCCCTCATCCCTTACCCTTCCCTCATGGTGCTACACCCCCTGCCACACACCTTTTTGGTGGCTCATAGGGTATTTATGTAGATGTAGAGAACATAGAGTCTGTTCTCAATTGAGAGGCTGATGTAGAAAACCTCCAGTTTTTACTTCGTGGATTCAGCACGCTGATTGAATTTTTCCAAAGATTGGTACATGGTTAAAATAGGGACGGGAAGAGCTGGAGATAACCCAGTACATTCATGTTTTATAATTTTTCCAGGTTATGGTGTAAAACGAAGACATCACCTGTAGCATTTTGCAAGTCGTAAGAATATCGTGATAGCTGGATCCTCCGTAAATAAAATTACATGTAAACCAAATTTCCCTCCGTGGAGAGGGCTGGCCGGAAATCCTGAAATCGTGCCCGCGTGTATGCAAAGAAATCAGCCCCTCGGTTAATGAGAGGAGATTTACACAGTTTAGGATTGTTATAATGACAGAGCCCAAAGATATAATCGGTTTAGCTATTAAAAATTTGAATCTTAATTTGAAGTACTATTCATCGCTTTTAGCAGGGTCTATTCACTGAGTAGTCTTCCATGTAAGGTAGGTTTTGGATGGCCACAGACTGAACACGGCCACAAGTCTCATCATTGACTACTAAGACATAACCTGACACCTCAGACTACAATAAGCTTGATCAATTCCATCCCCCTTGATTCCATTCAACATACCTCTTCTTTTCCTCTCCCGGCCTAATCTGCCTCCCTCCATCAGTCTACAACATTTAATTATCCTATCAAAATATTCTTCATCCAAGTCTCCTGCCTCCTTTAGATTTCTCCAAAAACTACTTTTTCCCCATTCAACATGCCTAGTACTTCGTTTAAAATAACTTCTAACGTTTGCTTTCTTTTCTGTTCATTTAAACTTTCCCATCAATCACACCTGCATCCCAAAAACCTACAAGCTACGCCTATCAAATCTGCTTCAACGACCACGTTTCCACACCGCAGCAAACCACGTTCCATTTCAAGGTTTTTATGAACCTTTCCTTAAAACCCTCACTCACCATCCCTGCCACCCCTGTTTCGATTCATTCCATAACATTGATTCTCAATCCCTACCTATCACACTGATTTTCCAATTCGCTCATCATTTATTATAACTCCTAGACTGGCCTGATCATTCACAAACCTACTTGATTTTATGAACTCCCAATCAGCTTTCGTTTCGATCTCCAGATTTTGCCACGCCACTTTTATGCGCCCACTTTCCATCATCCACTCGCACTTTGAGATATGTTGCGACTGAGTCCCCAATCCTTCCATCTTACTCCTCCTATCTTTTGAAAAGCATTCAATAATTGTATCCAATTGATTTCATCTAACGGCTTCTTCATATCTACGTGCGTAACAAACAAATGCACCCAGATTGCACTCGATGTTCCTTTTTATTAGTGATCGCATGACTGCTGTGGAATCGCTCGCCTTTCTAAAACCAAACTGTCCAAGTCCCCCTCATTTGCCCTCCTCTCATTGATAATCCCGTGTACCACTTTTGTTGCATGCGAAACTAACCTTATTGCTCGTCTCTGCACTTCCGGATTCTCCCACCGCGTTAGTTGTCTTCGGGAGACGACAGTTTCTCTGGCCATCCCGCTTGAGTCTTCAGGTCGAAGGTGTTTTTGGGAGCGAAATGGTTCACTGAAAGCCCTTGCGGGCACACATTTCATGGTACAAACCACCTTAACCCGTCGAGTCACAATAAGGATATCAATGACATTTGTCCACCTTATATAGGGCTGGTGGTCAAGTACCGCACTCTGATTGGAGAGTCCTTTTCCACGCACTTTTAAATGGATATCTATATTCCCTGCTCATACTATATTTCGTGGTCTTCTTAGAATTTCAACTGCCTCGCGAATTTACCAGGGGAAATAGTGCTTGTCCTTCGCTATTACTTGGCCCCCTAGAAATCGATGACGTGTCTCGGCTCACTCCAAGCACTCACTTGGCGATGGCTGGCAAGTTGAATTGCTTCTTTTCCGTCGCACTACGATGTTCTTCCCGAGGAATTGATGAGTTCTGGTGTCTTGGTCAGCTTTCCACATCGGGTTCTTGTTCAATTTCTTGCAGGGCTTGTCGTTGAGGATGTCCGACATTTTCTCAGTGTATTCCTTTTCAGTGATGGGAACCGTTGATTTTTCTTGGTGCGCGGGAAGGATGACGATGCCGTCATTGTCCTGAAGGTTCCGGAGGGCTTAACTTTCCTTCGTCGTTATGTTCTGTTTAAGTGGTTTTGCGGTGCATTTAACGCGGGCCACATCTTCCGTATTTCGTCGGATTCTAACTTCCGCAGTTTCCGTACAGTGGCTTCCTCCTCCGTAATGATCCTCTCTAGAGTTATTGCTTTGGGGCCATTGCAAAATTTTGACCCTTGGCTTTTGCTGAGGTAGTAGCGTCATCAAGGTGTATGTCTGTTAAGTTGATGATAAAGTGGCCCTTATAAAGACCAATGTTTAAAGCAGTGTTGCAATGAAGCTTGCCAAATTTCTTGATTTACGTTTCCCGATTAGTCGTCTTCGCGGTTCGGGGTGAGTCGGAGATATCTTGCCCACCGTGTCCTAGTCTTCGGCCGTCAGGGTAGAGCTCAACTTCAGATGAAGCCGATAGAGTTCTTCGGGGTCAAAGTGAAGGCTACGGCGCATGTTGCGGATACATTCCATCAGTAGTGTCTTGCTGGTACGGCGTAGTACCTTTCTGGGCGCTCTGGTCTTCAGATGATGCTTCATTTCTACACATAATGGAATGGTGTTAGTATAAAGACAGCGTTGAAGAAAGACAAAGGAAGACAAAAGTCTTCCTTTCTTCCTCCGAAACTTCTCGATTCTCCTGATCTTCCTGTGAATCTCCTTCCCCTAGAGGTTGATGAAATTCCTACAAAGGTTTCCACGACGTTGAACTGATTGCTTCTGCACTTCCGGGTTCTGTTAAGGGATACTTTCTTCCTGTGGAATGCTGATTACTACAGATCGACAAAGGGAGCAGCAATGGGATCGCCATTGGGATCGCCAGTGGGAGCCAACTTGTACATGGAGCAATTGGAGATTAATGCGCTCAATACCTATGGGGAGAAACCAATTCTTTGGCTTTGATATGTCGACGACACCTTCGTCATCTGACCTCACGGTGAAGAATAATTACACAGGTTCCTGGAACACCTAAAGGCACAACACAGAAGCATTCAGTTCACGATGGAGATGGAAGAAGGAAGACAAATACCATTTCTTGACGTCATCGTAAGGAGAAAAAACAGCGGGAACATGGGACACGCCATCTATAGGAAGTACACCCACACGGACCGGTACCTCAATGCCAACTCGCATCACTATCCTTCTCAAAAGGCCTCTTTGGTGTCCACTCTCATTCAGAGGGCGTATACCTTGTCCGACACTTATTCCTTGGAGACGGTATTGAAACACCTGACGACTACGCACGAATGGATACATGACCAACATGATCCTAAAAAGGACCGCGAAAGTGGAAAAGAAATTACGTTGGTTGACCGCCCATGACAACGAAGGGGAAGAAGCATCACAACCAAGGGTAAGAGTTCCATATGTGAGCGGTGACCTCCGAAAGGATAACCAGGGTCGTCAACAAACACGACGAGGTGACAAGGTTCAACGCCGTGACCAAAATAAACAGCCTCTTGCATGGACCAAAGGACAGCATCCCTATGGAGTTATCAGAAGGCGTATCATCCTCCTGCGGTAGCTCTTAAATCGGGGGAAAATGCAGATTACTTACAACAAGGATAAATGAACATCGCAAGGTAACGGAAAAGAAACAATTCAACTTATACTTGAAATCCTAAAAAGACCACAAAATATCAACAGAGGCGATGGATATCCATTAACCAGTGCGTGGAAAATGACTAGCCAATGAGAGCGCGGTACTTGAACACCAGCCCTGGCGCGGACAAGTAAGCTTCCAAAAATAGAGCAGTTCTCAACGCCGCGGAAACCTTTGTACGAATTTTAACTAATCTTATTGTTCTATATTCCTCACATAACGGTTCCCTTTCTCTTTTTTGGGATGGGAACTAACGCTGCTCTAACGAAATCTTCCGGTCGAATTCCTCCCTCCTAAATGCTACGAATTAGCTAATAAAAACTCTTCCTTCCACGTTTTCATAAATCCTTAACTCACGTCACAAAAATGTCATCTACCCCTACGTCCTTCATTGATTTCAACTGCCATTATGAACTTTCTATTTCGCAATCAGGTATGATTTCAGTATGATCCTGCTGTGCATTCTGATCCTTGGCTTTTTGCATGAATTTCGTGTAAACTAATTAGACGGCCACAGAAGCACGATAGTTTACCGAATATCATACATTGAGAAACTACTGAGGGTAATAACTGCAGAGTTATGAAGGAAATAATCGCAGTGAAAGATCAAATATGGACTGCGAGAAGCAGGTAATAGATGGCGTCAGCGTCAGGAAATAATCGGAAAGAAATTATTGGTATATTGTTAATAGTATAGCTTGGACGGCTCCCGCGAACCAACCCTTCTCAGATTAATGGGCTTTGATAATGGGCTCTGATTTCAGATTATGTGACAGTTCGGTGGCGGAAGATAGAATGGTAAACAGATTTATGGGTTAATAGCCGTTTGGCGTCCCAATTGGATCGAATTTCACTTCCTAAAACTTTTTTTCCAAATATTTTATTCCCTCCCCTTTTCCGTCTTCAGGAGATACTCGAGCCAGATAAGAGGAGAGATAAGTGGCCGCAGAGGACTCGAGACGGCCTCTGCCGGAAGCAGCACGGCGTCCAGCGCGGCGGGCGTCGGAGGGGCGAGGGAGTCGTCGGGGGCGCAGGACGAAGGAGATCCCTTTGGGGATCTTGAAGAGGTTCAAACGCGTTCAGCAACTGGGTTTTGGCCCGTAGCAGTCCCCCGCGACAGGCCGCACTCATCCAGTTTGGAAGGATCTGAAGAGCGAATGTGGAGATTTATCCACTCGCGGGGAGAGGCAGGAGGGTGGATCTTCGTGATTGCCCACACCCCTAATGCCCTTTTGAGCATTTTCAGTGACCATTAAAATACACCTTCTCTACATTATCTCTTCTCCAAGACGCCACCAGGACGTGTAGCAAGGGTCACCAGCCATTAGTAATTTATGGTCTTTTCCACTCCGCACAATTATATTTTCGAGAAATCCGAATCGTCCCGAGTGGTGTTTCCTACTTTCATTTCTACTTACTAGAGGGCTCCTTTAACGAGACTGCTCGTCAGTCAACTTCCCTTTCATTTGGTCTCGGCTACTAACGTAAAGCGGGATAACAACTACTCCTCCTCAGCGAGTGTGAAATTCAAGTGATTTGTGTCAAAATGATATGCGAAGCGGTGCTCGTAATCTGCTTCCAATGACTCCCAATCGGAAGTGCCTGATAGTCATTTTTTAACGCTTTCAGTTCCTCCGTTTAACGATTCTCCGAGGCCAAAAGGCAGCTCTTCTTCGTGCACTGTTTGGCTCCGAAACTATAGTATGTCCTCCTGCAAAGGATCCCGAACCACTCGATGCGCATTCGAGGCGATGGCATTCAATCGACAGTCAACGCGGGATAAAACCTCTCTTTTCATTCTTTCTGCTTTCCCATCATTGGTTAAATTACGCAATACAAGTTCCCCCAACGCAGCTATCCCCAACGTGCTCGTACTCTCCCCATCCGAGGGTCACTACTAATCCCACGTATTTCACTTGGTTCGCTACCTGTCCTTCCGAATCCACATCCTAATTACTAACCCTCGGAGTTTAACGGTACCTACTCTGTTCCAAAGAAATTAATTGTTTTTTTCTTTCGGATTTAATTAGACCTTCCCATTCCTGATATCAAGATCTCCGAGATCATTCCTGTGTGCACTTCACTGCCGAGGCAGCGAGGTGTGCAGCGAGTGAGACAGAATACTCGATTGCTGTGCGCCTCTTCAGACCAAGTGCAGGCAAATTTCAAAGATTCGACAACATATTCCCAGGCGAATTGTGAATGGGAAAATGTTTAATTGAAAGAGGACAAAAATAGCAATTATTAGAGTAACAGTTCTGTGAAAGAGTTAACCATGTCCACATGTCAACATAGTAAGAATATGCAACAAGACACGTATGGCATAATTATACTTAGCATTTCCTGCATACAGTAGAATCATCATATTTCAATATTGAATCTGTCTATTTATTAGAGAATTTCTAACAGATGCGTAAACTTTGTGTTTTTAATGGTTCGTATGCGTTGATATTTACATTTCAGAGGTGATTTTACTTATTTTACAGCGCTGTTGTTCCTGCCTGTGCGATTAGTTTTATCTGTGAAAGCTTTAATATGTCACTTTGTTGCTTATATTCCATGTGCGTTATTATCATTGCGATGAAGTAGGTATTAATGAACGCGGGGACACAATAGTTGAGCTACAAACAATCTCCACTTCAAACGCTTTAAAACTAATTAAATATCGTTGGATATTAATTAACCTCAGAATAATTAAAACATAATAATGTGTAACAGTACATTTATAAATGGAAGAAAAAGATTGGTTTGAATTTACGGGCTCAGAAGTGGTGACATGTCACTACAAAAAAACATGGAAATTCAGAGAAATGCAACTTACTAGGAAGCAAATTAAAATCCTTCTCTTAAACTGTAAACAGTGACCTGAAACGGAAACGATATTTCATTAAGTTTAATTACGATAGTAAATAGGTCGATACTTGAGTCAGCATTGCTTGACAAATTCCTACTAATTATTTTTGGAAATTTTTTTGTGAGTTCAAGGATAAGTGAACATGTAGCGCAGGTTTATTCTTTTACTTTATTATACGTATGTGACTTCTATTCGGTTATACTTGTATATACTTTTATGACCAAATATTCGCTGATGATATAAATATTTTCAAAGAGAGACAGATTTAGAAACACTGATTTGTATGCGATCCTATCAAGAAATAATAACGATTTGGAAAAGAACCAACCCAATTCTGCACTAAAAGTGTGGAGACAAGTAAGGTATAATCTTAAACAAAAATCAAGACCATTCATAAAGTAAGTTTTCTAAATACATTCGAGTGGCTTTTATCATTAATATTGGCTGTCCTGTTATTTTAGATTTTGATGGCAGGGAATATTCGACAGTCAAGTCAAATATCCTGTGTTAAATAGCTATTTGTTTAAGTAAGTGAATACCAGTAAAAATAAAAATTAATGTCCACGTTAAATCAGAATCAAAACAGATTATTTTACTGCTATCATATTATATTAAATGCAAATGATGACGATGTTGACGTTTTTGGGATGAAGTTGCCGTTGGAAAGTATAATTAATATCAAACTTTGGCGAATAGTGACAGTCTTGAAAAATAGATTTCAAAAGACTGAGAAGAGCTTTAGAAGGTGTTAATTTACAAAATCATCAATCTGCTCCTAAATTTTAAATATTTAAGTGATGGAATTGCCATTTAGGCCATTCCTTCGCTGTGGCGTTGTGTGGTTTCCCTCAGAAACCCTCTTTTTCTGTTTCCAATACAATTCCTGATGCATTACATACCTTCACTTTCATGTCCAAGCATCCCTGCTGAAAAGAAATCGATGTTGAAAAAGTTCGTTTTTGGCAAACTTAACATGAAATCTCTGAATGGTTTTCAATCACTTCTGAAATTAGCACTCTTTCGGGCATTGCAACTTTATACATAACTATGAACCAAACTTAGCCACAGTTTTTATTTAAAAAAAACTGCGTGAATATTATCCATAATGCGTTTTGGAGAATCAGACATAGCAAACTTCAGCAGGTTTTTCCATGTGAATCGTGAAAATATGTTTTGAAACATTTCAGTCAGCGTGTGTATTTGTCTGAGCTAGGTAAAACATATTTTCTCTCGGCATCTCATTTTACAATTATTTCCAAATCAATTTGCGTTTTGATTTTTTATATTAAAAAAATTTATATACATATAGGTATTCAGCAACAAAACAGATTATATCATTATAGTAATCATAACTAAGTTCCTACGCTGTGTATGAGACACAAAGAGTGAAGCACTTCCCTCGGTTTTAATTCACAAATCATATCTACATTTTCATACCAAATGTTTTCAACAAAAATTAACGTCATCGATCTATTATTGTTATATCTTAATAATTTATAGCCTCTTCAAAGATGATCATCGTATTTTATTAAAACAATGCTGATGTTCTAGCTCGCTTTTCCATTTCTTGAGCTTTTATAGTCTTCAAATAGGCTCTGTCTGCGACGATGTCCATCTCTCCTATTTTATCTCGAATCTACCGATAGAACGTGGTGTCATAATAACTGCCTCGGTGTCGAAAGAAAATTCAGGAGTATATTCATACCCTTCTAAATTTCCAAGTCTTTCCTAATATCTTCGTAAAATAAGTGAACTAAATAAGTTGATGTTTAGCACATAGTCAAAAGTGCTTACGTAACCTCGGAAATAGGTTGCTGGCTGTCGGAAAATATTTCAGATAGTGACGTTTTCCAAAGAGATTGAAAGATCATTTCACGCAACAGCTCTACTGGGATTGGCGGTCTAGAACTTATCGGGATTAAGTCTTATTATGTCAATGGCTTTGCACACCCTTTTATGGAGATGATACAGAAAATTCCCGGTGCAATATAAAAGTAAGCACAAAGGAAATATTATCAATTTCCCTACAGATAACTCCATTTGAAGACGGAAGACAAAAGCAAATCAACACGAAATGTCGGTACTCTTAACTCAACAAGAGTGTAATTCCTATTGAAGGCGGCTATAACCTTCCATCGAAAAACTAGGGAACCAAAGGCATGTGTACAAAATCGAGACAACGTGAGTCAAGTGAAGAAATATTCAACGTATTTTCCCAAGACAGTCAGAGAAGATAGAACTGGAAATATGTTAGTATTCCCCAACTCCCAATTGGCTAAACACGTCCATGCACACGACGTGGTTAGTCACATTAATGCTGCTTTTCCAGCACTGAATGCCAATTAGGTGACATTATAAAACCAAAACTAAACCCATGTGACAAATGTGACTGAAATGAGTTCGGGGTTGAGGGACACATCCTTCCATTATTCCTGCCAGCACACGTAACGACGACAATGCAAAAATGGCATTCATTCTTAGAATTACTTCGTCTTAGAATCGATAAGTGAATCAACTCAAACGTGACAAAGGAGCGATCGGGGCGTGACAGAGAGGTTAGGACAGCGCATTCTCATCACAGATTCTAAAACGCCACAATAACTAAGAGTGAAGCACTCGATATGAAAACCAAAGTCCCACTAAAACAAAACTCTGCGTGCAAATCAGAAAGATGAGAGTTACAAGTAGAGTAAAATTTAATTCGAAATACTTGTTAATTACTATTATTATTATTATAGCTACATTTTGAGGAATTAAAGCACATTCGGGTATCGTACTTAATCATGCATTCATAAACCTCTGTAAACCTTAAGCTTCGGTATATTTTTTTTTAGTTTATTAGTTTACGTACTTGTTTCATAACACTGTTATCAGCTGTTGACGTTAATTTGCAAATTAATTTTTTTAGTCTCTGAAATTAATTTTATATACATGTAAGCATGTAGCCCGCTTACATTGAGCGATGTTCCTATTACTCTCATATGCAAAAGCTATTGGTTTTTTTTAATATGGTGAGGGAAACTTTAATCAAGTGCCACGGCAGAGGCAAAAGATTACTAATAGTCCTTTGATATCTCACTGCTAAAATGGGTCATGGAGAAATAACACATGGCAATGGAAGTAGATACTTAGGTAGGCAGTACATAGGATGGAGGTAGGAAGAGTCAAGCGTGGCCTCGTCTCATAGAAGCGCTGCTTGTATCGAACACTCTCCAGGGAAATGATTAGATTTAAATAGGAGGACTTTGAGAAGATAAGAATGCTTAAATATGCTCTACGAATTTAAAATGCATTCAACCCGATCGCAAAAAGGGAAACTTGAATTAATTTAAAACTAAATACTCATAAAGTTATCTAGAACATACACGACCGCCTGAAGTTCATTTCGACTTTCATTGGAACTTTCTTTGAAATGCATTTAACTGTGGAATAAACAAGAAATAGGATGTAACATACTGTATATGCACCACTCTGATCTCAAGTTCAAACAAAAATCCTATTTATTCTAAATTTCACTTCAAGAGATGCCGAACAATTATGGTAACCCGACGAGTATGAAACACTATCGTTCTTGAATTGAAAATTATTCAAAATCTTCAATCGTCTAAGGGATTTCCATTTATAAGGAAAACTAAGCAACAAAAAGAGAAAAAATTCTTATTCCATCGTTGCCTGTGCTATTAAAATTGAAATAACTAAATTTACCAAATTTATTTATGTTCTAAATCTTCATTCGCAGGAAAATAATTCCTCCGGGTGGCACAACTTGAACTATGCATTAGCAAGTGGAGTTAACAGATAATCTAAATAAAGATTTGCATTTCAATAAGCCTCCATATATTTTGTAATGCCCGTTATATCGCGTATTTGCCAGTGGATCTTTGTTTTAGAACTGAAGGTTCATTCATTGCTAATGCGGAGTCATTGAGGATGATCGCAAAGGATGCAATAAGTTCGGTCACAGAGGTCGAACGTCATGAGATCATTGGTCATTTGGAAAAGTGTGCCCAGTTCATATGGAAAAAACAGAAGATGCCACGAAAGGAATAAAAAAACCATCGGAAACACTGGAGTTTTTTTTTACTTTGAACGGCTATTCATCATAAAGGACCAATGAAACCTGGTTGCGAGACCGACATTATTTGAAAAAAATTAACTAAAAAGACATAAAAAACTACTTCTCGTTTGGATGAGGCGTGATTGGAAAATAAAGAACAAATCAGGAAATATTTTGAGCTTTTCCTGGACATGCGGAGAGCTGCTAACTGATTTTGAACAGTGGTTGATTATTTATTATTGAATTTGCTTTCATTTTCTTCCGTTCTAGGCTTGAATAGATTATACATGGAATCGCTGTTTTTTGGTCAATTTTTACGGTAAGGTTCTATCGAGCCACACACCACATGCACAGCTGAATTCACGAACAACTATGATTTTGAAGCTCCGCTAAAATGGATGCCCTCGCAGCAGATTATTGCACTGTAGAAGAAAATAACGGGGTATCAGACAACAATGTGCGGATATAAAACAGGGCGGTTTACGGTGCGAGCCCATTTGCACACGAGGACCCGTCGGAAGAGGCGTCCGAGCAGGGATAAATACTCGGTTATTGGCCCACTCGGACGTTCCGAGGTCCTTTTGCAGTAATCGCGGGGCGAGAAGATCAACCCAGCAGCCGGTGGCCATCGCTTTCTCGCCCGGGGACACCAAAGCCTTCTCCCCGGGCTCTTCCCTCCACCGAACGGCATCAGAGCCAAGGTCTACCGGGAACCCTCCCAGACTCCCGCTGCCCACTCTCATTCAAGATTGGCCACTCGATGGACGAACACCTGCGGGCGGGTCGCAACGCTCCGGACTCCAGGCCAACCGAAGGAATCGACCGCACCAGAGACACTGCAGAGAGAGAGAGGGGGAGGGTCCAGCACCGCTGATCGCTCCGACACCGGGTTCCAGAGCGAAGAGGTGACCAACATTGCGCAGTGCCTTGCCTCGGCGAGGCACGCACCTCTCTCTCCCACGCCATCCCTCTCCGCCCCACCCCCTCCCTCCCCGCAAAGCGGCGCGGGAGCCACGCTCGCTCCTCCGTGGGGAGGGCGAGGGTGTGAGGTCCGTATAAGAGGCGGAGAGCGTCTAGTCGACAGCAGATTCACCGCCCGACACCTTCCAGGCAACGATGACTGCTCCTTGCGCCGCTCCCACGTCCGCCGCCGAGTGCGACGAACCCACGCCGCGCCGACTGCCCCGCGCCCCCGGACTAGGGCCGGCGCCCGCCCCCTGCCCACCGTCGCCGCACCACCGTCGCCTCGTCTCCCAGGGGGTCGCACTAGAAGAGGGGGTGCGAGCCCGGGAAGGTTGCTGGAGAACGAGCCTCTGCAAGTGCCAGGTAAGGAACAAGCAAGCGAGGAGTCCTCCTTCTTGGGAGCGGACCGATGCTGGGAGCGAATGGATGCTGGGAGCCAAGAGGCTAAGAGGCAGGGTGGTGTGTGGGCCAAGGTCTGCCTGGGAGGCCCTTAATTTGGAAATGCCCACCCCACGTCATACGAAGCATTCATCCACATAAAACATTATTTGTTCGCAAAAATGAAATACGTGGTTATTCGCGTAGTTCGAACAGATACACTTACACGTCGAGTCCATGCACTTATCTTCCACTTTTCGCAGACCTCTAGCTCTAAGCCTACATTGGCTAATTGAAAAAAAAGGTGATGTGGGAAGGCCTGCAGAAATCAACCGTCGTCACTTGTCGGTTTAGAGGTCGCCTCGGTGAGAAAGTGGAGAGGAGGAAGAGGATTTAAAACTCGAAAACAAAATCAGACACTCGGCCAATGTCCTTTCAGAAATGTGAATCTTGCGGTGAAGTAATTAGGTAAGTGGCTTAGACAAGGCTAAAGAAAAATTAAATCGGAGCAGGTCTCAAAGTGACTCGTGCATCATCCTAAAACACAAATCCATGAAATATGCACTATTTTATGATATTTGCAACGCGCGTCGTGGTCGTACATAAATCCGTAACTGTTAGTCTTCAGGCTCACGTTTTCGTTCGGCTCGAGCGATAACACATTCACCACGTTGCTTCTGCTCCCACGTTCACCTTCTCTTTAAAGATTAATTCGCTGGTGTATCCTTCAAAACCAGTGGTCGTTAATTCCTTTCCTTAAGCCCTTGAGTTTCGAGGCACTTCATTAATCCCCTTCAATTGATGTCATTTGTTGTTAAAAATGTATTCATGGGAGCGTGAAAAATATAGAGAAAATACGATAGCAGTGGATACCATGGGTGGAACCTGCGGCCTTGCGAAATTGTTTTCCGTGGAAGACACCCTCCGGGAAGCAATTGGTGTTGGCGGAGGAACTTCGCCGGAAGGCACTGCTCTCAAGGAGGAGCTTGGCCGTGAAAAAAGTTGGGACTTAAGTGCACGGATAAGATGGACAACCTCGAATAAATTTTACTGCCCGACCGGCAAAATGGTTGTATTTCGTGAAATGATAAGTACCTCTGTCGATTATTTTAGAGATAGTTGTGATTGATCATTTGTGGAAATCCATTTGTAAAGCACGAAGAAAGAATTGAAGACTTTGCGTTTCCACAGGAAAGAATTTATTACTGTCGACTAGTTTCGCTACACTGTAGCATCATCTGGAATATTTTTTTTAGCTCCGTCCAGTTGTCGATCTGGTTAGTCAATTTATTCCATATTTAATGATATCAGACAAAATAAACAATCCCCGAGTAAATTCGTTTAAAATGAAGGCAGCAAAGATAGGTGATCTATAAAAACGACAAATCCAGGCTCTCCTGCACTTTTTTACGCTGACAAAGGCCAAAATGAGGAGGCATGAAAGCTTTCTTTAGTACAACCGCCAACGACGAACGACCGTTTTGTAAACATGTATGACCGAGCCTATAGCCTGTCCAATTCGTGGATTCGATCGTCGAGTGAAGGTAAATCAAATTGAGAGGCAAAACGAATAATGGACTCATTCGCCGTTTTGAAATTCAAACGAAACGGGCATCGGATCGTAAAATGAACCGTATCCGAGACCGCAGCTTTTCGTGTGGAAGTAGGCGCGCGTTGCATTCCGTCAGTAGTCCTCCTCAACCTTGAGGGCCTTGGATCCTCCGCAGCGAGACTGGGCGGAGGGCCGCGTGTGCGGAGGGAGGGGAGGAGAGCAAAGAGCGGAGGTGGAGCGGCGCGGACGAGTGCGTAGAGGAAGAGGAACAGAATGGGAGGAGAGTGGGCGGTGGAGGAGGAGGAAGATTGGGGAGTGGGGACAGGAGAAGGAAAAGGTCGCACGCACGGGTCTTCTTCCACTCGATGTCCTTCGGGGAGAGTTCGGTCAACACGGAGAGGGGGCGGGCGGCCCCGGGGGATAGGGTGGGGAAGAGTGAGAGAGGGGGACAGAGGGGCGAGGAGGGAACCGAATCGAAGAGGCGCACTCTAGTTTCGCGAATCGGGAAAACCGGCCCCGGATTCTCTCCCGCGGGAGTGCTCTCGAAGACAATAAAAGTCACGCTCTCCAGTCCAAACAGTGGCTGTGTGGGGGAGGGACGGGTGGGGTAGAGGGGTGAGGAGGAGGGGTGGGAGGCCGTGACCATGGCCGCTGAAACCAATGCGAAACCGTCGAATGTGAGGCTGAGGAGTGTAGCTGGCCCTGGGTCTCCGAGAGGGGCGTTCTTTCTCTTGGACCGATCTACCACCTATCATCGCCGTCGTCCCAAACAAAAAGATATCCAGGAGGCGCAAGGTATCTGGGGGTTGGGCCGAGACGAAGAAAAGCAAGCTGGTCGCCGTTAATTCAAGTATTAGGATTTCACTGCCACGAAAATTTGAGATTATGACGAATCATTGATACTTTGGATCATTATCCGCCATGTCCCCTCTCCATTCATTGTTCAAGGATTCAAATCTCGACCCTTCAACACCGAGGATGGATAATAAAGCCACTTTCCATCGAACTCAACAGCCGACCTCCGTTTCCCGTCAATAAAACAACCACGAGGTACAGCATGCATAAAATTATTTCATAACGGGGAGACATGATTGTTACGAAGAGTTAATTACAAAAAGTGTTCAGAAAGTGTCAAAACTGTCTTGAATAATCTATTAAGTGATGGGAACTCGAAGGAGCGTGCTAGATACCGGTGAGACGAGTTCAGGATTAATTCAATCCTGTGTTTGTCCTATTATAATAATATTTTTTAAAAAACATTAATCAACCCGAAGGTCGATTTGGTAGGTGATGATAGAGTTCACCCAGTTCTAAGCGGTATACAGCGTGTGAAATTCACACATTAGCAGGGTATTAAGGGGGGGCTAGTTTCTTTCCCAGTGCCGTTTATGGTTTCCCAGGAAGATATGGTACCCGAAAAATCACATAGCTTGGATGGAGCTGCAGGTGCCCAGAAAGTTTTATAATGCAAGATTGTAAAATTCTGTATTATTAGCATTTCCATTTGTAATGGTAAGAAGAAATTTGACAATCTGCTTGGAAAATGAACAACTTTTTAATCTCTGTCGGCCGTAGTGACAGGCGGCAGAGGGAGAGATTCGCTCCATTCAGGATGGATGAATAATTAGGGCGACGAGGTGAAAATTCGGAGGGTGGAGATTGATTCCTATAGCTGAATTCATTGATGGATGGGTCATGTTCTATTCACCAAAATAAAGACTAAAATACCGATAAATTCATCATACACGAGAAAAAAACTGTGCTAAGATTGTTAAACACTGTGTACGTTGCTTCAAATTGAGAAATACAAGTGATAGCCAGGATACACTTACGTTTGCCTACATGTAAACTTAAATGCTTAACTTATATCTGAAACAATTGGTAGAATTGCTCATTTTTAATTTTATCTTGATAATTAGCATCGAATACATAATATAACAGGAAGACTTACAAAGGAAGGCCGTTGATAAAAACTTGAGATGATCCAAAATTAGATAAATTATACGTCTATTTAAATTTGAAATGGATTCACCAATAAACCGCATTTTTCCAACGCATCAAATCATTCTATTCATACATTTTACTGAGACGATATTCGATTGGGATGCGGTTGTCCGCTGGCCACTACTGGCCAGAGGGCCGGCTCAATTCCGATTGATGCCCCTGGGTGTTCCCTCGGCCCTTCACCCAAGCTCCATGGTTTTTCGAGTCTTCCAGATGCTCCTGGCAACCCTCAGGCGGCAAGGGAACTGGCCCCTCTCTGCTATGTACCCTGGTAGTGTTACGCACGCCACTGGGCTTAGGGTGAGGGGACCTCTACCCTAGCCTATTGCACTGATCACTGAAGTTTTTGGTTATTGGACTGACGCCACAGCGTTCCTCATACGTGACGGAGGCTTCTCTATGAGGCGGTCCGCCACAGCTGCCGGCCTAACTATTGTCATTTTAACAGAAGTCACAGCAGCGTCAGGTCTTTATACAGCATTTCCGAAATGTTTTGCGTGCAGTTATGCCTGTACGCGAACTTAAACTAGGTGTGGTGCTACTTTAATTACCATTCCCTCGCCTTTCAGTTTGGATGCCCCTTAAAGAGAACGATTTCTGCGAGGAGTCTCAGGAGAAGAGACCAAATAATGAAATCTTGACTCCCAAAGACAAAAGTTATCAAGTACAACTTAATCGGTACAATATGATATCCAATAAATCATTGAAAAAATAATTATTTCATTTTCATGATTATTTGTTTTCACCAATCTTTTTGACAATTGTGCGTTTTATTACGACACTTTAATTTTGTTAAAATGTAATTTCAAGTGCTCATATGCTGTGCCATTTTTGAATTTAGAAAAATGACAACTTTTTCTACCTTAAGTCACCATGGTTTAAATGCACATCAATAAATTATTTTTCATGATTATATTATTGAAAAATGGGTCGCAGTACTCCATTTGTAGAGCGTTGGACTTCTGACCGGAGGGCCCGGGCAAGCCTCTCTGGGTACTCTCAGCTCCACCAAAACGGTGAGATTTTTCTGGTACCAGTTCTCCCTGGGAAACCATAACCGACACAGGGAAAGGAACTCGCCTCTCTTATTCCCTGCTGTATATGTGAACTCCGTCGGGCTTATTAATACTGGGTGAACACTATTATCAGGCCTACCAAAACGAACTTTAGGTTTATTTCTGTGTTCATAGTTTTTTCATTGAATAATACTGATTACTGATTCATAAAGTTGTGCAAGAAAATATAAATATTTCACTGTTGGCCATTAAACTGATGACACGGGGTGGTCTCCGATTTTTTAAGCCCATCACATCCCAGTGAACTAACGGACGTATTATCTCTTCCTCCCAATCTTAGATTTCATCATCGCCAGGCGTTACGCCAACCTTGAAAGGTCTGCTCCTTCTCCTGCTCCTCGTAGTGCTGTCCTCTCCAGCATGGGCCTACGGCGGCAAGTCTTTCATGAGTAAGTATGAGGTGGGGATCAACTGAGAGGACCTACAATCATTTGAAATATTTTTTACGACATTATGGACCGATGATTTTATCACGAACAAATTTGGCATTGCCATTTAGAATCAGAACCAGATACTCATTCCATTGTCCTTGGGTCCACTTCCAATGAGAAGCTGGAAGGTGGCATGTTTACATTTTAAAAGTCAGGGAAACAAGTTTGAGCATTTCAACAAAACGAATTGGATCACAATCCAAAGGAAACCACAGACAAAATTACGCAATAAACGGAGTTGAGAATATGGTCACTGAATCTAACTCCATTAGAACAATTATAATATTCAAACAACAAAACAGGCAAAAAGAATATGGAGTAAAACAGAATAACAGCCGTCGGTTAGCGATCCACATCCATAATAAACATCTGAATAATAATAGTTAGTCATCGGTAGACAATACTAAATAGATTATGCATACTGCACCACTGAGCATTGTATATTCAACCTTCTCTTCTATTGTATTAATCCATCTTAAAAACATTTCTATGAATTTTCCTGGAAAATATATACACTTGCTATTAAAACGCCAATTATTCAGTTATTTCTTTTTATTTTCTTTCTTGGAATTAACAATGCCAATGCAGTGTTAAGTATAAACAAGTATAATATTGTTGCTAACAGCTAACTTTGAGTGGTTCTTCGGGTTTATTAATGTTATATACGCGAATCATACAAACCCGTTCTTTTTTTCTAAGTACATGATAATTATGTTCATAGAATCTAAGAACTTGGATACAGCAAAGTATACCAGATGTCCCGTAAATATAGTAGCATGAACAAAGTTTTCCACTTATAAATATCATAATGTCTCGTGAAAATACAGCACGTAGAAAATCTCTGCTACCCATGACATTTTTTACTTCAAAACCAATAATTAACAAATTACCAATCTCATTAAACTACAATGTAACCAAACTTTACACAAATTTGTCAAATACCATATGCCTACACACTATCCATAATAGTTAAAATTGATCAAAGTATACAATTTTCAAATAACAGTAATCGTTCCATATAGGAGAGTGTACTAATAATGGATATAAGGTTTGATGACTTCTCTATATCAAATATTACATAGTATTTCTCACCGCTGTAAAAACAGGAATATTTGCATGCAAACAATATGACCCTACAGTATATCTAAGATAGATTCATATCGGTATATGATCTTGGAGATTAAAGCTACAAAACATGGATCGTAGAATGAGAAAAATCGGTACTAGCAAATAAATACACTCACATAAATATGTAAATAAGTTCCGCGACGGAGAGAAATAAATCAAACGGAAGCAATGCTGGCAGTTTCTCAATCTTCAGCTAAAGCCAGTGGTAGGAATGATATCGAATGAAAAGTTAAAGATTACGAATTAGGAAACACTATCTTACGTGCAGCACTGTGTCTCAGTGCTTACTACTTCCAAAACATAAAAATCATTCTCAAACGACTACATACTGAATCAAAATACGCTATCATATTTATCGTATGAGTAAACCTTAAGACAGTTTGATTGTACGCAGAAACAATTAAATTAAAGATGCGTACCGACATGTATGCCACATTAATTCATTAATTTAAAAGATAATATGTCTCTAAAATTAATGATAGGTTATCTTGCCTGCCCTCCCCTCCAGCAGCGAACAGTATCGACGCCGACAAGTGGAGCGAACTCATGGGTAAAACACTCACTTCAGTGACCGGCACCTCTGCAGCGAGTCGTGAACAACAGCCTGCGACAAAAGAGTTAGAGCTCTTTTTTCATATTATAAATCTGGATGGCTACCCAATAGTCAAATAAAGAATAACAGATTTGAATCGCACTGTTCTTAGCCTCTGATTGCCTCACAAAACGAGTCACTCGCGAGCGCCGCGAAAACTTTTCCTTCAAATCGTCCGCGAACAACGGCTCGGCATTGGTTTCCCCGTATCAATAATAATTCTAATTTTATTTTATGTCGTTCTGATGGATTGTGACACCGTCGAGTTAGTTTTGATTATTTTGAATCTCCTTTTCTGACTAACATCCAACGTAGCTTCCTTCCTGTACGAACATATGTGTTATGCTTCGCAGTATTTCAACATCATGTTTATAATTCAACTGGCAAGTCGACACAGCTTGATACATGAATCTTGTTCTAATACTCCAAAGCTTTGTTCCACATTATTATTCTTCTTAAGCTCAGTCAGCGGTTAAGTATTCATGTAAATGTTGGAAAAGCAAAATTTTTCAAATGTTGTCCTAAGTTTTTGTATTGCTCTCGCATATAGTATGGTCGACGTCAGCTCTATCCAGATATTAACAGCGTTAATAATTTTTGGATGAAATTGGGGAGCACAAAGTCCTCCATTTTCACAATATGACCACTGATGTCATTCTGTCTTCCCTCTCCATCATAAATCTTCACAATCACAAGCTAACAATATTTGAAGATCACTTATGACGCTAGTAACTCAGTCACTGGCAGACTTGAACTGCTCTCTTTCTGATCAATCTGAGTGTACCTCCCGACCTAGCGCTCCTTATTCCATACGCTCCTCCCTCGATCGCCACTCACTTTGTGTGTTGCACGCTCGCTTTTCTTCTGCCTCTCTCTCTCCTTTAGTCACTTTCTCACTTCATTGATTCTTCTTCGTTATCCTTAAACAACTCTACATCTCTCAGATACGTAAGTTACCTCTTATGTGACTATTTGGTAATATCATAGTTGACATAGAGCAAGCGACAGATAGAATTTTACTCGTAGAGATTAAAGCAGAGCCGACGAACTTGGTCATTATTCAGGTATACATGCCACCGAGCAACCACAAGGAGGAAGAAGTCGATAGGATGTATGATGAGTTAGAGGATATCATCGCGAGTGTTCCTGCAGGGAAACATTTGATAGTGATGGGGGATTGGAATGCGACGGTAGGCGAAGGAAGAGATGGGGGTGAGGTGGGGGACTATGGGTTAGGCACGAGGAATGAACGCGGGGAGAAAGCAATTGAATTCTGCAGGAGACAGGGGTTAGTCATCACTAACACATGGTTTAGACACCACAAAAGGCGTAGGTATACATGGAAAATGCCAGGTGACTCAGAAAGGTATCAGTTAGATTATATTATGGTTAGGCACAGGTTTAGGAACAGTGTGATAAATTCGCACAGTTTCCCAGGAGCGGATGCGGACTCTGACCACAATTTAGTTGTTATGAAATGTAATGTTCGTTTCAAGAAGATAAGGCAAGGCCGGCGGGTTAAAAAATGGAATTTAGAAGCAGTAAATGAATTAACGAGGAAGGAGTATCAGGAGGCTGTAGAGAAAATGATGGATGACGGTAAAGAACTGAGTGCTATCGAAGAAAAATGGGAATGTATCAAGAAAGGGATATTGGAAGCCGCTAAAGACACTATAGGAACCGTTAACGGGAAAAGGATAAGGAAACCATGGGTAACGGATGAGATGATTGCGAAGATGGATGAGAGAAGAAGATGGAAAAATGTAAACACAGAGTTAGGGAAAATGAAGTACAAAGAGTTAAACAATAAATTGAGAAGGGCCACAAATAAAGCAAAAGAAGAATGGTGGAAAGCGCAATGCGAGGATATGGAAAGTTTGCAGAAGAAGGGTGAAATTGGTGCTCTATACAGCAAGGTTAAGTTATTATCGGGAAGTAAGAAGGCAAGAGCTGTGCTAACAGTTAAAGATAAATGGGGTAAGATAATAGTTGAACCAGGAAAAATCCAAGAGAGATGGAAGGAATATATAGAAACACTGTATGGTAAAGAACTTAGGCCGACAAGGTTAGACATAGAAAAGGAACATGACGTAGAAGAAGATAGCTTAGGTCCAGGCATACTCGACGATGAAATAGAAAGGGCATTAAAGGAGATGAAAGCAAATAAGGCCGTGGGGGTGGACAATATTCCTGTAGAAATGTTGAAATGGTTAGGGAAAGGTGGGAAGAAGGCCATATATGGACTGATTCGTAGTATCTATGAGGAAGGAATCTGGCCCGAAGATTTTGTGAGATCGGTGTTAGTTCCTATTCCAAAAAAGGCAAAGTCTACGTCATGTGAGGATTACAGAACAATAAGTTTGATATCCCACACAGCTAAAGTTATTCTCAGGATCATCAACAAAAGGATAGAGAGTAAGGCAAATGATTACTTGGGGGATGATCAGTTTGGGTTTAGGAAGGGAAAAGGTACGCGTGATGCCATTGCAGTAATGAGATCACTAATTGAGAGGAATATAGAATACAACCAGGACGTATTTGCTTGTTTTGTAGATTTCGAAAAAGCGTTTGATAGAGTGAATTGGGAAAAATTAATGCGTGTATTGCAGAAAATAGGAATGGATTGGAGGGACAGGAGACTGATCCGCAACCTGTACATGTCTCAGACTGCTCAGGTGCGAGTGGGGAACGGAGAGTCTGGATGGGCAGTGTTAGGAAGAGGTGTAAGGCAGGGTTGCCCATTGTCACCGGTACTGTTCAACGTATATGTAGAGGAAATGATTAAAGAGGCATGGGAAGAACTGGAGGTAGGAATGAAAGTCGGAGGGGAACTCGTAAAATCGGTTAGGTTTGCTGATGACCAAGCATTAGTTGCTCAGTCAGCCAAGGGGTTGCAAGCATTGTTGAGTGAATTGGAGGTTCAGTGCGATAAATATGGGATGAGAATCAATATTAATAAAACAAAGGTTATGCGATTTTCCAGAAAGAAAAAGGCTAAGCTAAATATTAAAATAGGCGGGGAAAGAATAGAGCAGGTAGAGCAGTTTACATATCTCGGAAGTGTTTTGGACCAATACGGTCAAAGTGGTAGGGACGTAAGGAGAAGAATTGCGCTAGGCAAGGAGGCTTTCTCAAGGAGGAGGGAGTTGATGACGGGGACGTTGAGTAGGGATGTTAAGACAAGACTCGTAAAAACTCTGATATGGAGCGTAGCTATGTACGGCGCGGAAACGTGGTCGCTGAAGCAGGAGGATAGACGTAGATTGGAGGCTTTTGAAATGTGGGTGTGGAGAAGAATGGAGAAGGTGAAATGGACCGAGAGGAAAACAAATGAGGAAGTACTGGAAATGGTGGGTGAGGAGAGGGGTTTGTTGAGAGAAATCCTATGGAGGCAGGAAAAATGGATGAAAGGCGTATTGAGCAGTAGTGGAATGTTGAAGAGGGTAATAGAGGGGAGAATGTTGGGCAAGCGAGGTAAGGGTAGGAACAGGATAGGGATGTTGGACGGGATGAAGGGAGGAAAGAAGTACACCGAGATGAAGAGGGACCTGATATAGATTAGTTTGCTAGGTGGGGAGTCAAAATGTTTATTTGATAGTTGTGTCCATCCAAAAACCTACCTTAACCGGTAGATTACCTAATAAAAATATATATATATATATATATAGGAGAGATTCGTTAACGTAACTCGTCTTAGTTGTTTCTGCAAAGATGCATGGACTAGATCTACACAGATAGAGAATAAGTTACCTTTTTCAAGGTATATCTATTTTGGCTCACAGTAAGCCTAGAAAATTCCACATCACTATTCTTCACCATGGCAGAATTCCTCCCAGTGGTGCCCACAAGTATCGATATAGGAGATATTTTCTGCTCTCTTTCTTAACTCCGTATTACACAACGACATCAATTCGGTTACGACTGTGGTATGAGGCTTCATCATAGGTGAAAACGCGGCAGCTTCAATTCAGCTTAGGCCTCCCATCTTAATGCTAAAGAAACTCTCGCGAGAGGACTCAATCACTGTGCGAACACGTAAAAATACATTTCGGTCGCCGTCCTAAGTCGGCCATTGCTTCGGGAAAGTTATACCGAACGCATTTACTAAAGAAACAGTGTTCGAATTTTCTTGCCAGAAATGATATAACTAAGAAATGCAATATCTACAAAAATGCTCAACATGATAGCATTCCTTAATGGTGCAATAAAATAAACTAAAATCGTGAAGGTTGATCGCGACATTATAATCGGTTGAGATTTGAATCTCCCACCAATTGATTGGACCACATATAGTTTTAAAACGGGGGGTAAGGACCAAGATATCTGTGAATTGAAATTGAATTCTTTTACGTCGAACTCAAATTAATCAATTTGTCACTTCACCAACTAGGGGCGATAATATTCTTGATTTGTTAGCAACGAATATTCCCGAAAAAGCCTAACTATAGAAGCTATAAAAGGAATTAGTGACCACGGGGCAGTAAAAGCTAAATTTTCGCTACATGGGGTCCGAAATAAGAAGCCTAAAAGAAAAATTTACTTATCTGAAGAAGGGGAAAATAATGTCCTAAAATGCGTCCTACAGAATACAGAATTTGCAAGTTTTAAGAAAGATAGTAATCACCGAAATACTGAGGATACGTGGAATCACTTCCTACAGGCCACGCGTTCAGCCGTCAATAAGTCCATTCCCAGTAAATGTATAAAAGATAGCACAGAACCTAGATGGTATAACGCGGATATTATAAAATCATTACGACGTCAAATGCTATTTCACGCCAAGATAAAAAATATTAGAGATGATATCTCCAGCCACAAAAGAATTGAGATCACTTATGATTACTAGAACTACTGACCGGAGGACCCAGGCCCGTTCGGGAGGTGCCCAAAAGAGGTTTGCCCGGACCCGTTCGATTCCCGGGTGAGCCTCTCTGGGCATATGCAGCTCCACCCAAGCCATGTGATTTTTCTGGTACCAGATCTTCCTGGGAAACGAAAATCGACGCAGGGAAAGGAACTGGCCCCCCTACTTTGATGTGTGAATTTCACAAGCCGTCGGGCTTAGTACTGGGTGAACTCTTACATCACCTGCCAAACTTCGGGATAATTACTGTGTACGTTTTTTTTATGATGACGAGATATCCAAGGCGAACTTCAAGCTGGAATTTTGGAAGGCGTTAAGCGAATTCAAAAGAAAAAGAATAGCGGAAATTTTGAAAGAGAATCCAAAAGCATTTTGGTCGTACGTCGGAGAGGTTCAGGGAAATAAGTCAATAGTTAATTCGCTCAAAAATGATAAAGACGAAAGAATAACCAGCAGTTTGGAAAAGGATGACTTATTAAATTCCTACTTTCAAAGCGTCTTCACCAATGGCTCACGGAATATTGCCAATAGCTTACCAAATCGTGCCTGTCAACCGATGCCCAAAATTGAAATCTCATATAATGGAATAGAAGAACATTTGCTGAAAAATATTAAGCCTAATAAATCCTCCGGGCTCAATGAAATACCCGATCGTATATTTAAGGATCTAGCTTAGGAAATTGCACCATATCTGGATATCATATTTAAGAAGTCGCTGGTAGATGACAGGGTCTCCAAAGATTGGAAAACGGCAAACATAACACCAATATTTAAAAATGGAGACAGGAATGAACGGAGAAATTACATACCTGTTTCCCTCGTATCCATTTCGTGCAAGGTTATGGAATATCTAGTTGCTAGTTCGATCACAAGATATCTCGATAGTCAGGAGTTGTTAATGAAAAATCAGCACGGTTTCCGAAAGAGTAAATCCTGCGAGACACAACCTGCGCTTTTTGTTCATTATATTCTTATTTCGGGAAAGAGCAATGTTTCAGTGGACGCAGTTTTTTCTAGATTTTAAGAAAGCCTTCAACAAAGCACCTCATAGTCAACTACTCGCAAAGCTAGAAGCATGTGGCACAGATAAAAATATCCGGGGTTGGATTAAAGACTTTTTGAATGGGCGGGTACAAAGAGTAGTCATAGATGAAGTTAGCTCAAATGCAGTAGAAGTTAATTTAGGTGTTCCCCAGGGAAGTGTCATCGGACCTCTTTCATTCCTACTTAACGTTAATGACATTGACTCCGAAGTCACCAGTAAGATACGTTTATTTGCCGACGATGCAGTGGTTTAGCGTGATATCCGTGATCTTGAGGACACAGCGGCTTTATCAGATGATCTAAATGATATACGAGTACGATCTCGTGCAACACTGGTGCGACACTTGGCAATTAGAATTGAACTTTAAAAAGTGGGTAGTCATAATATTTTGGAAAAAGAGCAATTTCCACCCGAACGCCGACTGCATTGGGAACACCGAAATGGACTTTGTAGACTCAATTAAATACCTAGGAGTTACCCTTACTCGTGACCTCTCCTAGGTGAAACACATACGGGGATATGTGGACAAGCTAACAAAAAATTAGGATTTATTAGAAGAGTACTTGGTAAATGTGATCAAAAAGTCAAAGAGAAATGTTATCTGTCGCTGGTTAGGCCTCATTTAGAATATGCTGGTAGTACGTAAATGGGATCTTCACGAAGTAGGCTTAATTGCCGAATTGGATCTCGTGAAGCGTAGAGCTAAATTTGAAAAACTGTTGCCATGATAAACTTAGGAGAGATCATATCAATAAATTTTTTGGTAAAAAGTGTAGAACAGATAGATTTAATATGCATTTTTTCATGAACGATAAGGGAACTGAATAGCATTGTGCGACCGCGGTAGGGTCATATTCGGGTCAAATTTATTCTGGTGTGTATTCACCCGCTGCCACACACCCTAGCGGTGGCTTGCAGGTTACAAAAATATCTTTAAAAATACATGTGCGGTATCAAAAATAGACTACTCATATTTGTATCATTCTAGCGAAACCAGTTGGCAAGTGCTCAAGAATCAATAATAAAAGGAAACTGGGAGGAAGAGGAAGGATTATTGGGAAAAGAGGGTAAGAATATAAGGGCACAAGAACCCCAAATGGGAGAGCATTTTGGGGGATTTATGAGATTTTAACCAAGTATTTCTACGAATGAGGTACGGAAGACCTTGGTCCGTATGAATTCCCCATGGGTCAACGGAACCGTGCGCTACTTTTATGACCAGAGAATAATTATAGAATGGAGTGAATTTACAATGTTTGGTGGCGTTGAACATAAGCCTAGAAGAATAGTTGGAAATAATGACGAGTTGAGAGTAAGAAACACTCCTGCCACACACTCTAGCGGTGGCTTGCAGTGTACTAAAATATTTTAATCCTACTGAAAACTACTTTCCGATGCAATTAGGCCTTCGAATTGCCCTCGCACATTTTTCATACTAACCTACGTGCAGACATGAAATGAGGTAAATAACTGTTTGAAAATGTTACCTTGATACTGATACATAAATGTATAATATGAATGCACAAAGTTTGAAGGGAGTCGATATCTGATGAGACGATAATATGTTGGTGAGACACAAAAGTCATCGACTACTACAACAAATTCACTTTGGTTACCAACACTCGCTTAATATTTCAAATCGGCTTGCTAAATTTTCCAAACTTTTCAAATTCTGGAATTGAAAAGTAAAATGTATGCAAACAAAATTCGAGAAAATATAATTTGTAGGCTTTGAGAATTTCATTTTTATGTATGATGAGAAGGGGATTTACCAACATCTACAATACAATACGTATTTGGGTTCATAATTAATAGATAAAGAGGTTATACGCTTTTTTAGGAAAGACATTTGGATTTTTCAGTGATATCCCGATTCCTTCTTGAGGTGCCTTGTGGAGAGCACTTTGAGTGGGTACGTCGCCCGTCGGACGGGACATTAAACTGCGGACCCCTTGGCGCCTATCGACAAGAGTAGGCTAATGCCGACGCCGGGTTTCTCTCCACCCTTCCTCCTTTCCTGTCTATTCCTAATGGTGAAATTACCTAAGCTGTCGGTCGCCTCCCCTAATAGTACTACTACTACTAGGAAAGGTATTCGGGATGATTGTAAGATGTAGTGTGCCGTGAGTCCTCGGAGAACTTGGTTCATCGAACCCCTAAGGACTGTCATAGTCACAAAAGGTCATTCCTGGAAAGAAGAAAATAATGGCAGTGTTTTTCCAGCCAAAATACGAGGTCAAGAAATATGTTAGACGTTATTACCCAATGCAGATTGTCCAAAACCTTCAACCAGTCAGATAACCTTGCCTTAAAAATTCTACAGCCAACGTCCACACACTGCAAGATAGACTAGCTATAATACGTTCAACGTAAATAAGGATTGGTTGATTAAAAACCCCTTGTATTCTTAAAGTTAATATTTTGAACTTAACTTCTCAGGTGTGAAATTATAATTCATGTGTATCTCTTCACCACGGTAATGAATGCATGCATTTACATGTTTTTCATGTGACCACATCTATAGTAGCAAGTGCTGCTCTTTGATGAATAAAGATTTGAAATTCATGCACCTTATTCAATCTAATTACATATGGCTTACCTACGAGAGCCAATGAAATACTGGCAAAGCGTACGACTTATAATACGTCAGATACAAGGTCACTGTTTCACGACAGCTATGTCACAATTTCATTTCAAGGAGCAAACATCTCCAAACAAACACATATCATGGTTATTTTTAGTCTGTTGACTTCCCGTGTTGTTCACTTTCAACGTAAACCTTCTCTTCGATCTTTCTCTCCCCAGGCAGTGGACAACTGAGTTGCGGGGACAAGCAGCAAATCCTCAGCATGCACAATCAGATGAGACAAAGAGTGGCTAACGGGCAAGTCCATGGACAACCACCCGCAGCCAACATGAAAGAAATGGTAAGGCCGTGCGTCTAAGAACCCTCAGTAGGCCTAATGATAATACATAACAAATAAGCATAAACAATAATTACATTCGACTACAACTTCATAGTCTTCAGAGTAGGTCAATTTTTTCTCGTACTTCTGATTATTTTACGAATAAGCTTAATTTAATGTAAAAAACGAAGGTTAAGTGTTACTTGAGAAGGATATTAATGCGTAATAGTTGTGTATTCTAAATTAATGAAAATTCATAAAAAATGAAATTTTCGCATTGCAGCTATTTTTACCTTTTTTAGGAGTGGTACCCATAAATCTTAATTAAGTGTACAAATTACCTGTTTTAGAACAAAACCACTTTTCACTCAAAGAGTTTTCTGCTTTCCTCTCCTTTATTTGGCAGATTATACTTGCCATAATGTTCAATGCATGTGTCAGACTAACCTTTCTAAAATGTTGACATTTTTCTACGCTTTCTATCATTTTTGATACACAGACCCTCAGACATTCTTCATCTACTTGTACTTCCCAAACATACACATAACACATAATAGGTCGTATAGCTCTGCCAGAGCCTAATTTTCTGAATTATTTATTAGTTTTTAATGAATTTTGTTGAACGGTGATACCCTGTTTATCTGAAACTCTATCCCTGTAGTATCAATTTCTGCCTAGGGAATGCAGTTTACTCTCATCAAATATACTTTTAAAGGAGATATTTAATGATTCAGTAAGCTGCTACATCTTTTCCATGAACAAGATTGTGCTGCATTTCATCCAAGATCTTAATCCAGGCTTCTGTCAAATTTCTCATATACCATAGAAACAGAGAAAACAAAGGTATAAACAGGCATCACGAGATGTTGGAAAATATGACTGACTGAAGTATGATATCAACTCAGTTCGGCAAATGCTGACTGATGATTTAAAAAGGTAAAGATAAGTCGTGTTTCTTAATGTATATTTGAATGACTTCTACCAATCACCTTTTTAATTTGTTTCATGATGCAAACATATGATCACTCTTCTCCCTTATATGATTTCTTCCCCTCTTCAATGCCATCTAAAGTTCTTCTTCTTCCCCTCCCACTCTTCCACCATTCTCCCTTCTCTTACTGTCATTAGCATTCCATCACTTGGCAGTATCCCATACATCCACTTGTACTGCTTTGCTCCCAATAACCTTTGTCTCTCTTATCATACCTTGACCAAAAACTTCATATTCTTTTCTTTTTTGCCCATTTCCTTCCATTCTTTTCCACATTCAAATCTTGAAAGACTCCAATCTACACTAATATCCTCTAACTTGAATGACCAAGGTTCCGAGTAACACAAATTTACATTCCATATTGAAATTTTCTCTTTACATATTAACTCAAGATGTCAACATCAACGCCTGTCTCTTTCTTATTTAATGCCTAATTGTTGAGTAACACAACTCCTCTCTAAATGTCGTCGCCATTCCCACCCTTCTCCAATATGCTTCCTTCCTCCTTCCTTCACTTTTTAAATTCCAAAATAAAATATGTGAACTGTTCTCTAGTTTATGTCCTCCAAGTTAAAAGCTTTTCTTAGGCTTTCTTACTTCTTGGGAATGTGATTACCTTCATTTTCTTATCATTATTATTAACATGAGTTATCATCCATACCTTGCTCATTTTCATAGTATACCACACATCTTTTTGTCCCTCACTTGTTCTTTGGACTTTAGAGCAATTTGCAAATATATATTTTCCCCTTCGTGAATCATCCCTCAATGTCTACATGTATTTTTCCCATCACAGGAAAAATAAATGTACCCTCATCTCTTGGTAACCATTAGTCGAACAGATTAACTGTGAGCACTGTGGCTGTCCCTCGCTACAAAACTGTAGGCTCTTCCATTATATGAGTATGTTCTCCTTGACCTTCACAATGTATTACAGTGTAGCATATGACAATACTGGCACTTCATTTAGCTTTAACAGATTTTTCATTATTGAAGAAAAGTAGATAAAGCTATGAACCACAAGCTCCCTCCTCATTTATCAATATTGCTTGAAAATATCAGGCATTGGTTTTGAAACCACTGAGTCACTCCAAAACCAAAGAAGACCACTGCTAGTAATTTGTACAGTAAGGACTACAGTTTGGAAATTTTGTAGCCCTTTACTTTAACATGGGCTATATTTACTCTACATGGGCAGAGATGTTCCATGAGCAGGACAGTAAAAATAGTATCAGATAAGTGAGGAATAATAATGAGTTGGCACAGTGTTGGTGATAATGAGCCAAATAAAAATGTCTCCAACATGATTTTTTTCTGTCTCTAGGGCACTGGAGGAATATTTACTTTTCTACCCACAAAATTTCATAAGCTAATCCCAACATCCAATTTTGAAGCATAAATACCATTCTGTAAACACCTTAATGAGTATGGATAGGGAAAGCGCACATCTTTACAACTTAGCATGCACTTTTTGGTTAAATGAATTCTTTTAAATTTCAAAGAGAAAATCACTTTTGAATTCCAATAAATGCAAGCAAAAGTTTCTTACTGATATAACAATTCACATTCCACATATACCCATGAACCTTATATAATCATTAATATTATACATATTTAAATAAGGTATCAGTCAGAAGGTACATGTTACCCATGCTCTCTGAAATCACTCGTTATGTTTATACCCAGTTAGTTTCATTGCCCAGGGAACCTACCATGAAAGTACCTAAATTATGCATCATTATGATTCATTGCCAGGTGGTTAAACAGTGACAGTACATGTGAGCTAAATTTGTGTTTGTTGCTAAAAATTTTTCTTCTTGGGAATGACTCAATAGTTAGATGTGTACTGGTCATTTTGCTGTACCTGATGTTCTATGTGATAAAGCCTAATTATTTGTAGCAAGCATAAGATCGATTCCTATGCAGGGGACCTTTTTCAATAACTACTTTATTTTGGAAAAATAAAGCATAACAGGAAAATATCCTCAATGTTTTTTTTTCAAATCATGTGTGAAACCAAAGCAAAATAGTGATGGTAAAGAAATGAAAAAGTATACAGGTAGAAAAGCATTCACAAAGCATTGAATATTGTTACCGCTAACATTTTTTTCTCTCATTAACTTTGAATTAAGTTGGGATTTAAAATGAGAATATTAAAAGCACCGAGAAAGTTTTGTGATGGTCACATCACATTTTTCATAGCTATTTGCTGATCTCCTATGAAATTAAAGAAGCTTAAACTTACAGTCAACACTAAACTTATAATCAATAAGTAATTCATTTTAAATGAAATTACAACTTAGATATCATGTCCAACAAATACAACTAGTTCACTACATCTCTCATTTATCCACTACTTTGCTTATATTATACACCATATTTTTTTATGGTATGGACCCAATCACTAGATACAACGGTGAAAGTATGGAACAGAATGTAGTGCAGAGAAAATTCCCTATCATTGAAAAGAGAGAAAAAAGCAAAAAGACAGGTACAATGAACGTTGGGAAAATTTAGGATGAAGAGAATCAGCAAAGGAAAGACATCAATATAAGCTAACAGATGGCAGAGAAACTCACTAATTGTGCCTCCAAAAGGATAGGAAAAATTAAACAGGAGGAAATGGTTGAGGAAAGTAAAAGCAGTATATGGAGCAAGTACACAAGAGGCAGAGGGTGAAATTAAGCATGGAGGAATTTATTAAAGGCAAAGAGGAAAATCCTGAGCATAAACTGAGGGAACAGAAAGTAGCACCCATCAAAAAGAAATAAAGGGAAAAGCCAAAATTCTACAAGTCCACAGAAAAATTGAGAACTTCAAAGTAGGTTCACAAGATAGAAATGGAACAGTAGAAAAAATGTGTTATGCACCAATGAGACTCAAGAAGCCTTACTCATGTCAATGTTCATCATCAACTAAATAGAAAAAAGGTGAGCCATGAGACTAGGAAGGAAGTAGGTATTCTTCAGTGAAGTATTGAATGCATTAAGTATGTATAACGAGCTCACATGCATAACGAATATGGGAAAAGAGGATGAAAATCCCAACAGATTATGACTGCAAGAGTCAGAGAAAAATCAAGGGCTGCCATGAAAAACAATTATGTGGCATTGAAGAGAAGAGTGCAAGCATTATTTTTAAGTGTAAGGCCATTTTTCAGTGTGATATGCAAGCACTTTTATGACATGCACACTGGCAGGCTAACCAATATACGATGATTATTCAGTACTTGTTAAATAAGATTCTCATTTGATTATGATCCTCATCATTTATTTTAGTAAAAATAGTTTGAGAAAATATCCTTCCAAGCTACAGCTATTTAACTAGGTGGCATCTCAAGTTCAAGTTGCAATATGTACAGCATGCATGTTAAATGCTAATTGTGAGACCATTAGCATATAACATGCATGCCGTTAGTTTTACCATATAACAATTAGTTAGTTCTGTTCCCTCCTATCTTACATCATGATCCACCAGGGATCATTCAAGGATTCATCAAGGACATCAACATATATATAGTACTTCAAGCCTTTCTAGGTAATTACTCCAAAGTAAACCTTTTGCACTTCTAGAACAAAGAGCATACCACCTATCACCCAAAAACCGCATTTCTCTGATTGGGGGAGTATTATCTCCACGTTTTCACTAGCTACCATAAAAATATATGACTTTAGAGAGGTACATCATAGCAGAAGCTGCTGGTGGCATAGAGAAGTTTTGAAATTCAAAGTACATAGGCTTCTTGGAGAAGGTTCAAGATTGAATAAATTTTAGCAAATATTTAAACACGTGATTTAATATATCTCACTGCGTAGCTTAGAATGGTGTATAAGTATAACACTGCATAAATATGGTAGATAAAGCCATGAATAAAAATACCAAGGTTTTCTCAGACTATGGAATTTAATCAGAATAAATTTTCTTAAGGAAATTCAACTACCCTTTCAATAAAATACCCTTATGAATTAAGGCTTGGAATTTGGAGAAGTCACTTTGTCATAGGATATCTTCAGAAGTTAGAGAGTCCCTAGATGATTTCATTAATCAGTTGAAAGGCTGCAGCTATGGTTGACTTTCCTCTTATAAAGCCATGTTGGGAAAATGCAGAAGATTGAAGTGGCTTCAATAGTGAACAACTTTATTGTAAAATAGCTTTTCAAAAATCTTGGAGAACACAGAAATGATTGTAATTTGTCTATAATTTTCTGATTCACTGTATGATCCTTTTTTATAGGAAGGATTTATCAAAGAGGTTTTAAGTGCAGTCCGAAAATGACCTTTAGAGAGAGACAGGTTAAACATATAATAATAATAATAATAATTTATTTGTCTAAGGATCTACAAGAAGATATAAGACACGTCAGAGAATAAAGAAGAGGAAAAAAAGAAAGGGGAGGAGATTCATACATATTGGTAGATTACTGTCACATATAGACATAAATAATGATGACATATAGATGCATAAGTAAATACAAATTCACAATTACCCAATATGTTTATCAAAAGTAAACAAATTAATTAAAAAGAAGCACTAGGTTGTGGAATCAGTCAGATAATCCATCACAGAATAGTAATTCTTTGCGAGCAGGAATACTTTCAATTTCCTTTTAAAAGACACCAATGACTCACATGGATTTTTCAAATGGTGCGGAAGTTTATTGTAGATTCGGAGTCCCATTTCTCTTGGACCTAATTTAGTCCTATTTGTCCTCACTATATTATAGTGAAGGCTATGCCTATTTCTGGTTTCATACTTATGAAAATTAGAGTTAATTTCAAACATGTGCAGGTTTTTACGCATAAAAAGTAGCAGAGATAATAAATAGACACATGGTAATGGGAGAATCTTCAAAGTTTTAAAGATGGGGTTGGAGGGAGCGTCATAAGGTTTTTTTAATATAATTCTAATAGCCCTTTTTTGTATAGTGAATATTTTGGAGGCGTGAGGTGATGAGCCCCAAAAAATTATGTTATATGACATTAGGGAATAAAAAGCACTATAATATACAGTAAGTAAGATATCTACATTAACAGAGTTTCGGAGGTGGCGTAAAAGGTAGCAAATAGAGCTAAGTTTATTGGCTAAAGTTTCGATATTCTTAACCCAGGACATATTACCACTTATATATGAACCTAGAAATTTGGTTGATGTAACATTCTCAATAGACTTTTTATCAATTTTAATTAAAATACTTTCCAGTTGACTTTTCCAACTAAATTGAACAATATGAGACTTTTCAGTGTTTAGTTTCAATTCATTGTCAACACACCAGCGAAGAATGTTCTCGTTTGCAGATTTAGAACTCATGATAAGGTCGTTTTGTGATGGGGCAGAAAGTAAAATGTTTGTATCATCAGCATATATTACAACTTCACAGATAGAAGTTGAGAGGTTATCATGGCTGCCAGTTTAACGATTGGCATAAGTACTCCATCATACCCTACACACCATTTATTTTCAAAGTCATAATAATTTTTTCAACTTTTTAAGAGTCTGATGGTGTGAGAAATATTGATTTTGGACAGATTTTCATATTGTGAATCAGTGGACTACTACTTTTCCCAAGTTGACAAAATTGACTACTGAAGTAATTAGCAATTTCAATAGGTTTTGATACAAGAATATTATTATAGTTTTACTTAATAATTTAAAGTTTAAATGAAATTTTTTTTCCTCATTTAATAACATATCGAATGTAAAAAAAATGTAAAAATTCAATAGTAAGGATATCTATGGTCTGTCTAATTCTCTAGTCAAGTGCAGAACCATTCGTAATGTTACTCAACCTGGGTACTGAGACAGGAGATTACCCAACAGCTCAAAAATATTCCAAAACAGTACCTGTCCATATGAAAGGTGATGAAGATGATTTTGAAAACTATCACTCCATTTCCACAGTCTTGGTTTTTGGCAGTGGTAGTTGTTATTAAGGGAGGTGACCAACCCGTTTTTGTACAATTTTTGAAGCTCTAATGTAAGATCAAATATGTGGTTTTTTTAGTCAAATAATGTTTTCCAAATCACAAGATGGCTTTTGGTCTGGGAAATCGATAATTATGGCTGTAGAGTTCATTATTAATTACCTCATTAACACGTTTGAAGAGAGGGAATCAGTCTGTGACACTTTGTAATCTTAGTAAGGCTTTCAAATGCATAAATTATTTAGTATTAATTAAAAATCCAGAATATTATGGTGTCAAGGGAGTTGCACTTAAGCTAATGAAGTCATATCCCAAACCAGTTGGTGGTGATCACCACCAATTGGTTGAACTTGAAGGCTGTCAATCTTTAGCTCTTAAAGTAAAAAGTGGTTTCTCACAGGGCTCCATTTTTAGCCCAGTACTGTTTATCATCATGGTTAATGATTTTCCCTGTAAAATGAAATCTAAATCTGTTTTACATGCTGATGACACCACTTTTGTACAAAAATGTCAACATCCAGAAGCTGCAAAGACACTATCTGGTGATGCCCAAAGGCAGGCTAAGAATGGTTTGATATTAATTATTTGCATTTAAATACTGAAAAAACCAGCATAATGTATAAAGTCTTAAATCAAAGATAATTGAAATTGAAAATGTTAAAATACTGGGAATTAACATTGATACAGAACTAACTGGGAGAGCCACATTAGTCAGTTATATAATAAACAGAGTAAAGCTGTTTACATGTTAACAAAGCTCAACTTACTCATTTAAAATGAGTATTGTTTAACATTTTATATTATGCCTTATTTCAATGTCATTTGAATTATGGTTTTGAGGTATGGGGTCATTCCCCACATGTTAAACAAATCTTGCTCCTACAAAGGAGAGCTATTCACTCTCATGCTAAAAAATGGCCACATGATTCCTACAAGCGTCTTTTTATTAAGTATGAAATAATTACTATATTTATTTTATTAATCTTTAAGGCTCTGGTTCATGTGGAAGCTAATCTAGAATCTTGCCAGTTAAGTTTTCACATAACAACTACACCATTAGGGGTACACTGAATTTGAATTGTGTACCTATTGTGTACCTATTTGAATGGAACACCTATTGCGTAGACTGTCCTCAACTTACAACTCATTTCTTAGTGTGAAAATTCATTTGTAATACTGGTTGCCAACTAAATTGAAATTGGATTATATCCCGAATTCCAAGAATAGGGCATATACCTGGTTACTTGCTAACCCACTTTACTCAATTAATAAATGCTTTTGTGACAAACTTCATCATATTTAAGAATTTATGTTTATACAATACATTGAGTACTATTTATACCGATGACATTATATGGTTGTACCATTTATTCATATGAATAAAGTATATTATATTACCTGTCGTTCAACGTACTCAATGGTAATGTGGCTTTTAGATGCATATGTCTAAATTTCCTTCTACTAAATACTGTTATGTTATTAGATGAGCTTTTCAGTTATTTAATGGAAATTAAGTAGCTGTCGACTCCATAACTTCCTAATGTCAGTGGAAATCAGTCATTGCTAATTTATGACTCAAAGACACATCTGCCTTTGCCCAGGATGAAGTTGTAATGGTCATACAAAAATCCTAATCACTAGAACCCCAATTATGTATATATTAAGTAATTTTTTATCATATTTTCAGGGAAAATTCATAAATGGCATTATTTTCAATTCTTAGCTTATATTTCATGAGGCACAACCTGAAATGAAAACAGTATGCTAACTTAACTTGGATTTGAATTTCATTTCAGGTGTGGGATGATGAACTTGCACGGATAGCACAGAATTGGGCCAATCAAGGAAGGGTTTCACATAATTCCCCAAGAAGCAGTAAGTGTTATGAGAATAATTCTCACATAGACAGAACAAGAGTTTAGGTAGATAGTACTTTTTAACCTACCAACTTATAATAACATTGAAGAACATTTCTCAAAAGTGATCAACTCTAATTACTAAGTTGGTACCTGTGCTACAAAACATGATGTAAAATTAAGAAGGTATTTTCATATCAGTAACTATATAAGTCAATGTCAAGTTAACTTTGAATTAAATAAAGGAATAGGTATCAACTTCACTACCATGACCAATTATTTATGTATTCACAATATTCTCAGGCAGGTTCACAGTCGGAGAGAATATTGCAGCAACATGGACCTATGGACATCCTAGTCCATCTGGTTCTAGCCCAGATTTTCGCAAGTGCATCAGTGATTGGTTTGCAGAAGTATCTTATTTTCCAAGTAGTAATGTAAGGCAGTATCAGTTCAGCCACAGCACAGGACATTATTCACAGGTGAATATTGAAACCAAAATATAAAATAGTCAAATCATACTTAAGTACGACATTTAAGTTATCAAGGCACTTACTTTTAGTAAAATCATTTCAATTATATATTGCAGTTGGTATGGGGTGATACTTATTTGATTGGTTGTGGATACAGCTATTATGTTGACCCCCAGAAAGGATATACCAAGTTTTATGTTTGCAACTATGGCCCTGCGTAAGTACCTACTCATGTGGAAATAAGTGCCTGTTCCAAACTCTTAGTTAAGATAATTTTGTTCATTTCAAACTGCCTTTTTTCTCTAGTGGTAACATTGTAGGAGGACAACTGTATCACTCTGGAGCACCCAGCTGTTCTTCCTTCGGATTATACCCATCAGGGAGATACTCTGGGTTATGTGGTAAATATTGTAGAATTATTTTAATTCATTGAACAGCGAATTATTTTATCAATGGCCACAAACATGATTTTATAAGTTCTATCAATACCTACCTAGATACCAAACTACTCAAATTCAAATCCCACCCATGCAAATTAGCACTGCCATTATTTATGCCAAATATTTAATTATGTGATCTGAAGGGTAATTTATATTTACACAGATAAAGTCACTGTTTTTTCTAGAGAAATATATTTTTCGTCTCAGAAGGAAATATCTCTTATAAGTTTTTTTTATGTAAGGTACTTTGAAATATTTCAGCACATATTGGTGCATAAATGTATGAGTGCTTGGGCTACAATTTAATGATAAATTGAGCTGATTTGCAGCAATATCATGAGTATTGCAGTTAGGCCAATAAGCTGTATAAAGAAAAATAAAAGCTTCATTAACTCAGTGATACTAATAGTATGACTATACTACATCCATATACCTTTTCTATGAGATTAATTTAAACTTGAGCAAATGGGGGAGGGACTTATAATATGCAGACATTATGCCCTACCCTCAGAAGGTATGAATAACTCAGGTAATTTGTAAAAAAGAAAAAGGTAGAAAACACAATGGTACAGTTTAATTCTTATACTCGCAGTCATTCTTTCTTGTTCCATTGATATCATACTGGTCTTACTTTTGTTGGCAGCCAAGGCTCCATTTTGGGATTACCCATTAATGGGGGAACACAAATGTGAATGGAAGAGGATGGGATCCATGTTAATTTGTCCATTGATTGACTTGTTTGATGTCCAAGGGCAGGAGTTGTGGGCCAGATGGCATAATTGTGTGGCCATCTTTAGAACACATCTGCAGTTTCAGGGTACTTGTCGATACAGCCTTCTCATACTTCATTTCATAAGATTCAATTTTTAGAGAAATTCAATATCTCTACCTTCCCTAAAAATAATGAAGTCTGGTAATATTTTCCATCTCCAAATAAAAATATTTTAATTTCTTCTTCCTAATATATTTTTGTGTCATCACTGGCTGGCACAGGACAGTTTTTAATGATTATCTGGGTTTCTTGAGACAGCAAGGTTAAGTGCATTGAGTGCCATTAAGGCGTTGAAAGATTTCTTTTTAGAAATTTGCCTCCTTAAGATGTAATTAATGGTATTTGAACAAATGAAATTACAGAAGCACAGCAGAAAGCAGCTTTCAAGCAATTTTTTCACACCTTAAATATCACAGTTAATGGCACAATGCAGTGGTGGGTAATGCACTTCCTTGAGGAAGGTAGGAAACAAACACAACAGTAGCATTAGTCTCATCATAGTCCAGCCTCTTCCAAATTCATTTGAACCTTATATCCAGTCCATTTCTACAATCTGCCAAAATTCCCCCGACTATCCTGCATTTTTAAGAGATGGGAAACTGAAGTGGGATCCCTGCTGAGAAAAATTGTCTCAGTGTGAAACAAAAGGATGAAATGTGATAAGAAATAACTGTGATTCTATGCTTTCAACTCCTTGCTTGGATCAGCATTTCTTTAGTGTTAACATTCCCTGTCCAATATTTTTGTATTTATTAGTTTTATTATTTTTCAGAGAACACTTAACACTCATTATATCTCCAAAGTTTTTGCAAAGAAAAATGAATTAAAGTTTATTAGAAATTTCATTCAAGAGAGTTTCAGCCACAAATTTTCTAAAACATGGCATTGATTGGAAAAAGTGACATCACCAACAGAGGTTGGAGGTTTCTCTCTTAATTGTTATAGGGTAATGATAGCATGAGGGAAATGTCTTTCTAAAATTAGGATTATGTCAGTGGATGGAGGGCTGGGCCCAATTCTGTGACCTCTGCTGAGAGTGACCCCTGTGACCACTCTCGGCTTCATCAAAGGTGCATGAGATCTAAATGTTTTGAGCTTTAGATCTCTCTGAGAAACCTCGGGCATCATAGGAAATCAGGAACTGTGCCCCCTCATCACTCAATTAATATTGGAATTAATCCCTCTATTAGTCTTAGTATTAGGCAAGCTTTACTTTCACCTATCAAACTCATCTTCAGGTTGATTACATGTAATGATATGTTTTTCCCCGAATGAGCTTGAACATATGGCATAAAGCAAAGTAAATACCATGTAATCCTCTCTCCATCTGTGGCACTTCACAAATGAAATGGAAATACTATCTACATATATTTCTAATGTCATTTGTATTTAATTCTATCTTAAGGAGTGCATTTAATTTTGCAGAAGTTCCTGGGTCTAATCCTCCGGGTCCCGTGTGCTCAGCAGCATCAGCTGGTTATTACTCTGGTCCACGGCAGCCTTATTACTCACAACCATATTATTATGGCAGGTGATTCATAGCCAACTATAAGTGATTATCATTACCTCTTTTATACTGAAGTACTATTTAAAAGTGCTAATGCGGAAGATGAAGAGTACTTTTTCATGAAAACAACCCTGAGATAGACATAATATCACATTCGAGCCATTTCCTTCAGAATGGCAGGAATCACATTTAAGGCAGCTTGATGTCTTATATGGTCATTCATTTACTTCACACATTCTGTAAGAAAGGCAACTTGGATGGCTGTAAAGTAGGATTATTGACTTAATTGTATAAGTCTATATTATTTCCATCTGTATATTTGTGTAAATATTACTGAACATAGAGTTTGTCTACATTGATTATTTTTAATAAAACTTTACAAATAATAGGTTTACAGTTTCTTTTTTCCTGCCTAAGTTAATGCTCAATACCAACTATGAATGATATGAGAAGCAGGGTACCGCTAAACAAGAATCTCATACTATCATCATCATCATCTGCAGCTCTACAGCCCGGTGTGGGCCTTGGCTTCCTCTATGATATGCCTCCATTCAGTTCTTATTCTTGCTTTTTCCTTCCATCTTGTAACTCCCATTGCCTTCAAGTCATCCTCCACATCCTGTAGCCATCTCTTCCTTGGTCTACCTCTTCTTCTGACTCCTTCCATCTTGCTATTAAGTATCAGTTTGGGCATTCTGTCATTTTCCATCCTTTCTGCATGCCCCAACCACGCCAGCCGCAGTGACTTGGCAAATCTAACTATGTCCTTCTCTTCTAGTAATTCATTTATCTCCATGTTCATTCTATTTCTCCATCTCTCTCCTTCTCTAATTGGGCCATAGATTCTCCTTAACATTTTTCTTTCGAATTTTCTAAGTGTTTCCTCATCCTGACTTGTTAATGTCCATGTTTCAGCTCCATAAGTTACCACGGGTCTAATAAACGTTTTATAGATCTTCATTTTTGTGTTCCTTGGTAGTAACATTGATTTGAGGATTGTTACATTTGCAAAGTATGCCCTGTTACCTTCCATTACCCTTTGGTTGATCTCCGTGGATATCTTATATTCATTGTTAAGTCTTACTCCTAGATAGGTAAATTCCTTGACACCCTCAAACTCATAATTCCCAATCATTATGTTTTGTAGGTGCCGCTTGTTCTGATGACCTGACATTTTCAAGTATTTGGTCTTCTCTTCACTAACCTTCAGCCCCACTTCTTTACCAGTGTTTTCTAAAATGTTAAATATTTCTTTTAGGTCATTCACATTTCGTGCAATTAGTGCTATATCACCTGCATATGCGAATCCTTGTTGGGATTTATGCACTATGGTCCCTCTTAGTTTCAATTCTTTTATTGAATTATGCAGGGCCAGGTTGAATAACGTGGCTGAGAGAGCATCTCCTTGTCTTACCCCCGAGGTCATCTTAAATCCTCTACTAGCTCTACCCCTAATAAAGGCTTTACATTGTGATTCATTCAATGTCAATTGAACCAGTCTAATCAGTTTCCTTGGAATATCATACTCTCTCAACACACGTATCATCTCTTTCTTGTTCACGCTGTCGAATGCTTGTTTGAAGTCAATGAAGAGTATATGCAAGTCAACATTATATTCATAGCATTTCTCCATTGTTTGTCTTACCGAGAATATCTGATCAATGGTACTTCTATCAGCTCTAAAGCCACACTGATATTCTTCCAGTATGTCTTCAGAATAGGTGCTTATGCGTTTAAGGAGACGACTGGTGAAAATTTTATATGCTACATTCAGTAATGTAATGCCCAATCTCATACTATTCTGTGTGATAATTTTACTAATTTTATTATTCAAGTGACATTGGCAGGTATTTGGTTTCTGACGTACATTTTATGTTTTGCTAGATGAATTTTTTAAGCAAATTTTACCAGTTTTTTAACCCGAGTTATTTTGTTATCATTTACTGCAATTAATTTTTAAAGTTGACCTCAGAGAACTACCTAGCTCTTCATATATATAAATATATATATTCCCATAGAAATAAAGATAAGGAAATGGAAAAGGAACACACAAAGGACAAACACAAGAGAGGTGGGGAAGGCGAATTTGAGCAGATCACAAATGTTAAAATATTTTCCTCGACCAGGACTTGAACACCGGATCTCTCCACTTGCTGGGCGGATGCTCTAACCACTTGAGCTTTCAAGAAAATGTACTTCACACTGAAATCTGCGATCTTATAAAGCGCCAAAGTGCTCTGATTCATTACCCAGGAGATGGCGTTAGGGAGCTGTTTTATATCTATTTCTATGTGTGAAATAAAATATATAATTTGTGTGTGCATTTGAAGAAACAGCATTCCAAGTTTTAAAAATATCTTCTTCTTGTTACTATAAATTAGAATCTGATTCTAAAAATCGATAAAAAAAGCCTAACTGAAAGGCCTGACAGCTATGAGGTGAGAGCTATCTGGCCAACTTATAGAAAATGAGATTAACTCCAATGCCATAATAAAGGGAAACATTAAAATTTTTCAAATGAGTAAAAAAATACACTCATGACTTATGAATAAATTCCTGATGCAATACCAGGGTTGCCTTTTAGTTCTGATTTCAACATTCTCTGACTTTTCTGGACTCTATATTTCTCTTTCCATGTATTTTGGTAAAACCTAACTTGAAAACACCACCATTGTCCTGCATCAAATTGTTGACTTTGCATTCACAGTTTCAGGCTTGATGTGGTGAAAGGAAATGTTATTGAATAATTAAAAATTATGTATTTTCCTCTAAATAAAAGATCTATTGTGATGTACATTTGCGTTCACTGACCCATCATCAGCTAAAAGGTCTTGCACCTGATGATGACTCTCACTGAGTTGAAATGAGAGTCATAATCGTTTTATTAGTGGAAAAAAGCAATATTTAATCCTTCATTATTATTGAATTATCTTCATCTATTTACTGTACTCATCCAATATATTATGTGCAAAATCAAGATGATATTCAGAGCAAATTTATTTATTTAAAAAAATATTTTTTGAATTTTTAGGAAAGAATTAATTCCTAAATTTCCTTTCCTTTTGAAGAGTGATTTATCACTATCAATAGCCATTTGTGTATATTGTACCATACAACAACGGTAATTTTGCACTGTTAATCATTCAATTTGTAGAATTCCTTACGCAATTAGAAAATCTTATGCTGGGTGTGAATATCTACAACTTCCAAATTTTAGCAGGCAGCCTATTTGCTACATAACAACTAACCTTGCACATGAAACTGCATCATAAATGATTGTAAAGGAAAGAAAAGACAAATATTCATATATATTCCAAACTCTAAGCTAAAAGTATCACCTTTAATGGCAAAGACCAATGAATTTATTGAAGAGTTAGTGTTAGAAAAGACTGAAAAAATATTCTGCACAGCATAATATTTGTGCCTACAATGATGTAAGTAGCTGCATTCATGGAGCACTATTTAATTTCTAGCAGAAATATGATGTTTTTTGCTCCTCTCGAAACCTCTTGCTGCATAATGCCTATATTCATCTCAAAACCTGGAGTAGCGAATAACTTAGTGCTAGCTACAATGTCATTGCAACAATTTCAGAGCGTAAAAATCATTCACCTTGACTGGGATACGAACCCCAATATCATAAAACCAATACCATAAAAGATCAGAGGGCTGCCAGGTAAGGATCAAAGGTATGTGTTGGGGAGGGGAAAATGGGCGGGAAGAGGGCAGGAGGAAATAAACTAAAGAGAATGCAAAATCCATTTAGTGTATGATGGACCTTTTATACAGAGAGAAAAGGGGAGAAGTTCCAAGACTTAAGCACTCCTCCCTCCCACTTTATGGAGCAGTTCTAATCATATCACAATTGAATTCTATTTGGAATAGGTGAAAGTTGCTTCATGAAGTTTCTTTGTTGAATAATATTTGTTCTTATGAAGTCTAGGTCAATGTAGCGCAATATGGTTAGTCAGATATAAAAACATTATACTTTTGCAATAAGAAATTGCACATTAATCATCATGATGTAATTGTTCTCACTATGTTATATTTTATGTTAATTTAAAGTTTCTATTTTCATAAGCAATACATCAGAATAAAGTCACAAATTTTCAACCTGTTACCTGTTATGGCATGAAGGACTCAACCCAATAGTTACCAAACTTAATAAATCTCTTACTGAATTGCTCATCTGTATTTAGAAGAGTTTGAGAAGAGGAAATCAAAGCATTCAAATCCAACCTTAAAAAATCACAAAAACTTCATTTTGATATTGCTATAAATATTTTAATGCAAACAAAATGCATTAAATGCTCATAACAGGAGAAAATAAATACAGCAAACAACATCATTTGCTCATAAAAAGCCTAGGGCAGTGGGTGATGCACATTTAGCAAGTTCCAGGAAATGTTGATGGTTTCAACCATTTCTGCTAAATTTAAAACATGTATCTGCCATGTTATTATTGGCAATATAAATGGGATGGAATAATTTAAAAACTTCCAAAATTCAGACTGCAATATAAATATGGTCTCAAACATATAATAAGCAACATTTCTAGTGTCTAATTTTAAGAGGATAAGAAATCAGACAGCTAACCATATGCTGCACTTCCAATAATTTCTTGTTTTAGCAGATATGATGCATGTACTTTAAACAATTAGATAAACCATACACATTTGTTGACCTAAAAATATTTCAACAAAATGGTTGCAAATTGGAGCATCACAGTTCTTGTACAGAATACATAATAAATTTGTGATAGTTTCCTTCAACAAGGAAGTGATATAGTCATATGAAAGGAGTGCTTTGCGATATCATGACCTGCATGCATACCAGACAGCAATAAAAAAAATATTAAGCTTTTCACATTATTCCTTGATCAAGGACATTGCCTGGAAAATAAATTGGTACCTTATCACTTTTCCAATAGTACATCTGATCTCATAAATTGAAATAAACTATGTATTCACAATTTCCCATTAGCAACAGTATGAATTTTGTCTCATGAAAAAAAGAATTAAGAAGCTTCTTATCTAATGTATGCTAAACAGACAAAAAATAAAATGCTGGCTTCAAGTTCCATATTCCAATGAAAAAAAAATTCCTTTGGCTTTTAAACTTTAAAACCAGCTTTTGATAACTTCTCTTCAAAATACAACAGCAACAATGATAACATTCCAAGGTACAGGCACTATCCAGATTTAGCATAAAATCATTCCTGTGCTTTCTTAGAAAGCATGGATTGAAATATTTGTCAGCCAAATCACTCACATTCATTCATCTAGTAATTTGTTTCTCATACACAGCTGAAAAACTATCTGTGAGAATAACTAAGTAATGACCAGCTCTCCTTCACTTGAGGAAAGACATTAATGCCTTCTGACAGAGGGCTACTTCAGCACAGCTCACTCATAAAACCACCACTCAAAACACCCGGACACTTTCCCTTGTTCAATGCCAAAGAAAAGCAATTTTTCATCTATCCACTAGAGGGAGGGAAATTAGAGTTCTCACTAAGAAAACTACCACCCTTCTATGTACAATTTCCACTTGGGAAACCCCACACACCTTAACTGCCCATAAACTGCCAGCCATCACCACTACGTACTGGTTTTTGAGAGTAATTTTGTTATGATGGGCTGGCCATCCTGTACCTTGGAAGGCACAACCCAAACTTGGATTCTATACCAGCAAATATTGGCAAGGCTACTTGATAACCTCCTATATGATCTGGATTCGTGGATTTCATTTCATCTGCCACCCCCGTAGCAGGTACATTCAACTCTGATCCAGTTGGGCGCCTATATAACAAGAGGTGTATTGATTAATCGATTAGATGAGTATAATTACATACTGCATACAAGTAGAAAGTAAGGAAATAAGTAAATAAATATTTCAATCAATGTCATGTCTAACGAGAATATTTAAATAAAAAGCATTACAGGTAGCAGTACAGCATTACTTGCAGAACTGCCCATGGCACTTTGAAAAAGTACAACACCCCAAGCAAAAATAAAATAGAAGGCAGAAATAAAGATAAAACCATGCAAACTTGCTTCTAGAAGGTGAGATCTATCACCTGCTACCTTTTTCAACATTATCACTGACCATCTCAAAGTATTTTAAAATGAAAGATAGTAAAATATATTCATAAAAGTTAAATATCATAGTGCAATTGACTGTATATGGAACAGAAGTTTAATTATTAGACGAAAAGGATTTTACCACAAATACTGATTAGTGATGCACCATATCCCAGGATGCAAACTGGAATTAGAGCTTCATTGTTGTGCATTACAACACCATTTAAATGTTTAGGGACTTAAACCAATGTGGTATACATTTATGACAAAACAAATAAACACATAGATAACTTACGAGCCTCCAAAGTCCACATAGAATAACCTCTGAAGAATCTCATAAGTCAACAGGGTGACGCCAAACTGTGGAGATGATCTGAACACTCGAGCTATGAGAAAAATAAAATTAATTGTTTCATAAGCACCACCAAGGCTAGAGAAAAGTTTAACAACAAAATTAATGAAGAAATGCTCAACCGGATGAAACTTTATGCCATAGTCTGATAGGATAAGAAGAATTTTTTGATTTAATAATTTTTTGAAACCAACTAGAAGCTTAATTGCCTAATTTAAGAATGTAAAGTAAAACTGACAAAAAGTGCTTAAAGCCACTCATCATTAAAAGCTTGCACAGAAATCTTCAAAGAGGCTACGGCCAGTATCAGGATACTCTAAGTATATTAATATATTACATACATTAAATACCAATAAACCTTGTTTCATGTGTGCAGAAAATGTTATAACATTAGAGTTTCCATGCCCTTTTCTCTCTCTGGAAATAAGACCCATGATATATATTGTAAGTCTATGTCTGAAATACCCTAAATAATAGGATCATCAGTTTCCCAGAATAATCCAAATGATGAACGCTAGGGAATCAAAAGGGAAATATGCACCAAAAAACAGGCATTAATAATAAAAACTATAAAGCTAAAGGGATTTAATTGAGATTTCCCTGCAGTTAGGTTAATTTTGCAGCCTCAACCTTAGAAAATCTTAATCAGAAAATAGAATACCCAAGTTGCTGGTGAAATTTAAACTCATGTCTTTGCTTTAGCCAGTACCTCCCTCATATTAACTTAATTGGCAAGACAAATTCATTATGATATGTGTTCTAATAAAATTTTCTACGGGAGTCAAGTTAAAAAAATAAAGCAAAAACTTACAAAAGATATAAAGAACAATAAAACTCATCCCTTAGCATATTCGAGGTATTTAGATAAAAGAAAAAATTCAAGAATTCTGCATTGAAAAATCTCACATTTTTGTGCATACCAGGTCTGCTAAAGTTAACTTCAGGCAATTCATCTGAAGTTCATTTTTCTGAAAAAACTTGAGCTTAAAAAATCAATCATTAATCAAAAATTAAAATCGAGTGCGGATATAACCATTCATTCTCATAATTCAATACTTGATAGGTTTGAATAAAACCCCTCTTTAGTCAAAATATCGAGTGAAACATGTGGAAGGTAGACGGTATGGACAGCCAAAAAGTTATACTTTCACAAAAATCAAACTACAAAACTAAGGTGGGGGATTACATTTAGAAGGGGTGAATTGTTGGAGGATTATGATAATTTTAGCATAGATTTAACATAGGCTTACTTCAGGAAAAAATGCTTTCAATTTTACCATATGACTTCAGACTCAATTAAAAATTCTAATCCAATTAATACTTTTTTCAACCCTGTTGTCTCAGCGATATTTCAGACTAGTAGTTTATTTTACTAAAAAACAATTAAATGATGAAGGAAAATGAAAGATGAGATGAAGGAACAAAAAATTAATGTCGAGCCAATCACAAATGTATGTCAGGCCTATGCACAGAGAAAAGCATGAATTATTTGCTTCGTGTACAAATATTTAACCTCCATATAAAAAACCTGGAAATTATTCAATAGTTAAATAATGTGCTTATTATTATACATATTCAAGGAAACTGGCATGCTAAATGTAGTTTTCAATCAAGTGCATTAGTGTTGCTATCTCATGACCTTCAAATAAATAGTAATTATTTTCAAGCAATTTTCCACCAAATGTTATTTCTTAAACTAATTATCAGATTTGGTATTTTTTTATAAGGTGTAGATGAATACATGAAATATCTTTGGAATTTCATATTCAACAAAACTGTGTCAGAAACATAGCACAGAGAAGTTTGTTTTCCATAAAATTCTTATCCAGAAAGCATGAAAGTTAAAGTCTACAGCAGTTTTATGAAAAAAATTTGAATAAATCACAATCTTAACAAAATGATTATTATTGGGGACTAAATTTTTATGCACAATTGTACAAGCTTACCATTTGAACAATTTACTTGTAAAATTTAATTTAAAATTAAATTTTAACTGAGAAAAGCAATACATTATTGAAATACAGGTGCATGTCAAAAGTAATGCAATTGAATTTCCTGCGCCACCTATATTGGTCGGAGTAGGATCGAACCACTTGGAGTAAGTGGACCGGGGGGGGGGGAATGCTAAGCTTTGCTATGAAACCAGTAACCAGTCTCAGTACTCTCAAAGCAGTGGAAGCGATAGGACGTCAGTTATTGTAAACCTCTGCACACCAATCAGAGATCACATATAAAAATAAAATTAGGTCTTTTCTTCACCTCAATGATGGAAACTCTCATAATTCAAATTTTCATTTTTATAATAACTGTGTCCATAAAATTCCAATACCTTACACAGGCAAACACATACACACACACAACAAATATCCTTTGAAAAATATCTAACGCATGTTTCAGACTTCTCAACATCTGCATTTTACTGATATCTAAAGCTGTATTTTTTCTAAAGTACATTATTTTTTCCTTCATCAAGTATTAATAAATCTCAGAAGTGAATTAGATAACAAAAAGTGAACATATTTATTTTCAAACTTAACAGCAGCAGATTTTTAAACAAGAAGCTGAAAAAATAAAAGGTTAGTAAATGAAGACCTGCTATTTGTCATGCAAATAGTCTTCTCACACCTATGTGCTCATGCAAAAAATAAATCTTTCTAAGTCTTTTCTAGGCTTCACCACAGCACATTATTTGAGGGGTTACTTCAGTAGAAATGAAATCATCCATAACATACTTACAGACAAGGGCGGATCAAAACAGGAAAGAATAGGGGGCCCAGGGCTCCCCCGTTCGAGAAAAGAAGAAAACATAATGTCATTACAATTGCATTGAGAATTTAATGAGCATGGCCACTATTATGGAGGTACACTTTCAACAAATGACTGTCAAAGGTTGGATCCGCCCTTGCAGAAGCAAACTTTAAAATTATTTTTCCAATTCATACTATCTAAATTCATGTGATAAAAAAATGTGCTGCCTATTTTAGAAGAATGATATTAAACAGTTTGCCAATGTTGCCAAAGAGTATATTTATATAAATATACATATATATATATATATATATTTCCATCCTCTTGATTTAAAAAGTCATTAAATTATAAAATGTGCACCTGTTTGCTTGGGATAAAAGATTAAATAATTTACTTCCATTAATCCACTTTAGTTGTTTGGGCCATGCAAAACCAGTAAGAAAATTCATATTAATTTCCATAGATATCAACAATGGTTGAATCACATGGATTTGGCAGCGTATGGCTTCTTTCCAAGCATGTAGCTGCAAATGTACTTTTAATACTCAGTCACAGAGACTAAACAACCTGTTCTGCAGGTTTAAAACTTGCCACTTAGTCATGCAAAAATGGTGTTCAGTACCAAGGGCACTGATGCTATGCCATTTACAAACTGTAAGAGGTATTTTTCAAAAACATCTAAAACATTCAACCTAAAAATTAAAATCAACATTTCAAACTTCAGTTAGTGATTTTTACCATGATTTCAGGGAAGTGCACTTGAATTTCAAGGAAACAATTCTTGTATCAAGTTGAATGTTCTCACAACACATCTAGTGACATCTTCATAACAATCTCTCTAACAGGCTACTCTATAAGATCAGTTCAATGTGCTTACAGGGCTCAGTTCACCACTCACCATCAGGGAATCAGAGTATTTGAATAGACATATCTAAGTGAATTGTAAATAATGGACAAAGACAGAAAACTACCATTAATTCTATGTTAACATACATATAGCATGCCAATGGTGAATCACAAACAATTATTTCCTCCTCTCATTTCACTGTTCATTTATATAGAAATAAAAAACTACACTAAAATTCATAGTGTAGTTTATTCTTAGAGAAAATGGCCAGCACTGAGCCTGCAACAGAATGCAGCCCAGTCAGCACTTTTTTTAAATTTTAAGTTTTAAAGTTTTTAAAACATTTGTAACTGAGCGATCAAAAGTAAAACTAAATGCATTATTTTCAACTTCCTAAAGTAACGTGTTTTAATAACATTATTTGGCTATTCTTGGTCGTTGATTAATACGTAAAGGGTTTTGCTTTTTTTGTTACACATGTCCAAAAATATTTTCATCTGCTGGTGATGGTTGATTTTTTTCCCTTTTCAGTGCACTTTAAAATAAAACTATTGTATTTAAAAATTATTTAAGGAATTGATTTTTTTTATTTTCAGATTATATTTTAATTATTAATTTTTTCAGCCCACTTGATATTACAGATTATGTCACTAACCCTACCATATTAAACTACAATAAAGCAACAACATTTTATGAAGATACTTTTAGCATTTTATATTGAAAAAATTCATGCAAATCATCACTACTAACAATATGTTCTAGAGAAGCTTTGAAATCACCCAACTTCTACTTAGGAATTAAATTGTCATAAAATCTGTCAACAAATCTTTCAGCCACTTTAACTTCTATACAAAATATTCACTGCTCTAAATTAATTTGATGAGTTCAATTAATGGGTACAATTTTGATAGAGTTATATATTGCTTTTGTATCTGAGAGTATCAGCAAAATTTGACTGGAAAATAATAGGTGTGAACAACATTTTATTTAATTGACTTGACCATGCTTAATAAAAGAGTAATCAAGTCAAATAAAACATTGAAAAACTAAATATTGGAGGTATTTAGTAAGACATATTTGTCATGCAAGCAGGTTAGAAGTTGGGGAGCAATGAATCGATGGGAGGGGGGAGTGAAGAGGCAGTTATGGCTGGGCAGCATCCTCATCAGGCTCATAACACAACATCCACTTTCCAACTCTTGAGTCCAAAGCTAGACTCAAGTGCCAATCAGAGTCAAACTTTGAAACCAACAAAATTGACCACTTGAAAAAAGTGGACTAGCAGACATAAGATGGATACAGAATTAATCCCGCTATATGGTATGTTTTAAGCATTCATAATTCTTGGGAAAATAAATATGAAAGAACATGGTGGTTTGCAAACAGCTTATGTCATTAGAAAACCACATCAAGGGTAAAGTAGGTGTGCAAGAAATTGTTCAATTACATCCATTCATGCAGTGAACTAGTTATAAGTAGCAGAGGTTCAACAAGATCATTCTTGATCACAAATACAATTGTTTTTCATCCTCATTAAGCATACATATAATTTTTAGTGCACTTGATAATGATGATACATAACTTTTACTTGAATATATACTTCAGAATAATGTGCATCATATCTTATAAACTATCAGGAATGTTTACCCAACTCTGAAATGAAACATGGTGACATTGTCAACAAATAAGTTATCTGCAAATAATCTCTTCAAACGTTTTGAATACATTTTATTCCATTTTTTTCCAAAGTAAAACAAATATCGAAGGCCTACACATCATTATAACCATTAAATAAGGGACTGCAATCTCAAAAATATACAGACAGATTCATTCTTACTAAGTCTTTGAACACACAAGAAAAAATTATTATGGTCAGTAACACTGATAACAGTGTACCGATATCTGATGAAATGCTGGTATTTATATTGAAATTCATTATATTAGCCTTAGTCAAAAAGTTGAGAAGAAAATTACAGAGGTAACAAATGATATTTTTACTACATATTTAATCAACGATGATATGAAAACACTTTGGACTTTTAATTGTTAACATGACACCTTACATCTTCCAACCGTATGATAATTCCAATATGGCATAGTGTCATTATGGAATGCTTTCCTGCCCCAGCAAATAATGAATCAAAATACTGGAAAGTTATTCCTTGCAAGATTTGCAGTAACATTTTTCATCATAAATGTGCTGGTTTAAATGAAAAATATTGAAAAGTATTGAGTTACTTTAGTTACATGCACTGGAAGTGCTTTTATGTCGATATCAAAAGTTCCAGTTCGGCAGAATGGAGGTCGATATTGAGACCAAAATTAGAGTTGGAAACTATCAAATGTAACTTTTTAGCCCATAAGAAACTACCAAAGAAGAAAAAACTGACTTAAGCAGAGGTAATTGAAGCCAATTATAAGCAACACATTTCTGAAAGTGCCACTCAAACTTGAAATTCTCAATGTCACTGAAAGTTTGTGGGGTGTGCTGTGTATAAATGAACAAGTATTTAACAACATTGCCTCAATAGATCTCCTGCTCCTAAACTTTTAAAAAATTTTCGTCAGATGTGAGTCATTCCAATTGAAATAGTTCCTAAATTTAAATGATCCAAAAGTAGATATGTCAATGGTGTCTATAATAATAATATTACGTAAACTCATGTGCATCAAATTCATTCCCATTGTCTGTGGTTATCCATTCATGTATCTGGTAAGGAAAATTTTCTGGTGTCTTAAAATACTCTAATGTGATATATATCTAAGTGCGTTGATAAAATCATCTAAAAAATTACCATCCCATTTCCATCATTCCTGTGATTAGCAGAGTCATTGAAACTAATGGTAGTACTTACATATTTAAAAAGTATGAACTTAATCAGTTCCTTATAATTTCATTTTAGACACAGATAACATACACAGCCATAATACAACGTCAAGAAATATGTTAGACATTACCCAATATAGACGTGTCCAAAAACTTTTTATACTTCCCAGCAAACTGCCCAAATAGCAAAACTAGCCTCAAACTTTCACAGTCAATGTTTTCAGGCACTGGTGAGTATCAGATTGGTCTTTCATAAAAGGTCCCCTTAATCTCCACCTGTCACTAAATCCCAGACTTAAAATAACATTCTCCTTGATATGCTCTCTAAAGACATCCTGAGTATTATAAGCAATGATTAACTTAGAAATTGAGATAAATTCCAATTTACAGCTATTATTACCCTGCAATTGCAGTGAAAAAGACTAAAAACTGTAAGGAGTAATTGTTTATAGGCTATTGAGATGATATAAAGCACAATACCAAAACCTCTGTCATGCATCTTTCCTCTTTAGTTCATCTTCCACTGGCTACATTGGTGTAAAAAGGCAAGCAGGAGTATATTAACTGGCAAGTTGTAAATTGGGTACAATAAACACAAAATGATAAAATGGCATCAGGTTAGTGTAGAAAAGAAAGCAGCAGAGAGAAATAATGAGAGGAGTATTAATGCTAGAGAGGAAAGTGGAGACCTTTCCTTGAGTCGGTTGAATTAGGTGCTCCAACACAAACAGGCACCCCGTGACTCATTCATCAATCTTCATCATCAATTTCCATCTCCCTCTGTTTTGCACACTGCCCTACACAAGTCCAGATCTAAAGGATTGCCAAATCATGGATCAACTGGAGCAAGAGCAGCAAAGAGGGTTGGTTGGCTGACCACTACTACTCTTCTCTGTAATTTTACACAGCAATTTGTTCATCCCATGTGTATAAATGTGTACACACTTCATGAGGTACAAAATACTAGCTTCTCAACATTTACAACATAGTCATTGTTCTCATACTAGCTCAGGATAGTGACAAGGTTATCTCAAAAAAATAGCTTTCAAATGATTTTGAGACACAATCATTACTTTGAATAGTGATGGCGACATAGATTTAATCAGCCCTTCACCCTCAACACACAAGAATCTTCTCTTCCACCATTCATATCAAACTGCACCCGTGCAATGGTAAATAGGAGCCATGGCACTTCTTATGACTGCCATTCAAACAAATGCGAATAAAAGACAATATTTGTCTCTTTATTTCTATAAATTTTGCTAACATTATTTTGAAAACTATATGGTGTTGCTGGTTGAATATGAATGAAGAGTCATTGTGTGTTAGTAATGAACAGTGATGCCAGAGTCAATGATGTTAGAATATAGAGTTTTGTGTTGTATACTAATGACAATACCATGCACTTCTTCAAAACTGGTGAACACCTGCACATGAACTTATAACTATGACATTATTGACAATGCTAGTAGTCTCTCTTCTGATTATTAACATTGCACTATGTAAGACCAATCTTTGATAATGTAAGATCACCATTTGTGAGTCTCTGAGCCTTGAGAGAGACAAAATGATTTTACACAAACTGGAAATGATATGGATAAAGATCTATGACATGAATGGGTGAGTGGAAATATGACAGCTGGAGCCAAAATTTTCTCTATCCCCAATGAGCTCTAGCCTAAATGCTCCCTGGAATTGTAAGTGAAAAATGGTTCTTTGTACTTAACACATTGCAGGTACCAAATGAGTGTAGAAATCAAAAAACATTATTTGGGTAAGAACCCTTTGGGAAATCACAAATTCTTGACATTTTTTATTTAAAAGTGCATTGATCTATTAAGGAAACAAAGTAAGCCACAGGAGGTAAGGATCAGAAATTCCATTGGTATCCATTATCAGTGTTTTGTCTTTGTTGGAAAAAATCCAAACTATCAATTTTTCAATAAAATCATTGATCATTTCATACATGCACTTCATACATCATCAAGATGGCATGGCATCAACACCCCATCCCCTCATGCTATCTTCTGGTATGCATCTGTTTGACTGCAGAACTGTTTACAACGAGTGTGTAATTTGAAAACCCTGACTAGAGTTTGCATTTCAAATTAATGTCAACATTACAGCATTGTTTGAGTTCATTAATATGGTGATCACAGTTTTCCATGACTCTACATCTAAAACACTCTTCTAGCATTATATTTGAGAAAAAAATTCCTACAAAAATCTACATGGTATATTATCTGAGAAAACAAATTATAAACAATTATTTACCTTTTCATGTAAGCTTTGGGAATCCAAAAATGAGTATAGTGTACATAAATTCATGAAAGCTTAGGGTGAAATAAATTATTACTTGTAGTCCAGCAGAATAAATCAAATCACTCAGTTTAAAAATATCACCATGTTTCACGACCCTCACGACTTCAACATAGTCATGTCATGTCTTTGTCTATTATTGGAGTTATGCATTTTGTACAAGAAATTCAAGCAAGTAGGAAGAACACAGTTAGTTAAGGTGCATGCAAAAATTTGTTTATCATAGTGATGACATTTAAAAATGAAAAAGAATAATAATGTCTTAAGTACAAAAATAACATGGGAGGCATTAATTAAAAGCATGATATGCAGGAAATCACACCTGTTGCGCCTTTCCAAAATGCTCTAAAACCTTCTTCCTTCATTATTTTTCGTGCAGCATCAATTACTCCATTGTACGTAGTCTGCCCCTCTCTTGCCACCACCTGGAATTCAGGAAAAAAACACCATCTTTAATGTGTTTATGAGAATAATACACCAACAATAACAATTTTTCTACATATGTTTGCTATGAAATGTCTATGGAAAGATAAATAAATAACCGTTTGGGCACATACCTGCAACCTAGTTTTTATGACATCGGCTGGAGTAACTAAAGAAGCCGCTGGTACACCAGCAATAGCTCCAGCCACAAGTAGTGAGAGAGGGTGATTATACCCATTTTCATCAGCTAGTTTCACCTTTGTATGGGCATACGCTGGGAAATATATTGCACTAAATGGTACATCCCGAAGAAAGCAGGCTTTCGCACCCTATATCAAATAAAAATTAATGGAATCATATACGCTATAAAAATATATTTATAATGTAGTTCAAACATAAGCACACCTCCCTTCAAACACTATTTAAAGACAGCAAGTCCAAACATAGAACTTTAAAGAATATTTCAAAGCAAATAATACAATTATTATTAATGATTTTTTTAAAGGTTTTCAAATTGTTCTTTACTAATGCACACTCAAAAAAGCTACAAAAATGGAATTTTTACAAATTAATGCACAGATATACATGTACAATTTCCAGTGCTCCTAAACCTTTGTAATAATGAAATAAATCATCCTCCTTCAAATACTTGAGTGACATATTTCTTCAAACAATAGGATGAGAAACAACAACCTTTGCTAAGATAAAATATTTTTAAAAAATGCTTCAATCAAGGTATGCAGTGGCATGTTGGTAATAATTGAAAATTAATTTTCAATCATACCTATTTTATTTATATAGCGGTAACAGGCACCGTAGGGACGTTCAATAACTAGAGCTCTCTAACATCATTAACTACAAAAATGAACAAAATTAGCTAAAAGTAGCCAGTTAGAGAAGTAAAATTTTTCATAAATAGATGTTCAAAGTCACCAAACATGGTTAAAGTAATCCCATTCCTTTGTAATGCTAAATATTCTTCCTCCAATATATTTTTCACTAAATTTTTTGGAAACTTTACTCCCAACTGGCACATATCAATAAGTTCATGTTACATTCACCTAATTGGCAGTGATCTGGGAATAAACAAACCTTTTAATATGATACATGTGTATTACTTGAGAATTATTCCATTATAGCAGCAGAATTTCAATATGAGTAGCTAAAGAGGACTATTAGCTAAAAATATTTTATAAAACAAAACTCAATGGCTAATTAGCTTTAAACTGTATACACTCATGAATCCTTTGAAACATTTAAATTTTTCAAGAAAAAATCGAGAAAAAACTCACACTCACTCCACATTAAAAATCCCTTTTGGCAAAATGAAGGAAAATGTAGATTGAACTGTTCACTTATTTTTTTAAGATTTTGCATGTTTTAACAATTAGGAATCATTATAAAGGGTATATGTCTAAGAAGCAGTCAAATGCTTTATGAAAACACTTTTTCTTGTAAGAATAAATTAGTGGGCACCAGCATTTCCATAAATTCCATATTTATCCAATGGCACCATAATATGCCTAAAACAGTGAAAAACCCTTTTCATTGGAAAAACGTTGGGAAATCAGGCCCCCACCCAAAAAAATTTCTGGCTTCATTACTGAAATACAACTGTCATCATATTCATAAAATTTTTTAAGAGCTTAATTAATCTAAAAAAAATCATGATTGGCTTACATGCTAGGTAAAAAATTGTACAGAGGCTCTGTGTTCATTGCCTAAAGTAAGTGTGCCAGGAATTATACCTAAAGTAACGAGGTGAGGTCAGACAGAATGCTATGAAGGATGGAGTGGGAAGAGGAGAGGCTATGAGGAGTGAGAGAGAAACATTACAGAGAAACCAGTAAAACTTTGCTTGAAAATGAAAAGAGAATCAAATAGCACATGATAATTTCATACCCCATCACAGGATTATCAGCCAACTAGCCCTAAATGAATTATAATTAAAACTATGTGAATGATCTATGTTCACTCCAAGAAGAGGTGGGCACCACATTTAAAGAGCTTAATTCTAATAACTTAAATATAAATTATGAAATATATAAAGATACAAGTAAGGTTTGGAGAATGTATATGATTTCAGAAGCATTTAAAAGAAGAGTTTTGGGGAAAAAAATCTGTATCCACTTGCACATGTACAAGTATTTGTACATGAAAGATTATCAGATGAACCAATGTTGCTCATGACCATCATTTGACAGAGAGACCAAGTTATGAAGTGTATTCTGGAAGCAAAATACCAGGACTTACATCCAAACTGAACCTATTTGGAACCATGTTTTATGGGATATAGCTTCTGCAGTGACCTAAAGTGACATCAACTCCCAAGTCCTGTAAGAGAAGAACTGACTCCATATTCCTCCTGGTGCATTAAACAGGCCTCAATGATGTGTCCAGACAAAAGTAAAATGTCAACTGTGTACTGCCTCCATTGTCGCGGTAGATGAACAGAAGATGCTTCAACTTGCAACAGCTGTTACCAAGACAATACTGGAGACACATCCATGACACTTGAACCACATATAGTATGCGCATTCCACATTAAGCCAACCAAATAGCATAATATTAAATATTTGCAAAATAACTATGGGAATAAAAAGTGATAATCACTCTTTAATGAGCAACCCATGTGCATAACTCAAAATACTGACCTTGTACAATCCAAAAATACCCAAATCCTTGACTACTGAAATGGCACTGATTTTAGTAGCAGAGGCTATCTCACCAGCTACTTGTAATCGAATTTTAACAATTTCCAGGGGATTGGTGAAAATCACTTGAGAACCACCAGCCTGTATGCAATGAAAAGAAAAATGTGAAGAAGGTTTTCAATCCAACACACAGACAAATACAGTTTCACACACCATTTCCAATATGTACTTAGGAAAATGATAAAAAGTATGATGGCACACTCACACATCCTCCAGAAATTATTTCTCCATAAAGAGGTATATTTCCATTTCTATCCATGAATTTGTCTCTGACCAAGTCATTAACCTAGAAAATAAAATTGATAGTTGTTAATGTTTTGATCATCATGACAGAAAAATACTTTTTTAAATAATAGCCTTGATATTTTTATGTGAAACTTACAGTCAACTTAATGGCTTTCTCAGGAGCCACACCCATTAGCTGAGGAATAAGACCTCTATAAAGCCCCATAAACCCTTCATGCCTGATAACCTTTTTACAGCAGTCAAAGCTGTTTCTGTACATCAGCTCACCAATGTAAGACCCAGTACGTTGGTTCTGCATTCTAGTCTTAACCAAATCAATGGGATAAACTGTTGTGGCTCCCACAGCTACATGAATACATAGATGTAAAAAGTAATGATGTAAATAAAAAAGATATATCTAACATCAAATAAAGTATAATGTCCAATAATGATGGGATAAAAGCTTTAATAATTGAGTGATACTCATGCACCAGGTATCACATGACAGTAATTAAATCTTATCTAACTAGGCAACAAAAATTCCAATGGAGGCTTACCACCACCAACTGATCCAAGAGCAAATCTGTATGCACTCTCTAAAATTTGAATGAATACACCACGTTCTTCAGGGCTCTGCAAAAAAACAATGAACCTGTAAGCTTTATATATTATGTACTACACTAATGTCAAAAACTGAGAACAAACAAGAGATCTGCTAGGAAAATATACTCACCGCAACAGCCTTGATTTCAGCTAACCTTTTAGTTATTTGTTTAAAGTATTGTTCAGGGGCAATTGCTTGAAGATCATTGTACACTATGCGACTGCAAATACAACAAAAAGATGAATATATGAATGGCTATTATGACTCATTTAATTCAAAATATGATGTGGCAAATATATAATAGTGCAGTGCTTAAAATGCAAGCAATATCTATCCACTGATCTGCAGTGCTTGTGGTGATCACAAAGCAAACAAGCGAATATAAAAGTTTGCTTTCCCCTATTTCACTACCTGCTATATTAAGGGCCTTTGGAAAACATTTGGCCTGAGTAACCACCAATAAATTATTAAGAAAGTAAAATGTAAGAACAAAAATGGAAATAATATAAGATGGAAACAAAATATAACCATTTAAGATAGAGCAATAGCTTTGCAAATGAAAGCTCATACAAAATTTTCCATTTATCTCATATGAGCTCATTACACAAAATTATGTATGCAACTGACCAAAAAATACGTGCATTGGAAGATTTTCATAACTTTAAATTAAGAAAAATAAGTACAAAGATTGTTTTGCAGTACTAGAGAATTGACTAAACCATAAATAGTAAAAGCACACCAAAACATGCCTCATTTTCTTTCACAACAAAACGAAAGGTTAAAAAAACGAAAAAGCAAGACAAACTCAAAATATTCCAACTCCCATATAAAGAAATGTTTAGAAAATAACAAATAGCATGAAGATAAAATTTACGAGCCAAAAGTAGGAAAGAGTTTATAAATTATTTCTATTAAATCCCTGAAAATTAGGAAAATTTGAGCAGGACTGTATTTCAAAGCACGACGGTCAAGACTTGCAAGATAGTCACCGAAACCAGTATCCATGCTCTTCTCCTGGCCTCCATATTGGCATATCTCTGAATTCCATGAATGCAGAAAGACAAAAAGAACCAAATTGGGAGACTATGAAAGAAGGACAAACTAGTAAGGGACAAGGGAATGAAGAGAACACTTTTCAACTTCACTTTGATGACTGCATGAAAATTTACTTCCTTTAAGTATAAATGTGGTGCTTATAAGATGAACATTTTAACATAAGTAATTAACCATCAGCCAATCACATTATTTCTAGTCAATATATGAATGATTTGGACTGATTATTGTACAGGAGCAAGCGAAAATGAAAGAAATACTAATGTGAAATAATATTAATGAACCGAAATGCAATTGCATCTAGGTCAATTAACATCAATCATAAAAATGAAATCATATGAAAGAAGATCGCAAAAAATTTGGAAAAAATATCAACTTCAACAACAAATATAAATTAAACAACTAATAATGTTCAATGTAAATAAGAACTATAGGTTTCTTTATAAAGCTAACTTCAAGAAAACCCATACCTTAAAAATCACCAGCAAAAAAGAAGAGAAAAGAAACCAATCACTACAATGGAAGACCAAAGTCACATCTACAAAATTTTAGCATGATTCAATTACATAGGACTTATGAAACATTGCATTTGATAAAGCAACTTTGTCAATTCTTTCAAATAATTGTCAATGCTTTCTAAAGAACTTTGTCACAATACTAAACATGGCAAGAAATACATAAATGTAAATATTGTTTCTTGCAATTTAGCAATTTCAAAAGAATAATGCTGCACAATACAAGAAAAAAATGTGCATTCAGTGGTGGTTTTTCCAAACAAAAACAATGCATGTGTCAGAACTTCACTCATAAAGTATAAACATAGGGATACAATCATTATCATTATTTGGGGCAGATTAAATGATAATTTCCATAAGCAAGCAAAATAATATGCTTGAGCATTTAGCAATGAGAGCCTGATATTTTGCCACATGATTTCAGTAACAAGTTTTAACATAATTAGATCCATTGAGTGGTGAAATAAAGAAGGCCGAAAACCAGTGCCCCAAAACTATTTAACTACTAACCTAATTATTTATATACATTCACCAAAACTATTAACAACAAAATAAAAATTTGCATACCCAGTTTGATGGAGCAAGTCACAGAGAAGAAAAAGAATATCAACTTCCAATGGAGTTATTTGAGACATCATCTGCGCAGACTGCAAGAACTCTTCTGTAAATTAAAATACAAGACATGAATAATGAATTCCTGGAAATGAGGATCAAATTCTTAAATATACTCATTCAGACAATCTTATAGTAATAATAGTCATGCATCATACCTGATAATGTCAAATCCATAATGCCATCCATCTAATTATACCAATCACTTGCAAACATGTTTTTTTTTAAGGATTCCCATATTCAAAAACTAATGCAAACAAAGTAAGTTTCAAGTGAAACTCAATGGCTTAAAATTCCACACATTCACTCAACAAGCAAAAGGTCTGTGGTTCAACTCCCAGTCCATGTGGTCACACAAACATGGAATTATTTATTTTTGAGAAAATACATAAATGAACTGCATATTCACCTCTTGCTTGGATTGCCTTTGTCACTGTATAACACTGCTATAGTTTTTATGCTATGGATTACCGGCTATATACAAGGCCTGTCCAGAAAGTAGCTTACCTTTACATGTAGCGACCAAAGTAGTGGGTGGAGCCTAATGTTTGCCAACACACACACACACTAGGGCAGTATGCCTCGAATTGCAGTGCTAGGAAGGCCAAGTTGCTTGTTGTTTGTTTACAGCAGTGAGGCAAAATGAACAATACAATTGGAAATCCCACCAAATGTAAAATCCTCTTAGTGATAAGGCTTTTACTGGCAATAAACTTCAAAGCTGCTGATGTTCACTGGGAAATGTGTGCTGTGCATTGACTAAGTGATTAGTGCTGTGCATCGGTGGTGTTGTTAGTTGGTTGTCCATAAAGTGAACGGAAATATGTCCATGATGTCCAAGAACTAACCATCCATTAGTTCATCAGTCAGAAGGGTAGGTCGACCCCTACGGTCCTTGTGGTGAACATTGGCATGGCCATTTTTAAACTGAGTTCACCACTGCCTCACTCTGTCTTCACTCATTATTCTGTTTCCGTACACACTTCACAAAGTTATCTATGAATTTCACTTGGCTTGTGGTTTTTTGCCACGAAAAACTTAATCACAGATTGTACTTCACAACTCGTGGGATTTTCTACTGCAGGACACATCTTAACAGCTCATCGTGAGAAAAGTAGAAGAAGCACAGTCTTTACACTACTACAACAGGATGCACACCGAGTGTAGGGATGTTTAGACACCAAGATGGTCTCTAGCCCTACTCACTGCCATGCTAGGTTGAAACGTAAGTTACTTCCCGGACAGCACTTGTATATATAATTATATATTAATACAAATGTGTGCATGTGTATATATTTATTTAAAGATATATATTTCTCAGAATTATATACATGTACATAATTCTGAAAAAATTGATTAATAGTCAACTAAATTCACCAGGACTTGAACCACAGGCCTCTCAATATCTGATAAATTTCATTAAAGAATCATACCACCAAGGCATCACAATATTTGACATTTGAAGGAAAATTGAAATAGCTTGATGTCATACTTTGAAATCCATTTTTTTGAAAAGTCAATTTGGTCAGAGCTCAAATAATCGACAATTAAATTTGCTAATGTTGTGCAAATTAATAAAAAAAGTACCTTTTGTAACTTCCTGCTGTCTGTTACCACTGGTGGCATTCAAGTATATCCTCTTGATGAGTTCCATATTGTTCAGAAGGGAATTGAATGCAATAAAATATGGGAAACTAACTCTATGACCATAGCCTCCACCAGCTGCCTGTGAAAAAGATTGTTTGTCAAAAATTAATTGCTGTCTAAGTGCATAGTGCATATTTATGACCAACATTCAAATAGCCTACAATTCACTACATGCAATACTAATATGCCTACAACTTTATTTTGGAATTCACTTAATTATTAATTTTAATATGATATCATTAATGTGAACAACGTTTCAGTGAAATAATTCCAGTAACCACCAAAAAATTACAAAAAAGTGAAGGTAGTTGTGGTCTGCTAATATGGTGGTCATTTGTAAATATGAAGTATGCAACAAATTCATAAGCATGGAAACTATTAAAACATTGTATGGCCAAGCACACCTATTCCACTGTCTCTGTATTCATCAATAATTTCTGGGTTACACTAGTTGTGGCTTGTTTTCTTCAAGAAAAAATGAGACCAATTATGCCCCCCATAAAGTTATTAATGACATCTGTCTAGCCATTGAGAAAAAATCGCTCACTATCATTCTCTTACAAAACTTAAACAAGGCCTTTGATCAAATCAGTCACTTCCAAGGGAATATAAATCTTTGAATTTTTCTAACCCTGGACTAAAGTGGCTTCATTCTTACTTGGCATGCAAAAGTCAAACTGTTTGGGTTCTCATGATGACAAAACTTTTGCCTGATTGTCATGTTCATGGACCCCTATTGTTTATCTCTATACAGATTTAGTCAATAATATTAATAGTTCCAATTATATGCTTTGTCCAAATTATTTTGCAATCTAATCATAGCTTCCTCCATTGAAGAACTCCTTAATTTACTGATACAATCAAATCTGACAAAAAAGTGAATGGGCCAAAAATAATTGTCTTCAGTTAAATCCAGCCTGTAATTAAGAAGTTATTTTTGGCAAATCTAGGCATGTAATCAGCATGATTATGATTGCATTCCACCTGCTGTCCATGGTAGTGACTCTATAATGCTAGTTCTACTTAAAAGAACCATGGGCCTTACTCTCTCTCTTCTAACTTGTCATGGGATCAATATGTTCTATAAATGCAAGATGAGATAAATGAGATTCTTTATTTATTCTAACTGCAAAAGAAAAATCTTCCAGTCTCCACAATAATTATGCTTGTATCCTCTCTAATTCCAGTTTTAGGTTACTGTACTCTATTTTTGAGTAACTTGACCAATTTTCTTGATGTGCAACTCCAGTGGCTTATTAATTGCAGAGTAAAATTCAAATTCAACCTTGGCAGAGAGGAGCATGTATCCCAAAACCTTGGGGACCTAAACTGGTGAGCCATTGATGCCCAAGGGAAATACTTCCTACATTCTTTTCTCTCTTTTTCATAACTGGAACCCTTCATGCCTATATTTTATCCCCAGGATATGTGTTTAACTATGGTTAACCTGTTCTAATCCCAGCCTTCTCCATATACCCCAAAGTTATAACCAATATTCTCTTGCTCATTGCTCTTGCATCATTATTGCTTCCAAATTTGAGAACACCCTGCCCTCTCAGATGATATCTTCCTCAGTTGCAGTGACTGTGGCTGGAGCTATTCAAGGAATACAAAGGGCCAAAGTTAATTCTAGCTAGGCAGGATCAACTTTACAGTAAGTAAAAATTAAGTTGTAGTATTAATACGTATTAGCCATCCATGAATAAATAAAATTACCCACATTATATTTCATGGAATATTATCATATAGTTTCATCTTGTGTCCCCTACATAAATCAAATCATATTAAAAATTACACCAACAATCTATTTAAGGCACAGTTTCTACCCAAAAAATGCAAGAGTCCTGCCTTAAAGGGTCAGGATTATCTATAGTTTACTGCCTTTGACTTTTCATTTTACACTCAGTTAAACTTTTTGGAGATGAAGATATGTGATAACTTTTCAAATATAATAGTAACATAATAGAATAAAGCCTTAAATCCAATTAAAATTTTCTTCAGAGAAAAACTTTAAATAAAGACTAGAGTTTTATTGAGATCGTACTACTTACAGCAACTAAATTGGATTTCACATCATTGGTGAGGAGATGACTTTTAATGCTGACCATAATATCTTGAAAGTCCAGTGCTGAAATAAATCCTGTCCCATTTTTATCATACTTTCTGAAGGCTTCAACGGCATATTCTTCATGGAAATCCTAAGAAATAAAATAATTTAAATTCAATTTTTAAAAAGATGAAAGTGATGTAAAGATAATGTCATCGGACCAGTCTCATCCATACTTTTAAGGAGCATTTAATGATGAATGGATGAATAATTACACAGATCAATGAATAGTAGAGTTCACCCAGTATTAAGCCTGGCAGCATGTGAAATTCACACATCAGGGTAGGGGGGGGGGCAGTTCCTTTCCCTGTGCCAGTTATGGTTTCCCAGAAAGATCAGACACCCAAAAAATCACACAGGTGAAGTTAAGGGTGCTCAGAGAGGCTAACTCAGGAATTGAAGCTGGCCCCTCTGGTCAATAGTCCAATGCTCTTATCTCTAGACTACCACAACCCCCCCAAAATACTCAATATACATCCTTAAATATTTTACCACAAGGAATAAGGCCTAATGCTATGCAGATACAGAAGAATTCCATGATGGAAGTATTCTGACCTAGTTTGAATGAGTTTTATCTGGTAAGACATTACCATTTGGACTTTGGATTGATGTTATTCATGTTGTGGGAATTGGTATAAGTGTTGGGAGAGGTAGTTGGGTGAAAATTTAATAAGAGGACAAACAGAAGTGGTGAAAGAAATGATATGACACAAAAAAAGGTGGCTTTTTTGCACTGGAAGCAAAGACGGCACTAGAGGGCACTCAGGGGTGATATTGTATTGCATGAGAGGAGGCACCACTGTTGTCTGGTAAGGCATCATCACACCGGGTGGTTCAAACTCACCGACTGGCAAGACGCATGCGTGTGGGTTCTCACCTTGATGAAGCTAATCGGTGGTTGAAGGATTATGACTATTACAGTGGAGAAGCCATCGCCAAATGGTGGACAATGTGTCTGATTTCACATGCTCTGAGGGCAAGGTGCTCTTGTGTGTGGCTTGAGGATGCTCATTCAGATGGAAAGGGATGTGGTGCAGTCTCCAGAGTAAAATAAGGTTAAATGCAGGGCAGAAGATGTACAAAAGTCATCAAGTTACATTTTTCAAGGTGGATGTAACTTGTCTTCTGGAATGGCAAAAGGAGTTTATGGGATGGAAGAGAAGACAGCTTTTGCATCTTGGACGGTTACATGGTGTACAGTGAGGCTGAGAGGCAGCAAGTGCATGGGATGACAGGGCTGTTGTCAATTTTAGGTTGCTCCTCAGGTTTGATGGGCGTGCTTGAGTGTGACGGAGGGGTGTTGTTTTAGAGTTGGTGTTTTTCATTGGCTTTTGAGGAGAGGGTTGAGCTCTGATTTTGGACAATGGGCGGTGATAAAATTTGAATAATCAAAATTACTTGTTCTGGGGCAAGAGGTATAGTACAACATGGGTGGCAACATTATCAGGCATAAATGCTTCTTTGGGTATCCACATTTTCTGAGGGTGTCATGCAGTTTACTAAGTACTTCTGCAGGGACAGGAGAGCAGTGTCACAGATATAGTAGCGTCTGGGCCCTATGAACAAATGCTGCCATGATGACCCATTAACTTTGGAAATTGCATGGCACCTGCCTAAGCTGGGAAAGCCTAACAAGACATTCCAAGATACACTTTAATTTCTTCAAAGTTATAAGAAAGATTCTTCTTAGGGCTGTGACCTGAAAAATTTGCTGGCTATGGAGATCTGCCCTCCTCCCCCATAAGCATCCTTCTTTAAATTGCCATTAACAGTCATGTATTCCAATTAAGAAGTATTGTATAAAGCTCTCATAAGAAAGAACAACAGCTGTTATACAACACTTGAAGTCAAACTCCAGATGAAAGCAAAATAAATTGGTCTCAATTTATCACTTGAAAAAAATTAGAAAAACCTATCTCCTAAAAGTAGTTAACACTCTTTTAGGTGATAAATGATTTCGACCTGGTGTCAAACTCAGCATATTAATTGGAATTCTATGCCAATCACTATGAAGAGAGAGAGACAAAAGCTCTAAGAATGACAAAACTTTCCAATTAGACTTATAAATAGTTCATTTCTCCTTAGAGACCGATGCAAAAGTTAAATATATGCACATATTTGGTATTCTTCAAGGTCTATTTTTTAAAACTCATTTACTATTTAATGAATGTATAGCAGAAATTTCAAAACAAAAATCAATAATTAGATTCCATCACACAAATTCTTCCCAAATTTAATACCTTTTCTTTAATAAAATAACAATCTACTATTAAATGTAATATAAATAAAGTTGTACTAACATGAAGAAACTGGCTAAACTCCGCATAACTGACAACTCTCTTCTTTTCACGGCCAAAATACAATTTCACAAAGTTGCCATTCATATCAAACGGAATGTGCTGGTTCAGCACAGTTTTCTTCATCACCTCAGCAAATTCATCTAAAAAGAAGGAACACTGAATCAAACCCTTTCAAGTACATTCCATAAATTCATTTTAATAAGAAGAGGACAGTACACTTATCACCTCCGAACAGCTTTAATAGCAAATACAAATTTAATAACAACAATCTCAATTAAAATTAATGTAAAGTATTTGATTAGCCCACATTAAAGCAAAAAGCTTGCATTATTAACACATAGGGATGGCTTTATTTAAGTAAAAAGGAGACATCTTCATGGTGACAACCTCCAATTTTCAAAATGTCAATTAGCCATTAGTTTTAGAATCATAAGTTTACCTACAAAATTTTCTTGTCAAATAACTGATTATGTCTAATATCATCTCTATTGGAAACGTCAACAATAATTTTAAGGGTGAAGGCCAGCTACATAAATTTTTCAGAAATTAATACAGTTCTAACTATAGCAAAAAAGGAATCATAACATGTAAAGATCCTGTGGTCCAGTTGCTGCAGGGCTGCAATATGGCTAAGCAGAGGGTAGCATGTAGAGTGCTACGGCAATAGTCACATGTTCTTCTTCTTTAGCAAAAGGAAAAAACAAAACAATTTTGTAAAAACAATTGGGAGTCACACTTTTTTCATGAGGATTCATGCTGACCAGGGCATGGGGAAAGGCAGAAATGAATCTACACTAGTGCACATGGAATATTTTTCTTCTTATATGTATGTCAGTGATGTAAAATCACATAAGCATTTCAGGCAAAAAAAACTCTAGAAACAATTCAGAATTTAAAAAACAAAAAATACATGGAAACAACAACTTCATGAATAAAAACATGCCTAATTTTATCCTTTTATTATTATTATTATATTTAAATTACCAAAACTGGAAAGAGTTACAGCCTCAATAGACCTGATGAAATATCTAACGAGTAAACCTAAGGTAGTAGAGAGTCTGATAGCATACCAAATGCAACCATTCCATTTCCATTAGTATCAAAGAGCTGGAAAGCTGTCTTGTAGAGAGCATCTGGCACACAGAGTAGTCCCTCAAATGCTTGGAATTCTGAAAATGATATGAGTCTGCAAAGCACAGAAATAGAAAATGAATAAATGGAAAAGTATTTAAATGTGGCTTTATTAAATAAAGAAGGAGAGCAATAATTTAGAAATAATGCTACAAATTTTGAAATGTGAAAATGAAAAAAAAACACTCATGGGTTGTTAAGGTCAAAAACATTCTTACCCATCCTTACTGGTATCAACAATTCCACCAAGCAAAGCAACTGATTCAGGATTGTGGTCTTCCTCGGAAAAAATTCCTAGATATTTTCTCACAAAGTCACTAGGTGTCATAAACTTTTCTCCATCAATTTCCTTCGATGCATACTGTAAATAAGAACAGAAAATATTGTCCTTGATGAGCTATATGTACTTTCCATCAAATAAAAAGAAACATAACATGTATACATACTATCCTATGAATCAATGATTACACCTATTTTACCATCAAATTTATGCTGGCATTATTTTTCATAACTTGAACTTTTATTCCAGTTTACATTTATAAAAATGTAAATATTATTCCATATCTTTTTTCTAAAACTGTTGAAAACCTAACAACATTACCTTAGTCCAAAAGCAATGTAACAATGAAATTTATGATATTTTTGGAATTTAGTTTAATGTGATAAATACACATTTAATAATGTGGTTTGAAAAATGGGTTCATTTTTTAATTGAATGAAGGGATAAAATTCACTTTAAAACCTTAAAATGAAAATGGAACATAACTTTTAGTTTGTCCTGTTACTAATTAGATCAAAGTAACCAGTAGACAATTAACCAAAAACAACATATTAACAAAAAATTAAATATACTATCATGTATGAAATAAACTGGCATTAAATTTAATGTTAATAAAACAAAGGTATGTTTTAAATTTGGGCAAATAACTATTAAATGCATTTTAGTTTACATCGCAAATTAGAAGGTAAAGGCATTGTTGGCAAGACAATGGAAAAATGCTGTCAATCATTGAAATAATTATGTATGTACAAAGAATACAAGTAAATCAAAATTATAGTATTTTTCTTTGGGCAGAATTATATATTTTTTCCAGGAATCATAATTCCACAATCTTACATTTTACCTTTGTTTTCTGTCTTTTTTCAAAAGGGGAAGCGGTTTGTCAACCCGCGATTTTCACTGAGGCTCAGATGAGGCAACGTTGCTCAAGCAGGCAGGTTCTCTCGGGACCCTGTTTCCTGCATAACAATAGGGCACAGGGAAAACATAGGGTAGGGAGACACACACACACTCACACACAAATGCACCTCATTCCTCTCAATGAAAGTCCATACTGGATATTAAGAGAGAGCGAAAACCTCACCTTAAAATATTATCAAAAAAGATGTCTTATTTACCCAACACTTGTGGTCGGAAAACAGTGGTTTACTTTTGTGTTCATAAATTAAAAATAAGGCATACATTTTGAACTACTAAAAACATCCTATGCTTGCACCAATGTTCTCAATCACATATGGTTGATGTTGCTGAGGTCTACTATGATGGAAATGTTTTTTCTCAAATTGCTACTAACAAGAACTATTGACTGCCTTTCTCAACATTAAAACCTCAATGAACAGATGTTCTGCTTTTATTGGAATTCCAAAGGAACCACATTTATCAGGAAAGAGTATAAATGCTGTTGGTTTAGCGCAGATGATTGTAGTCAGCGTTCATGCCTTATTAAGAAATTTTTCATCCCTCCAATACATGATTATACCAAGCAAGGAGCACACTGCGGTATCTAAGAAGTTCACTATATCACATTGAGAACCCTAAAGGTTTAGCAGGGCCCATAAATACCAATGTATCAAGCTTGACAAACTTAAAAATTATTCAATCACACTAGATTTAGTCAAAGAAACGGCATTTGTAAAAAAAACAAATAAAAATCCACAGTAGTAAAATTTTCATTGAAGCCCCAATATTGATCATGAGACAAGGAAAAAATATGCATGAATTAAAAACTTTTAAACCATTTTGAAATGCATTCGTAGGTACACATATAATGCACACTTTCCTCTCTGGCATACCGTGCTTAAACTATTCACCATCCTTCATTGGTGTGTGCTACATGTTGGACAAACGAGGAAAGGGCAGGAACAGGATAGGGATGTTGGACGGGATGAAGGGAGGAAAGAAGTACACAGAGATGAAGAGGGATCTGATGTTGAGTAGGTTGCTGGATTAGGTTTTGTTTGGAGTTACAAAATATTTATTTGATAGTTGTATATATATATATATCGTCACTTTCTTGGAAAAGCCACGAACGTGCACAATAAAATTCACTAAATAGTCATAGCAAACACAGAAACTAAAACACATAAAAGAGGGACTCACTAGTTCTCGAATTTTCGGTGGTGCAACCACCTTTCTCAAGAGGAATTAGGAGTTCTGTTCCTAATTCCTCTTGAGAAAGGTGGTTGCACCACTGAAAATTCGACAACTAGTGAGTCCCTCTTTTATATGTTTTAGTTTCTGTGTTTGCTATGACTATTTAGGGAATTTTATATATATATATATATATATATATATATATATATATATATATATATATATATATATATATATATATACATACATACATATATATATATAAATTTTGGACGGCACAATATAACAGAGAATAAAACAGATAACACGTAAAAGGACACTCACACTGTAGATGATTTGAGCTTTCGGCCTACTCCGAGGCCTTCTTCAGGTCAGACTGCACAGTCAGCAGTCTGACCTGAAGAAGGCCTCGGAGTAGGCCGAAAGCTCAAATCATCTACAGTGTGAGTGTCCTTTTATGTGTTATCTGTTTTATTCTGTGTTATATTGTGCCGTCCAAAAGTTATATTATATATATATATATATATATATATATATATATATATATATATATATATATATATATATATATATATATATACATATATACACACATACACACACACACACAAGGTGTGCTAAAAAATTAACGGGAATTTTTTCATTTCGCGGGCTTGAAGAGTCCAACTGTCAAACTTTTGTTTAGTATGTTGGTATACATGCCCCTGAAATATGATAAATTTTTCAGCTGTTTTCATTGTGGACTTTGTTTGTGACAACCACTAAGGTTAGACGTGTTTTATGAGCTCGGCGATTTTCGTTTGTTAAAAGAAATGGATCAAAGAATGTGTATCAAATTTTGCCTAAAAATTAAATAAAGTGTACAAAAGTGTGTGAACTGCTAACAAAGGCCTATGGTGAGTCCGCTATGAGTAAATCTAGAGTTTACGAGTGGTATAAGCGTTTCCAAGGGGGCCGTGAAGACCTTGAAGATGACGAACGCCCTGGACGCCTAAGCACATCAAAAATCGATGAAAACGTGGAAAAAGTGAAAGAAATATTTATGAACGATCGCCGAATCACAATTAGAGAGGTCGCTGATGATGTTGGCATATCGATTGGATCATGTCATGACATTTTTCCAATTTTTTGGGTATGAAACGTGTGGCAGCAACATTCGTTCCAAAATGGTTTTTGCACCACGATAATGCACCACCTCACACTTCATTGCTTGTTCTTGAATTTTTGGCCAAAAACAATACTGTATCGATGCCCCAACCTCCATATTTGCCAGATATGGCTCCGTGTGACTTTTTCCTATTTCCAAAAATTAAGAGAACCTTGAAGGGCCGTCATTTTACAGCCGTAGATGACATTAAAAGCGCATCGCTGAAGGAAGGCTATCTCAAAGATCGAGTTGGAGAAGTGTTTCGGGGATTGGAAGAAGCGCTGGCATAAGTGCATAATCTCCAATGGGGACTACTTTGAAGGTGACAACATCAATGTATAAGATTAAATAAAGATTAGTGTCCGAAAAATTAACAGTCCCGTTAATTTTTTAATACGCCTTATAATATATGCATACATATATACTATAAGAGGTGTGTGTGTGTGTGTGTGTGTGTGATAATGATGCTCCCTTCAATGTTAACAATGTTAAAATGTAATTAGGGAACAAAAGGAAATGAAGATCAATCAAAAGATAAATTTGCCCTTGCACAAAAACCAAGCACACTCTTGAAGCGGCACCAGAATATATAGCATCGCGTGCCAGATAATGATCAAGCTTTACCAAGCCCTGGCAATATTGCAGGCACTGATCCTATACCTGGCAGTATCAATAAAAGCTGCCATTTAGGGCTTCTGGATAAAGGCATAAAATTAATAAATCGATAATAGAATTTACTCTAATGAATTATAAATAAACCTGATCAACATAAAGCCATATTAGTCTTCACGAGTGGGGCAAGGAACACCTGTAATAAATGCACATTAAGGTGCTGAATTAACGTATCTTGCAATCGAGAGGTTTAAATGCCTGAAAGGCAGGCGCTGAAGACGGAACAACAATGATGGACAAAGGTTACAGAGAGTCACACACGCACATGTGGAAAGGCAAGTGCCGATCCCTCCTTCTTTCGCATCTGCCCTGCTTCTTTGGAGCTGCAATTTCCGGTTTTCCAATTTGGCGGCAAATGCACCGCTTCGAGGTACGGTTCGCTCCCGCTATTCCCTCCTCCCTCCCCACCCTTTAGTCGCAGCCTTCGGAGCCACTGCTGACACGCAGGCAGGCACACATCCCATAACCGTGTCTCGTTAGTCCGCTTTCAATGATTGTGGAGCCATCGCGACATAACCCCTAGCTACTTGATGGGATGACCGAGCATAGCAGCATCGCTTTGGTAATTGAATGCCATCGAAAGGTAGCAGTTAGTTGTCTATGACGTTAAATGCTCAAATAGTGTCCACATTTGCCCTGGTGTGATTGTCAAGGAATGAGTACCAATTTAGATCGCATGTTGTTTCTGCGAAAAAATACTTATTTAGAACGCGAGGGAACACAGAGAGACAGGGCTCCCGTGTTTCCTGGAGCAATTCCCAACCTACAACAACAATTCTTGTATCATTGCACTTATCAACAAAAAATTTTAGCCTTTCCCTCACGTTTTATTTACTCACCAACACATCCGATTTCTAGCGATGCACTTGTCTGCTATTACTCAACATTTCTAGGTCGGTTCCGCATTAAACTACCATTTATTTATTTTATAAAAGAGATGGTGGAATGACGCAACAAAAAAACGTTAATGGCACACACACAAAGCAACCATTTAAGTCCCCAGGAAAAATATGCAAGCCAGACAAATACTTCATGTGGATCCGAGATTCATGTAGAATTATCAAGAACATTATGAATTTATTTTAAATTAGGGGACATATTCGGGTCAAAATTAGTCTAGTGTGTATTCACTCCCTGCCACGCACTCTAAAGGTGCTTTGCAGGGTACTAAAATACCTAAACTCTGAAGTACAAATCTTTTCGAGATTTAAATGATTCAATTTTTCTCCCCTGACGCTGCATACAAAAACATTTTCGAATCTTTAGTTTACTCGTCTGCGATTTCATCTCGTCTATTCTCATTCGCTAGACGGAAACTCGACCACTCGAACTACGATGAAACAGGCCTAAGGAGTTAATGAAAACGAGCAATAAGTCGCTTTTGCTACTACTAAAATAACAACACGAGATACCAGTCAATGCTGCGCTATCACCTTAGTTGGGGAACATACATCGATTTTCAGAACCAAATCAGTATAAAATATCGAAGTTGTCAAAGAATGAACAGAGGAATACAATAATCACTTTATTTTAAATTAACTAATTCACTGAATTTCAGCCCACCGCACAAATGATTATCCAATATTCGGTAGCATAATATTTTTGACATTCCAAAGTAAATAGAAACATAACGAATACAGGAAAATACTCTAGATTACCACAACATCACGATGGGATTCATCAGAATGACACTGTTCGATATATCGTACTCTAAATACCCATAGAACAATTGAAATATGTTCATGCCTAAAATACAAACTTGTGTTCCACGAAACCCGTGATACGCCCAACCGTATTTGCTTAGGTTAAACATTGAACACAGAACTTAATGTTAGTGAGGTGTTTTTGTCTCACTTCATTTAATTTAATACGGCGATTTTTTTTATATTGCTGGCAAAAACCAATTTTAGATATAGATTGACCAAAATAAAATTATGATTAAAATTTTATTAATGCGTGCACCTGCCTGCACCTATCTTTCGCATGTACTTAAATTATCATGTAACATAACTGTAATGACCCGATTCAATTGAATTTTCCCGTATTCGAAATTTCTAAAAGAAGGCGTATCACCTTTCTTCTACCCGGTCACTTAAACTCCACACTCCTGATCATGTTTACGTCCTCGGACAACCATTACTTGAGCATCGAGCCCGACTTGCACAGATTTATTGGAATAAAAAACTGTCGCCAGAGACTCATGTACGCATTTCACTGGACCACAGGGTCCCCCGCTGCTGAGCAAACCTGGTATTCCAGATTATTATTTCAAGAAAGCGAAGAATTATTAAGGGGTTCGCCGACCTTCAGCTAATTAAGCGATGAACGAATAATGAAAAAAATAGTCCTTCTCCCTGATCTTCCTCCCATAAACCCTATGAAATACTACCGGCCTACAAGTTCACTTGAAAGTGCTTTCCATCCGAAAACAGAAGAACACTCGGAGATCATATTATTACCCCAGAAACCTCAGCTATTAAGGAGTAAAGGGACACACCGCAACGATGATGCCATCCAGAGTTTATTTTAATATACTCCCGCCACCCATTCCCATAACCCTTCTCTCCCCACAAGAGTGTTTTGGCATTCTTCGCCGTCGGACTGAAAAAAAGGAGGCTAAATTAAACTCGGCGCAAGCCTAACTGCCGCGCACGACGCCGCAACGACAAAAAAACCATTATCGCAGGCTCACAATGGCACTTCTGATATTCAGCTGCATGTAAACTACGCACCAGCACAAAAGGCAGATGCGCCACAGCAGAGGTCAGTAACCGTAAGCAACGTGGAACAGAAAGTGCACCAGGGTCTCTTTCGTATTAGAGTAGGTTGCCGTAAGTGGGACGGTTGCGTCGGGAGCAACACAATCCGAGCGTTAGCGAGCGTACGACAGGTGAGAAAATGTATCGTCGCAGTAGAATCCAGGTATGTCCACCTAATACGGAAAAAACAACACCCAACATTCATGTAAAATACGTATACATAAAACAGCTACATCCAGCCAGCTCAACCAATCACACCAAGATGAGACAAATGAAATAAATGTTTGGCCACTGATCCGAAAACGAAGGCCAAAGGTGAAACGTTTTTATAGATACCCTGGTCCAAGAACTCTTAGACGTGATTTAAAACTTAAAGATAAAAGGTTCAATCACTAATTCATGTTTTACAAGCGATAAACACTAACTTATCAAACATTTTATAGCTTCTACTAATTGATGGCCGACACGCGTATGAAATACACGATGCTCTCTTGGAAAGATAATGGCAGTCCTTCACATACTTCTGTGCGTTTATCACTCTGACCCCATTTGCCATTATCATAAAACGGCAGTTTCCATGACAGTATTTCTTCCCCTGAGCCCGGGGGCCCGGAAACCGCCCCGTATAATGTGATAAGACGACTGAGAAACGACATAAGCGGTCTTCTCGTGCTTGTATTTATAAAATTAAATTAAGAAATTACGAGGCCAATTAAGGGAAAATACTTGCTGATTTAAACATTTTTCTTTCGAGAGGCTTGACAAAAATTATGAGAATGGTTTTGGGAAGGATTAAAAAACAAGAATCGTATTTCCCTTACTGACCCATGAATTGACACTGCACTGAATTAAGCATCGCGATGACAAGGAATGATGAAATTGAAATGCGTCTCGGGGAGATGCAGAGTGTGTTAGCGCTGAAGCGATGACCCTCCCGGGGCCACGAAAGGAGAGTCTTGGAAAAGAAACGCCAAGAACGTGGACTCATGACATAGAAAACGCAACGTCCTCAGATGAAATAGAATTACTCGAACATATACGGCAGAAAAGTAGCAGCGCTTAAGGATCGCTCGCCATTCAACGTTCCTCCGCGGGCTCAAAGATCACACGACCATTGATAACGAAGGCTTCAATGATCATTCGCACATGCTGTGTGCCATCGGCCATTTAGCCATGTCCTGAAGGCCTCGTCCCACATCACTCGTCACTCTGGGTTAAACCGGAGGGACTATACACGTACCCGTTGGCTTTAGTCGTGACACGGGGTGACTTGCACTCAATACCCGCCGCCATGGGAAACCCTCCATCGACAGCATGTGAAAAATCCAGCAGAGATGCCCGGGAGTTCTTCTCGGCGGAAGTTTGTAAGGACGAGGTCCACCACGAAATTGCCAACACATGGGGTATAGATACATCTATTCACCGCCAGAGACGGTCTCCCTGCGTGGGGGTCATACTCGCCTGGTACCTGTCCCGATCGGAGACCGGAGGTCGAAGAGCAATCGAGAGGTAGTGATGCTGAACTCCTGAATACCAAAAGGAAGGGGTCATTGACTGCGCGTCCATTTTTATTAAATATTCTTTCTTGAAGGTGAAATTCGCTTGCTCCAGTTCGTTCTTTTTTCAATGGCATTAGTCATTTTGAGGAAAAATAGTATTTTCCTTTCATACCTTTTGAGACATTCTGCACCACAAGGACGACTTCTTGAAAATAATCGAAAAAACAGAGAGCCAAGATAATTCTCCTTACTTCCAAGTGTTATAAGTCGATGTTTTCATTAGTTCCTTTGTCGACTCTCCGGTGAAATCATGCCAATAATTGCCTCGCGCTGAGTGGGAGAGAGAGAGTTATCTTCAAACTCAATTCGTTTGAAAAGTTGGGTAATTTCCGTGAATGGATTAGTAGACCCACAATCAATTGGAAGTCCCTCAAATGGGGATTTTTTACATTTTTGGCCTCCGTCTATAACAACAAATCTACGTTATATGTAATTCACGGATTAACTTTCGGGAAATTATTTCATAATTCTTGCGGAAGCTCCTGAGCAACTTGTACGTGACATTTCATAATTAGCCGCTTCTCCCATTTGAGGAGACGGAATACGCAATGGCAATCACACTCTTGGAGAAGAAGAGGTGGTAGGGAGAGGATGTAATACCCCCGCGTCTTTCATTTCGCTCAGGTCAAATTTAATGTTTTTTGATAGTGCTGCTTCACGCATGTGTTTAGGGATTTATTTTCGGCAGTCGCAAAAATGAATAGCAACACCTGAATAATTGGAAACACTTCATTAAATGAAGAACACAATGTATATATCCACTGTTCTTTATTCTCGTACAGCTAGTTTCAACGCGTAGGCGTCATCAATTGAATACATGGAATCACTTCTTTCATCTTCAAGGTTTCAGGAAATTGAGTTAGTTACGTGCACAAAGGCCCTCTAATGTTTCGACCTTTTCCATGGACCGGTTTTAGTTAGTTTATCGCATTGGAGTTTTGAACGTAAGTCTGTTCTGCGAAGGCTGGGCTCAGGAAACATCATACACGTACACAGTGCGACGTTACCATAGTAATAAAAAATTCTTAAAAGAGAGCACCTGCTGAGCCTGATACCTGCTCCTGCAAGAATTTATACCCACAGGATTTACGTCGACATAGGTAATTCCTTTCGACAGTGCAGAATTTATACCATTTCCTACTACATGAAACCGGCTGGACTTTTGAGACCTCAAACCTTCTCTTCTACTATTAATTCCGCCATCCATCGACTCTCCCCGTCCATTAAACTCCTGATTCAGAGAAAATCGCATTTTATTGAATGTATTTTAAATTAGTAGGAATCCACCCGCCAAATTTATGATCTCGATGGACGCTGGCACTTATTTCAAAACGGCGAGGTTTTCTAATACACTGAAGCATATTTTACGACCACTGCCCGACATAATCGCATGCATTACATCATTTCTCAATTCTCTTTTGATTCCATTTCTCAAAACAATCATTTGTATTCCCCTTGATTTCGTCCAACATGCTTACTAGTCTTCTCCCCCATTGCAGAATTTCAACCAGTCGCTTCTCAATGTTCCCTCAATTCCCATCCCTGCCTTGCACTTGCAATTATCCTCTTTAGCTCCCTCCACCACGTCCATCACTTCGTTTGCCTTCCTTCCCCGACCAATTTACTTTACTTACCATTGTCCTCCACGCTCACATCTCAATTAAGCCTTCCATCCACGCCTGTGTGCTCCCTTCAGGGACCAACTTTGGAGCCTTATGACACTACGTATTACAGTGTTCTCTAATCTCATCACCGAGTCTTTAACACAAGTCCGTGTCATCAATATCTCCTTTTTCAAAGGCTTCCCAAAAAACATTTTCAGTTTTAACCAACAGATACATTTGAGTTTCAATGTCAAAATGGTGGACTCTCGAAAATGTTCGGCTGAGGGTTTCGCCGCCTGAATCTTCGAATGCTCCACGTGGTATGTGTATATACCACGAGCAATATAAACAATGGCTCGCAAGTTGGAGAATAAAACCTAAAATTCCATGTCCCCTGCGAATGTCTAGACACATGAAATTGGTGCCTTGGCTATGGCGTAATAGTTACCGAAAATTAGTCTTAAACAATCATAACAAAACAAAGGAATAGATTATAGCTGTAGGCTGTAGGGCTTTAACTGCCGAGGACTCTGGTCTCAACATGTGGAAAGAACGCGTAAAAGAGTCCTTCGCGTCAATGACAAAGGAATTGGCATCGGCGTGCCAAGGCTTCATTTCATCTGCATTCACTTTCTGGGTCAATGTCTCTCTCTCTCTCTCTGGTCCTCCAGCACGTGGGCGGGTCTGCTGGAGAAGAGAAAAGAGGGTTTTCCTGGAATCCTGAATGGGAATTCCCAATTACTCCCAAGGTCCGATTTCACCATTAAGGCCAACAAAGAGCCTAACTCTTTCCTCCCACAGAAGCGTGTCCGAAGCGAGCGAAACATCACCCGTCTCGTCGCCCGGCCAGCAGGCGAGTTGGGGGAGGAGATCGCGGTCGATTGCCGAATCAAACGTCAAATCAACTGACTCATTTTTTCCGCACTCGTTCAGCGCACGGACGTGTGCGTGTGTCGCTTCCGACCCTCGTTGAGCTCTAGAAAGAAATGTCTCTCGCGGATTACTTATTTAAATATTAATTGTTCATCAAAAAATCCATTAAAATTCCAGTATGCTACCTTTAATCAATTTAAATGCTACCGTTTGAGATTATCCGCTCCGAAAGTAGCACGTCTAATGTTTGGCCTTCGCGTGGTTCCATCATAAATTTGTATGATGAGGAGAAGAAATAATTCCAACGGATAAGCAAACACGAGAGATAGGAAGTGATTGAAGTTTTCATGTACATTCCTCGCCGGCGGGATTTGAACAAATGATTTAATTCAATCGATTCCCCACTAAATATTACACTCTGATTTATTAATGAAGACGTCTCGTGTCAACAACTGCCTCTTAAACGTAAAACAATTCAATTATGTTATACGAACGTTTATGAGGACCTCTTAAATGTCATAAATTCACTGTGTAGCAGGAGGCCTATCGAATACTCCACGGCCAATAATTTCTGGACTCCACGTTGATGGCAAGTAAAAGGCATGGAAATTTCTTGTTGACAGTAGCATTTCCATGATAGAAACATTAGATTTCATATTGTAACTATATTGAAAATATTTCACGATATTCAAAGAATTAATGCGTAGCATTTCAATTACTGAAAATAATAGCAATGTTTACATGTACGATGCGCATGTATGCGTTGCTTGTATACCTCGTATGTATGCGTCAACGCGCGTATCTACGCTCTGACGATACAATTAAATGATAGTCTCCAAAGGGAAGTGGACAAGTTCCGCAAGGAGCCATTGACAAGTCGAATCATCACATCAAGAGAGTGCCGCAGACGACCAATCCTCCGGCTCGAATTCCATGTTTCATCGCGGCAGAATTCAACCTGATCGTAGCTCTTACAGCATTGGTCGCCAATTCACGCTGACCTGGCAAAAATTATGTTTTCCGATAGATAACTGAATAGACACAAGCAAACGAATCTGAATGGCATTCTAATAAAATTAGTTCAGGGCACGCATGCAGTGTGTATGTGTGCGTGAACCTGCGTGGAGCTTGGCTTCAAAAGTCTTACGTACATTTAAAATTTTCTAAAACTGCTTACCGGAGCCACAAAATTCATATTGTGCACAAGAAACAGAAAAAAACAATTTAATTTACATGTACTCAATGGTATATTTATTATCTGACAATTTAGGTACTATTTAACTTCTTTATCAGAGGTCTCCATGATTCTACTTTTACTGAATGGCATACAAAATCTACACAGTTTTATGCAAATTCATTTTTGCTATCTTGGAACTGATAACTTTCGGATCTAGATTCCATATTTATTTTACGCCGAGAGAGTTAACTGTTCCCTTTTGTGAAAGAATGCCTGTTCCTTGGGTGTTATTTCAGTTTTGCACGGATTTTTCCAAGCTATTCACTTTGAGAGATTTTTGCATAGTAACTAAATGTCCCAAATTGGCACTCTTTGGGCTTTGAAGCCTAAATTAATTTAACTCTTGCACAAGAAAAAGCATGACTAGGATGATCCAAAATCAAAATAAGAGAGCGTTGATTTCACAAAGATCTAACGAGCACTGTTTCCCAATTTACTTCGCACGCTGCCTCCCATTCAAAGCCACTGAGACAGCAGACAGAGGTGGCCAACTTCCGGTCCTCATCCGAGCTAGCTGGTCCTTCTGTCCAGCCGTCGAGAAGCTGTCGGGGGAGCGCGCGCAGAGACTCAAAGTCTCTAGTTTGACATTATACGTCGAACACATAAAATGCCCGGCTGCAATTGACGACGGAATGGCGTGCGATTCAATAATGCACGCTTGGCTGAGTCACCAAAAATTAGTTCTCTCCGCGCGAGGAATCCACCCACGCGCCGACTTCCCACTCGGACCGTCCTACGCTTTTTTTTCAAATCACTTACCTGGCACGCAGCACGCACGAGGAGAAGTTTGGGTACGACTCGCTCCTAGAGACCAATCCTCAACGCAGGGACGCGGACATGAGGGCGCGTCCACACATTTGCATTTTTACTCCAATTCGAACACACATTGGGGCAAACCAATTGGTTAGTAGTCAAAGTTAGCTCGTGCGGTTTACGCAAGCAATTAGCACGAATTAAGGCAAGCAAAAGCAAACTTTGAAGCAACGTGTCCCAACTGTTACTTGGCCAAGAGTGACTGCTGACAACCTTCAAATTATTCCAATTAGCACCGTCAGAGAACAATGAATGGGTCCATTCGGTCGAACTAAACGCACCAGCGGGAGCAGCTCGGCGATCAAGTGTGAACGGAGACTGCCCCCATCCGCCAATCAGCGCGCTCCTGGAAGTAATTCGCTCGCGTTTCACCGAGCACCCACCTCCATTGGATGTGCACCAATGTGTGCGCGTGAATATCGAGTCGATCTTTTAAAGCTGTCACTGAGACCAGTGAAACACCAAGGAGTGGCCAGGAGCTAAGCATCTTTCCCACGAGTCTTTAAGGCTTTATCAAGAGTCAAAATGCTTTCGGCTACAAACTTTCGCACCCATAAACGTATTAGGCTGAGTAAAGATGTAAAGAAAGACGCCATCGGCAGTACAAGCCAACCAGGAATATGACTATTGCACACTAAGGGAATTTAACCTGGTAATTTTATTTATAATATCCTATTCAATAAACATATTTCATTTCAATACTCTACACACGCATAAAGGCACAAAAAGGATTGAATTGCACATCAGTACTGTTTCATAAAAGTATTGGCAATGTGTCAAAGCAGCAAAACCCAAAACACATAATAAAATACAAAACCTAATCTAACGTTCAGTCAAATGCTTTTAAACAGGTTAAATAAAGTTAATTCGACAAAAAAAACTCACACCGAAGCTAGGCCTATCCACACTCCTTCCGCACGAGGAAGTTGATGATATGGGAACACTAAGTTGCGTTCCTAAGGCAATAACCTTACCTTATTAAATATCTCTCGAAGTCGCTCGGTTTTAGCTCTCTTCAAATAGCCAGCGGCTCCCTGGAAAAGAAAAGGATGATAAAATCAATGTCGACATTGCAAAATGAAATAAAACAAGTGTTTCTAAATTTAAACATACTACCAAGGCCCTTTCATCAGTTTTAAAATGCAGTGTTCGATTTCATTTTCACATTCCCACCGGCTACTCCAAAAACTAGATTTAATTGGTCGTTCCAGTGCATGATTACTGAATGAATGAACTTTTGACATCCCCACAATAAATTGATTTCGGCATCACTTTCGGCTTCGACACATTGGTGACATCATCTTCTCCCAAGCGTCGAAACTGGTAGAGGTACCGAAATCCTTTTTCTGTGGAGATGTACAGAGCCTGTACCAAAAATACGTTGAGTGATGCTCATCGTCTTTTTCGACTCTAAAGGCGTTATCCGTAAAGAGTTCGTGCTTTTCAAGGGAAAGAGAGTGAGCAGTAAGTTTTACGTGGAAGAAGTCCTGGAAAGTCTGAGGGGAAGAGTACAACAACACTTCAGCAGGAAGGAGATGTTTGCCGACTGAATTGGAGGCTGTACCACGACACCGCCCTGTACCACACCGCCTTCCTCGTGACCGAGTAGCTGGCCAAGCACAAGGTGGTAACGCTAACCCAGTCGCCTCCTACAGTCCAAATGTGGCACCTGCGGACTTCTTTCTGTTCTCATGAATAAAAAGGAGCTTGAAAGACAATCATTTTGGAACGCTGGATAACGTCAAAGAGGTCGTACCGAGGTGTCTGTACGAGGTTCCCAGTATGCCTAGCTAGTGCCTTCCAGGAAGCGAAGTATTACTACTAGAGGTGCTGGAATCTGTTCGTCGATTCACAAGGGTGCTATAGTGAAGAATTTTACTAATTTGCACTTTGATCTGCAATATATATTATTTTACCCGGATTTACTCCACTTATGTTTGGGATAGGCCATGTACAAATTTCACACAACCAGGGGCCGTGAACTTTCACAATATTGAGCCAGAGAGCGTTGAATCCATGGACCGGTTTACGGTGGCAATGGGAAAGACAGGCGTAATCCTGTTGTGGCTGCAAATGGTCCTGCAGTTTTTACAACACGTGATCTTTTTGTAAAATAAATAAATTTCGGTAGGCACTTCCTTCTCCATCCCCGTCGAAAATGTCTGCCAGACAATAGATTTCCATGATTCTGACTATCAGAACAATGTTGCAAAACCGCGATCGGGAGCATTCCTCCACACTTTTGCCCCAAGTGCGTCACGCTGCTCCCACAGAAGGTTGCGACCTGTCTCTTGTTCCCGACACTCGGCCTTGGAGCACAAGAACACCGTCAACGCTTAGAGAGGCCCAACATGTCAGGAGATTAACTAACCCGTGACATTACACATACGTCCCCAGAAGCACAACACGTCTCAGGGGACAATTCACTTGCTCCTTCACCTCAAACCGCCATGCTCCCGCGATCAACTTCCGATTCCAATCCATTTAAAATGCGGTATTTCCTAGATATTCTTTTTCACGGTGATTCTATAACTTAAACTAAAATACACTGGCGAAAGACAACAGTGATGTCACAAGTTACCAACTCATTGGCAACGGGGGAATTATACCACCAGGTTTTGAATCTTTGCATTTCCATATTACTACACAGCCGTAGAAAAAAACAACTTAGTGGTGCTCTTTCAATAGAGCGCGACATAAACGTGTTCAAATATATTTTGAGATGATTTTTATCCTTCAAAATATGTTATTCATGCCAAAATATTTGGCCGTAACCATAGGGTCACAGGCGTTAAAGTGTTCTTTACCGGGTCGCGATACGTACAATAAAGAATAACTTGTAGCGGTACGGAGAAAAATAGCTGGAGAAGTAGTATGCACCAGTAAAGCAATAAATTATTTACTTCCGGCATTAAATAAACAGAGACTCTGTGGGTACACTAACGTATCAATTCAAAGATTGGATCTGTATGCATTGGTTTTTAGCCAAAGAAAGGCATATTTCAACTTTTAAAGAAAAACATCGGCGTTAAAAAATCAAACTGAGGTACTTTCTAATTGTCAAAAAGTGATCGCTTGGTGATCAAAAGCCAGAATATATCTTTATTAACCAGTTTCATATTTGGATCTCCAGTTGATATTTTTTTAGCCTTTTGCTGGTTTTTTCTAAGTCGGGGTTCCGAAACAGATGGTTCAGCAAAACTCTGGCACTGGCGCGCTGACAAACAGACACCGAGTCCCATGGATTGTCTTCACATTCATTTGCGTATTCTCGCAGACGCAAAACATACGAACACCAACAAAAAACATTTTCAACCCTCGCTGCCATAAATGCATGAGTGATCCGTATACTGTGCAATAAAATCGAGCAAATAAGGATCAACATCCATGTTTTCAAATGCTAATATAGATAGATATTTGTGGGAAGTGAGGAGTGAAACCAATCATTGATCGCAATGAAATTACTGCAATAAAAAGGAGCTCATCTTTCACCAGTACTTTAAATTCGATAGCTACGCAAAAGGCCCAATTTATTATCACACCAGAGATGTCTTCCCTCCAATGAAGAACGCCGGCTTGGGTTGAGCGATAAGCGCCGTCATATTTTCATCGTTCTCTATAAATTTGACGTATATGAAAACCTCTGAAGTACTGAATACTGCGGTCATCTGCCACATCATTAAACGCTAATAATTCGCAAAAACACGGATTTAATTAAGAAAATGACCCATCTCAAAAGGAGTGCGGCCAGTTGTCTCCGTGTGCATTCTTTCATTTTGATCCAAAAGTCTCTAATTGGACCATGACATCTTTTGATTCATTGATTGAAACTCGTATCACAATTTTCTTCGGCAGATTACAATTAACCGAAGTGTAACGTACGTCCCTTTTGGGTTTTTCAAAAATATAATATTGTATTTTCCCCGATCGAGATGTTAAAATCAACTGAATTTGAGAAAATAATAACTATCCACCCTCACCCGCTCACTTGATGCAAGTTGATGGCGACAATGACAAGGGCGAGGTGAAAGGGAATTCAGCAATTAGTGAACTGAATATCAATAACTTCTAACTACTAACTAATAAGAACTACTTCTATGCATAACCAATGAATACCACTACTACGACGAATAATATTGGAGTTCCTTTCAATCCTCTCGAAAAGAATTAACATTTGGCTCCTAATTTCTGATCGTAGGATGAAGCCAGGGGCTCAATATGAAGTCAATATCCACTTGGAAATAATTAGCACTAGTTTTGGTTTTTTTACAGTGGATGTGTCGACTACTTGACTATCTTTCAACTTTAGGATGTAAGAATAATCCGAACATAACACATTTATATTTGGAGATATCCGAAATTGCAAATTAATTTGGAAAATAGAGAAGAATTGAATTTATACTATCAAAAGAAAATATATAATCATTCATTTCTATTGCAACATGGATGTTTTATGCTTAATCTCAAATTAATGCATTTTAATTTTATTTTGCATTCGTCAGTTTTCAAAATTAATCTCGTACTTTCACGATATCCTTGTATTCCTGTAGGTTTTACTCCTTCATCACTTTGAAAAACTAAATGACCAATGTACCCTTTTACGAGAGACGAAATTACTTAAGTCTTCAGATAATTTTACGTTCGGTACGCATCAATTTCTGAGAGTGGAGGAAAGTGGGAAATGGTCATAAACAAATCCTACCTCATACAAAAAATGTACAAAAAAGATGAGGCTGGTCTTTCTACGCGCGAACTACTCGACGGATCAGTGAGATGTCATCTTCTACGTAGCGGAGTCTATGAGAAGTATTACACCGCCTTTACTCGTGGCCCTAACTCGATTTGTTTCCGCACAACAGCGATTCTTGCTTGAGCTTGCACACGCTAGCTGTACAAATTCTTGCGTCGGTGGGAATGAAGGTGTTAGAGAAGCAGCGCGCGTTCATTGAATTTTGTTTTAACTTCGATAAAAGCGCAACTGAAACGTATGAAAAGATTTAAGAGGCATTCGGCAATAAATCTGTGAGTCAGGCACAGTGTCTTCGTTGGTAGAACCGCTTACAGTCTGGACGAACCTCGAACAATGAAGAACCTAGAAGTGTACGGTCATCCTTAACACACCCGAGTGGTGGCTTGCAGAGTATACGAATATAAATAAAACCATCCATCTATTTCCAATGGCCAACAGTTTCCTCACAATCTTTTGGCAAACCATGCGAGAGTGCCAGTCACGTATAATGTTTGGTGAACATAAGTAGTGCATCAATTCGCGGGCATTACTCCCATGTTGATAGAACCGTGAACGGTTGAAGTGAATTGAAAAATATATATGCCACAGAAATAACCGGAAAGTTGATTTGAAAAGTGACGATATGATAAAATTTATTCCACACTAAATACCTGGAGCGTGCTAAATTTGCACGTCAGGTTAAGATGGACGAAATTTATTCCCTTGTGACGCCGGAGGTTCTCGTGGAAGATCCCGGCCCCCGCGCGGAGTTCAAACAGTCAGTCGCCTTACGCACCCAACTTTACTTGCAAATCCGATTCGAGCGTCCCCATCAACTAAGAATTGAATTTGCAAGAGAATAAAAACAATTAAAATGTAATTTATTTTTTAACATTGCACTGACCAAGCAACGGAAGCGATGACGTCTCTGGAAATTCTCTCGCTACGACATAGACTTCCTTCTTAGCGTAACCCTGTGACGGCAATCTTATGGGACACGCGCGTCACCCACAGCGGACCGATAGAGACGAGCCCACTAGTGGCCTCGCCCGGAAACTACCCGCGAAAGCGTCTCACGGAGAAAACACATCAATGCGCTCGTTGCCTGCAATACACATAACAGACAAAAAAATATTTGCTGCACTCACCATCGATGAAAATAGTTATTCTGAGTGAACGACAAGTCTTTTCATAACTCACCGCACAGAACTGGTGCCGCGTGCAGTGGGCGAAGAAAATATTGCAACCATGATGTCGCTGAATGATGGAATATTTAGTGTTACGCTGGCACGCGAGCGACGCCCTCGGGATGCAGCGTCCTCTCTGTGCTAATGTAACGAAATGGCGAGGCTCGCAAAAGCCCTTGGCACTGGGACTTTAGGGGGCAACCGTTTCCTTGAATCCGACCCCTGACTCCATTCAGTAATTCAATCGACAGGTTATTTATATTTCGATGAATGCTTCACTAAAGGAAAATAAGTTCTACGCATATACACGCTTTTCACAAAAAATGCCCAATAAATCCTCACCAAAACTGATTTATACTTATTCCTCTCCGTAACCTGAAGTCATCCTCAGCCTTTGTGAATAATATATTTGTTCATGCATATCCATCTAGCCGCTCGCTCGCTCCCTTTCGGAGTAGGTAGTGTCTGGAAACTCCTGATCTTACGTCGCGAAAGGAAATAATCTCTCGTAATAATGTCCTCCATACTGCTTCTTCTATCCATCCATGCATACTTCTTTCACACCTACCATCTTTACACACTCTCCTAATCGTCTGATTCGAAAACTGCGAGTTTTCCTTGATAGGAATCTTTCCGACCACATTCACCCTTGACTTTCTCGGTCCCTTCCTCATCAAACCATTCAGCCTACCGCATAAGCATCTGTTTGGTGATTTCCAACCACTCTCGCAGTAATATTAGATTTAGGGGTGGCGACCGACTGCTGAGGTCATTTGTGCCATTCGGGACGGATGGGAAAGGAGGGAGGGTGGAGAGAAACCCGGCGTCGTGCATTAGCCTGCTCTAATAACGAAAGGCGCCAAGGGGTCACACAATCTAACGTCCCATCCGACGGACGGCGTACTCACTCAAAGTTCTCTCCAAAAAGCACCTCAAGTAGGGATCGGGATAACACTGAAAAAGATCTGCCGCCTCCGGGATTCGAACTCGGGCCCTCTGGGTGGGAAGCCAGCACGTTAGCTACCTTCAACCATTCTCTCAGCATGACCAAACGAACGTGGCACTCTCCTTTGAAACTTGTCTAATATCGCTCCTCCCTATCCACACCATTTCGTGACCCAGTATTTAGTCGACATTCATGCTTATCCTGGCACACTCTCAAGTTTCGCTTTCAAACAATATAATGTGGGAAGGAGGACTCTTCAATGCACTGTGCACATGCACATACAGTCGACAGCATTGCATGAACAGTGTACTGCATTTTGTAGAGTACTTACATTCATTTTTTACATACTTTACCTATTACCAACAATTATTCCACCTTCGTTGCCTCATTTTCAATCCTACCATCTAGCTCAAACATTCTGCCAATGCGTACATAACCGTCTTTCGGTTCAAGAAACTGTAATAGTAACTTTAACGGAGTCACCCGCTATGTGTGCATTATAATGCAACCATTTCAGAGAGTAAAAATCATTCGCCTTTTGTTCCTTTAAAGCCCCCAAAATTTCAGAGTGTAAGAGGACGTCTCGGTAGCTTAAGTGGTTAAAGCACTCGGCCGGATATCGAGGGATCCCGGTCAAGGCGAATGATTTTTACTCTCTGAAATGGTTGTCTTTCGGTTCATTATCTGCTGTCTGTGTTCAGTCTCGCCGTGCAATCATTTTCCCCACTATCCTTATCTAACACAATTTAGTGTTGGACTCAATCACCCTCATCTCTATTGCCTGCGTTACCTCAAGGAAGCTCTGCAGGACTCTCTCTGAATCCTGTCGGCTCTCAGCCAGCAGCACTTCATCGTCAGACTTTAGAAGCACGGGAGCAGATGCATATTCAATCCGTACACCAGCCTTGTCCTTGTATCTATCCATCGTCCGTATGTCCATGACAGAATTGGGCAGTCATGGTGACACTACGTATACTTGTTTCACACCATGCTTCATTTCAAAACTTCTCGAATCCATGGCAATTCAATCATACCCTCGCCTCACTATTTCCATGCATCTATATTTTTTAATGATATGCATAAAAAACCTTGAAAAAATTAAAAATCTGCTGGCGAAAGGCTTACCCAGTGCAACCAAGACCTCGGAAACCGCACCGGAATGGAATTCAATAGTCTTCACAAGGGTCATTATTTTGCTACCAATCGTTATCTAACACAATTTAGTCTTGGACGCATTAAATCCCGCATGAGTTACCTCAAGGAAGCTCTGCATGGCTCCCTCTGAATCCTCCTTCCAAATCTTCCATCGGTGGTTCATATCTTAAACCAGGTTGGGTCCCAAGGGTCGGCCCTTCGTCTTAAGTCCCTCACATGAAATTCACATTTGGACCCGAATATTTTGGAAGAGCGGTTTGAACAGTCAGTCCCGAGCTGCTAAATTAACCGTCAGTGGGCCCAGCACTTCACAGTGAACTCTCAATATTACACTCGTTTCTCCTAACGATAGAGGTCTGCCAAGACGCCACCGAATTACAGACTGACATTGATGACTGTTGTTTGGATTCATGTAAATGGGGATCGTTTCCCAAACTGCGAAATATGAGTCTGATCGCCATTAATCGAGACTTCTGTTGGAATAATGCAAATACAGGAATTAATACAAATTCACAGAAATGCGCTTCGTGGGTTGGAGTCTAGCGTGCCCATCTGCAGCAAGAGATGCTCAAGACTTCGTGCACGACAAGACATTCTGAGTGCACGCATCTTCCAACGAGGCGACGCGACGGATGAAGTAACGCAACCCTCCTCATCTGTAGAGCCTATTGCTCAGTATAACTTGTGCTTCCCTCCTTGCGGCCCACAAGACACACCCGAGTCCGGGGCACAGATGCGAACCACCTTTTCACTGCGAATGTCTCGAAGAAAACTTATGCTGCAAACAGAAGACGCTAAAGAAAATTAAGCAAGGATATGGGTTGAGCGGCAGACTCTAACATGCACATACGTAAGGGCAATTTAATGCACGTATACGTACATTTCTGTTTATCAAAAAATCTATTTTTCTGATGGTGCTCTGACCTCTTAAGATCACCACCGGAAATTCCAACACCGGTTCTTGCTACAACACACAAAATTGACACAACAACGAAAAATCCTAAAACATGACTCGAGCTCGCTGATAATGAGAGATTACGAACTGTCGTCTTAAAGGTCCGTTGTCCGGTGTGTCACAGAAAGCCGCCTGGAATGATAAGGAAGCATGTGTATGATGACAATTCTCGCTTTATCCTTAATCTCCAGGGAAGATGCTGACTTCTGAGAAAAGGTGATATGACTAGATATTTACAGTCGGGAACAAATTTTCCTGGAATTATAACGATACAAATTTCCGGAAGGCAATTAACTTCTAGTCAAATAGATAAGATAAGAATCAAATTTTATTACGGTAAGGAGTTTCTACAAGAATGCTAAGAATCCCTAACCGGTCGACTCACACATTTTCATATTTTTTTCGTGATAAATACTTATCACCCAAATAAAACAACAAAAACGAAGTGGAGGCCGCCGGGGTTCAATCTGAGCATCAGGCGCCTCCTCTCCGCCCCCCCCCGCCCCCTTAGTCCGCGAGTCAGGTTCACATGAAGGCGATTTATGCGAGACCCTCTCCCCGCCTCCAACTCAATACTCGCCAATCGTGAGAAATTACACGCACGCATAAAAAGGAAAAGGATTAGTTTTGTCCCATTAAGCACACAAGAAACATCACAAATCGAATTTTAACATGATATGCAACTACCATCGTGCCTTAAGGCCCGATTCGGTATTCTTCCCCTACTTTTCCTACGCAGGGTGCGAAAGGGCGGGGGTGGGGAAGGAGGGGTGGGGAGGGGTGGGGAAGGAGGGGTGGGGAGGGGTGGGGGGCTGCCATGGGTGAATGCAAGTCCCTCGCTGTTCGTTGCATCACAAAACGTGGCCTCCGTGAAAAAATTTCAACGTGAATCCCACACCTGGGAGTAGTTAAACACTGAATTACACGTTCACGACGTTAAGTCATTTTGAATGCGCATCCACGTGCTCTGCGCGAAATTCCACGCAGCCACTCGGGTCTAGGAGCTTTGACACAAAATCCCATAAAGCCTTTAGAAATCAAAGTTATCAGCCAGAGGGTTGGTTTGATATGTGAGTGTAGGGCTCACCTAGTATTGAACCCAAAGGCGCGTGAAATTCGCATATTCCCAGAGTCATAATAAAGGGGCAGTTCCGTGCTCCGTGTCGCCTGTGTGGTTTCCCAGGAAACCCGAAAAATAACGCAGCTTGAGTGGGTGCCCAGAGAGGCGACACTGTCAGTGGTCGAACGCTGTAGCCACTCAACTACTACGTCCTATCAGGGTTACTTCCGGAGTGGAGCATGAAGATAACCCACCAGGTAAAGCCGTCACATTTTCCAATGTCTCACTTCCTCTAATTTTCCAACTTTCCAGTCCGGCGTCCGCGAAAGTGAATTGCCGTTTGGGCAATGTACGGCTCAAGGTCAAAGCAATTCCGCGTCGCGATGACGGGAGCCCCTTCTGGTGAAACGTCTGCGAACCGTCCCTTCCCGCTAAAAGGATCCGGCAAATCGATGTTACGTCACCCACCAATCGAAAACCAAATATAGCGGGAATAAAAAAATACCCATTCTTATTTTTCAAATGACATAAGAAGCAGCATGACAAAGCGCTGACCAAGCCAAATATAAAGAGGAAAAGGTATACACCTCCTATATACACATTTTATATATATATTTTTCTTTCTAAATATATATGTGTGTGCGTGTGTTTTAAAAAAAATATATAATATAAAAATATATTTTTAAAAACATATATATATATATATACATATAAATTACCAGAACCAGTGAGTCCTCTTTTATATGTTTCAGTTTCTGTGTTTGTGTCGACTAGTTAGTCCATTTACATTATATATATACATATACATATATATATATATATATATATATATATATATATATATATATATATATATATATATATATAACCATAAACACAGTAATCATCCCGAAGGTCGGTTTAGTAGGTGACGGTAGAGCTTCACCCATGTACCAAGCCCGACGGCGTGTGCCCTACCCTGTGTGGCAAGCCCCCTACCCTGATGTGTGAATATTCACACATCAAGGCAGGGGGCCAGTTCCTTTCCCTGTGCCAGTTATGGTTTCCCAGAAAGACCTGGTACCCGAAAAATCAACTAGCTTGGGTGGAGCTGCAGGTGCCCAGAGTGCCCGGGAATCGAACCCGGGACCCTCCGGTCAGTAGTCCAACGCTCTACCCACTAGACCACCGCGACCCATATATATATATATATATATATATATATATATATATATATATATATATATATATTGATTACTTACGGGAGGATCAGTTTGGGTTTAGAAATGGGAGAGGTAAGCGCGATGCCATTGCAGTAATAAGATCACTAATCGAGAGGAATATAGAATACAATCTGGAGGTATTTGCCTGTTTCGTAGATTTCGAAAAAGCATTTGATAGAGTGAATTGGGAAAAATTAATGCGTGCATTGCAGAAAATAGGATTGGATTGGAGGGACAGGAGACTGATCCGCAACCTGTACATGTCTCAGATTGCTCAGGTGCAAGTGGGGAACGGAGATTCCGGATGGGCAGTACTAGGAAGAGGTGTAAGGCAGGGTTGCCCATTGTCACCGGTGCTGTTCAACGTATACTATATGTGGAGGAAATGATTAAAGAGGCATCTGGAGAACAGGAGGTAGGTATTAAAGTCGGTGGGGAATTCGTAAAATCGGTTAGGTTTGCTGATGACCAAGCATTAGTTGCTCAGTCAGCCAAGGGGTTGCAAGCATTGTTGAGTGAATTGGAGGTTCAGTGCGATAAATATGAGATGAAAATCAATATTAATAAAACAAAGGTTATGCGACTTTCCAGAAAGAAAAAGGCTAAGGTAAATATTAAAATAGGCGGGAAAAAAATAGAGCAGGTAGAACAGTTTACGTATCTCGGAAGTGTTCTGGACCAAGACAGTCAAAGTAGTAGGGACGTAAAGAGAAGAATTGCGCTAGGTAAGGAGGCTTTCTCAAGGAGGAGGGAGCTGATGACGGGGATGTTGAGTAGGGAGGTTAAGAAAAGACTCGTAAAAACTCTGATATGGAGCGTAGCTATGTACGGCGCGGAATCGTGGTCGCTGAAGCAGGAGGATAGACGTAGATTGGAGGCTTTTGAAATGTGAGTGTGGAGAAGAATGAAGAAGGTGAAATGGACCGAAAGGAAAACAAACAACTGGAGATGGTGGGTGAGGAGAGGGGTTTGTTGAGAGAAATCCTATGGAGGCACGAAAAATGGATGAAAGGCGTATTAAGCGGTAGTGGGATGTTAAAGAAGGTAATAGAAGGGAGAATGTTGGGCAAGCGAGGAAAGGGCAAGAACAGGATAGGGATGTTGGACGGGATGAAGGAAGGGAAGAAGTACACAGAGATGAAGAGGGAACTGATGTAGAGTAGGTTGCTGCATTAGGTTTTGTTTGAAGTTACAAAATATTTATTTGATAGTTGTGTCCATCCAAAAACCTACCTTAACCGGAAGATTACCTAATAATAAATAATATATATTTTATAAATATATATATATATATATATTCATATATTTGTGTATTATATATATATATATATATGCACACACATTCAAACACGAAATCCCGCCATACGGCGAATAAATATTCATTCACGCTCACATCCGCCATCCCCACCTCTCTTGTGTTCGTCCTATATGTGTGTTCCTTTCCCTTTTCCTTATCTCTATTTCTATGTGAATGAATATATATAAAAATATATATATGTACACACACACGGAAAACATAAAACCTCCAAGTTTGATCACTATTAATATTACGCAATGATGTTGAAATTCACGGTATGCCTAAAAGAAATGATCATTTGGGCAGTATCGCCTATGTTTGTGACTAGTTTCACCACCTGGCAGCAGAAGGATGAGGTGGTTCCTAGGTCCACGCTTCCGCGCAATTGGCCATCGATTGATTGCCATTCGTAGCGGAGGGGGGAGAGTCGCTGTGGTGCAACTGCGCCACTGAATATTCAACATTGGTGGTGGTATTTACATCGCGGATGATTCGTAAAGTATCATAAACAGAGACGAAATCATAAAAAAGCAAATTTAGCTCTGGTGCACAACAAGACAAGTCGTCACGCAGAGAATGACGCAAATAGTTGTCGCAACTATTTAGAAGAACGGGCATCACATGACGAAAATAGTTGGGAGTGACCCAGGATTGGAACTCACTGTGCAGCGAGAAGGGATGGATCACAAATAAGGCGAGAGAGAAAGATGGTGCTCTGGTGCATAGAATGACCACGGCATGAGACAAATAGTTTTTTCTTCGGGAGAGAGTGCTTAACCAAAACAGGTGCCCATACACCAGCTTATTGTGCAGAGATACGAGGGTGTATCGCTTTCATAGTAATTTAACGGTCACGGTTGGTTTTCGACGGCTCCAATATTTATGGTCTACAACATTTCTAAGCCCTAATTAACAGAATGCTGCATAAATACCCTTTTAACACCTGCATGCCAATGAGCCAGCCATTTTTCATTTCCATTCTATTGTGTACTTACCGGACGTAACGGGGTATTCTCTCGTAGACCATGTTATGAATAGAATAAAAACGTTCAGCCAAAGTTCCAAGGAAAATAGACTTAAATTTTCATGTTTTTACATAGACTCAAATAAGAGACCTCAAAAGGCAAGGCGACCCAGCTCATAAATGTTTCGATTTCGAGGCTAAAAATTCACAACTTTATTTTCCGCCCAACAGAACAGATTGGTGATATCTAAATAACTCTTACATTGTGCACTACCACCGAAATATTATATAAACTTAAGGGAATTGTGCCTTCGCATGGAATATTCCTTAAAGGTCAATGTGATATACGTGAAGAGTCTTATCATGTTTGACGTAACAGCTTCCACAATTCCTTCGACTTGAATGACACAGAAAACTCATTACAAACTGGAATTCCGTCGATCCTGCAGCCATTTCTTATACTCATCAACGCACGGAAAGATTTCCCAACAGACTTCCAATTGGAACGGCAGCATGGCTAAAAAATGCGTAAATATTCTATTAATTCTTTCTCATTTCTCTCTTTAAATATTGAAAATCATCCAATCAAACGCAAATTCCGAGTGAAAATATTGGTAGAATAAAACTGTTGTTTATTAATTAGGGACCGTCTAAGCATGCTGTTAATAGCAAATTTACCTATGAAGCTGGTGATTTCTGCCGTTTGTCATCAAAATCACATTGTCCCCAGCGAATGCACGCGTTTTACAATCGGCGGAGGAAGGTCTGAATTACGTAAGACCCATTATTTGGTATTTTCCACGATTCGTGAGCTTTCAAGATCGATTGATGCAGGCTAATAATAGAGGCTGCTATAGGCTTGATGGGGGTGGAATATTTTGAGACTCGTTTCCCTCGCTCCGCAGTGATAGTCTTCGACAGTCGAAGCAAGAGCCTTCGAAGCTAAACTAAGAGAGCGGTCCCCGGAGTTAAGAGGGCGGGCTTACCTACGAGCTACGATAGCTTTCTACCTATGACAATACCTATGAACACGTAAATTCAAGCCAGAGGAAGAAAAGCCGCATCGCCAGGGGCACGCCATATCACCTCATGCTGTACACGCTTCGCGAGTCACCGACACCTTGAAGCCTTGAAGAAATGACAAACGCGGTTTCCAAAAAATTGAAAAAGAACGGGTGAGCAGAATGGGCGAATGCCAACGGAAATCAATGAGACATGAACGGAGGGCAGCATAGTCAATCATCTCCAACATACGTAGAGAAAGGGGGCAGACATGATCACTTTACAACATTTGCTATCGCTCATTTCCAACACTGAGCAGGAGCTCAATCGTACAGACTCGCGGCAATCCGAGAGACCTGAACGAATATCGGCGAAGTCATCGGCAGTCACAAGAGGCCGAAATGTGATCATTACATTAATTCAACGTCATATTTTTCAGGGAGTTCATCATATTCCTCTTTGGTGCCTTCCAAGCTCTGTAATAACATGTTCATACTATTTTCCAATTGACCTAAGTCACTGCTGTAATGACTAATCAAAATCCATTCCTAATAAATCCAATTCTGGAATGAATAGTGCATTGAATTTCATTCCTGATTTGATATTCATTCCTGATTCCACACCACCTTGTGCCATCAAAACAAAAAGAGAAAAACTTCGTGAACATTTAAATAAGTTAAAAATTACAATTTTCTCCACAAGCTGAAGTTAAAAATTTTTCTACGTACGTAGTCCATAAACTATCCAGTTATCAATTTCAGTTATTTGCCCCTTTTCAATAAAAAAGTCTCCTCACGTAAAAACCTTTGCCACTGACAGTTCCCTTATTTCCAACAATAATGACGTTTGGGGAAGGTTTGATGTTGGCATTTTCAGCAGGACGTGACAATAGGAGCTTTAGTCTCCATGTTGCCGTTTGTGAAGCTATGAAAAGTAAAGGAAATTATGTGATGGATTCCACATATTTATTGCGGTATTTTAATTAATTTTTAAATTTTTTATAAAATTATTTTTAATTAATTTTAATTATATTTTTAATTAATAAATTTAAATTGATAATTACGTTAATATTCCTGAATCTTAACGTTAAATTCACGAAAACTGCTTGCTTTTTACAAATTAAAGCCACGAGTGAAATCCAGTGTATACTTGAATTTAAGTTGCATTGCACAGTCAAAATATGCTTTAATAGAATAATTTATAGAGTATTCTGGGTCGCAATAAAAATAAAATAAGGTCCGAGCCAAAACCAATTAGGATAATACTCCGTTTTTACGAAGTGGACCTTAAAATTTAAGGAGTCTACAAAGGGAAAATGAGGTGCAATTTGTGCAAGTGCAGAATCTTCGATTTGTGCAAAAGACGAAGAGCGAGGTGATAGCACATCAAAGCGAGGAGGCTGGGCTTGAGAGGAATGGAGGAGAAGTGGGGAAACTCAAGAGGAGGAATAATAAGAACTGAAGCAGGAATTACACGAAGGACAGACAAATGCTTAAAGATTCAGGAAGAAACGGTTGAGAGACAAGAGGATTCGGGAGACGGAGGACGAAAGTAACTCGAAGATGAAGCTGGAAATAATGAAAGCGCCGTGATTTCAACACTGACTGTAATAGTTGCTAAACTAGCCAGCAGAAGGAAACGCGGAGGTAAGAGAACTTCAATTGTCTTAGAGGTAGTGAAAAGCATAGAGTGAAGAATAAAGCATCGTCAAAGAGTAAAACAAAGGAAAAAGCGTATCACCGAAGGTAGAGCACAGCGAAGGACATTAATTGATCGAAAAGAAAGAGATTCACAAGAGTGAAGAAGTGGAAAAAGTGCATCTTAAAGATGTACAGGCCAGTTGCTCAGACACAGATCAGGGAACGCGAAGTAGATGAGTATGGCTCAGGTCCAGCACTCGTAGATAGAACGATGGAAAAAGTACAAGAGGAGGAAATGAAGATGAAAGAGGCAGACGAAATTGATTTACATTCCTGCAGAATCCCTCTCGAATTCGGGAAATATTTGAAATATTAGTTCATGTAGAATAGCCTTACGCATAAGCATCCAATTCATAGAATTTTCCGGGAACGCGTTTGGCTAGAAGAAGTGAGGTATTTTTATTTATCATTGCATAGAATATTTACATGCGAGGACTATAGGCCCATCACTTTACATTTTCCATGCGGTAATGCCTGAAATGTAAAAATAATGATAAAAATGGAAAAATCACAACAAAAGAAAACAAAATACTACACAATATCAGTTTAGGAAGCGAGGTGAACGAGTGATGTCATAGCAGTAACGATGAAAATTATATGAATGAATATGTGAGTCAATATGTTTTTGTTCGTGTCATAGATTTCGAAAAGGCCCTTGATGTAGTGGACCAAGTCAATGAAATCAAAGCATTGTACTGGAGGGATGGGCGTCTTATTTGAACCCTTTACGACCCGAACATGGAAATGTACCACAGGAAGTGACCGGGACTAGTGCCGCACTGAATCCACCGCTGCGCCAATGTCCCCATTCTTAAAAAAATGCAATCGCTAGAAATGAGTCGCTCAAAACGCCGCCATTCATCCCCCGACAATTATCCCTATGCCCATTTCCGTTTCATGCAAAAAATATGGATTGCTATCCACGAAGGCATAAGATTTAAGCACTCTTCCTATGTCGGTACGTGATTTAAAATCTCTTTTCCTGCTGAACCGCAAAGCAAACTGCAGATACGCATGGTCATCGAGTATCAGAGGCGAAGGGGGTTCATCTTCATTTCCCGAGAAACTCAGATGACGACAAAAATCACTAAAATGCGAAAATGCGAGCCAAATCGAAGAGCCCTAGTTTCCCCTCACAACAAATATTTCGGCGCTGAAAGATTTGGCATGGTGCAAGTGGAAAACCGATGGGTAGGAAAAATGAAGGGATATCACATGCACTGCAAAATAGTTATTTCAATGTTTATAATGAATATTCCCCGCAGAGAGGATAAAATAATTAAAATTAATCGCAACGACTCGGGAGACACGAATGACTAATGACAGCATTTCTACACGAAAATAAGAAACAGATGAATAATGCAAGGCGAGCCGTTCTCCTCAATGCAAGGCTCCCGCGCGCGGAATCCTCTCGCCGGCTCACAGCTGTAGTCACGCGAACGACCCCAACAGATCGATCTGGTTGGTGGCGGAGGCTGTCACAGGGTGAGAGGCGGAGGAATGGGAGAGGGACGGCGAGGGGGGGGGGGGCAGCAGAGCTGGCGGGGGTAACGGCCGGGTGGAAGGATTAAGGCGATTCGCGCCTGCGCCCTCCGCCGTCGTGGCGCTGGAAGGGCAGGGAGGACGGGCGGGGTGCGATGCGCGTGTGTGGGGACGGGGTGCGTTCGTGTGTGTGTGTGCGTGTGTCTCCTGGGCGCTCACCTTCTCTGCGTGGGCCACCACCGCCTTCAGGCCGCCCCTCTGCGAAGGGCGGAGAGACGGGGAACTTAAGTCCTAGGCCCGCCCTAGACGACACCGTAGATTTCCTCCATCGAGTGGGGTTTTTAGCGCCTCGTGGGCGGGGAGGGAGGGGGTGGAAGATGTCACCGCATCTGAAATTTCACGTCCACGCTTGCGCACGCGGAACGTTCCTCCGTTCAGAAAAGTCGGAGGGGTTCGGAATGGGAAAACAAAGCTGCTGTTAAGGTTGTGTCGCAGGAATGCGAATTCTAGGCTGGAAGAGATTTGTGGGTGGCGGTCGTCAATTGTTCGGCACCGCCGTCTCGCCGTGCAACGAGGATCACAACAAAACACGGTTTTTCCAATAGGTTCGCTGGAACCAGAAGTCATTAATTTTCACGGTGACCGACGAAACAGCTACATAGTGTGCGTTCACCTTTGCAATCGGAAGGCACATCGACTTGTTTACGTAATGAGGTCACGTGGCCGTGGATGCATTAACACGCCGCCGATGATGATCGATTACACGCTGACATTAGTGAATGGCAAACTGGAGGTGTGAACACTATTATTTCCGATAGAAGTGTCGCTCGGATAGATCGGTAGATGAGAAAGAACGACCTGAAGACGTAACGGAGTGCATTTAATGTTGCCGTGAATTCAGCACACACACGGCAAGGTCACGGTGCCACATTTTCAGATCCATGGATTCCAGCCTCGACTCACTGTATCGTGCCTTCTCTTGCTGTTGGTACGCCTGGCAAGGTATTTATAAATTAGGCTATAGGCAAATGTGAACTACTACTCGCGAAAACTAACAACATCCTTCACGGGAGTGGGAGGAGGCGAGAGGACCTTTATTGATTGTCCTTCGAATGCTGAAGCTTAAAAAGCGTCTTGTGAATGAGCCTCTAAACAATTTAAAATCTAAACACCTATGAAATATACGCGAGTGTGAAATATTTGATGCATTGATTGAATTATTACCAACACATTAATCCTACCGACATCATTCTATTATCCTTGAGACGTGTGAATTGCACCCGATCACCAAAACTATAGTTGAAAACACTGCAATAGAGGCAGGGACAGCTGATGCACGAAAAAAATTCTCATTCCGAATTTGCCTCTAGACAATATTTAACGATATCATTATTCTATAGATTAAATCTATTTCCCTAGTGAGAAGTACATTTATGCTCACGAGTCAATAACCAACAGATAAAACTTAACAGGAAATGTTTGCGTCTCGATACGGTAATTCAAAATTTTCTCGACGAATCTCGACATTTATTTAGCGTACCACGACGGGTTGGCGAATCTCGAGATGCCGCCGAGGAGCAATTTATCTTCCAGTCGTGCAATTCGTGTGGCCAGTCAAACGAGCACAGCAAGGATGACCGACCCTTTGATCGAATTCATCGAGCACAATCGAATCGCAGGCTGAAGAGAACCGGCAAGCATACGCCCTTCGTGACCTAGGGGTCAATATAACGAGATCGTTACGCGGCCGCATTTCCTCAATCGTGCACACGTGTCGATCGAGTCGTGGTGGCCAACTACTCACTCTGTCTGATGTCATGCCCAGCATCTTGCAAGTCGACCGCACCAATTGCCAGCTCCAGTCTTTATCAATGCGCGGAACGATATATCCTTTCCTAGCGTGCCTGCGACGTTTTGATAACCATCCAGGAAGACGTCACATGGAACGCAGTTTTTTTTTCAGTTCCACCTAAGGAACCGCCATCTGCTCAGCTCCTGTCAAGCCCTCCTTCCGCCTCCTCGGCTCATTCACACGCGCCCCCCACGGGGACACAAGCGCACTTGACTCACTCGCACTCCACGCACCAACGCAATTACAAATCCGCACCGTTTCACAGGTCTCCTCAGGACTGACTGATCGAGATAAACAGCGCCAGGAATAACGAGGGCAAGGGACTCTCGGGGCCGCCGTCGCACGGGGCGGGGCGCCGAGGAGGCACGGAAAAAACTCGGTGCGTGCGAGATAAGAATGAGGAAGGCGGAGGGGGAGGCGGGGGGTTTGGGGGAGGAGGCTGGAGTTTCGTTGTCAAGTGTGCAATTTCAATTCGATCCTTCCTCTTTGTCGCACAGCCAGTGAATAACACAATGGAAGGAGAGGATGTGAACACAATGTTTCGCCTTCCACGAGCCTCTCGCATTCCATCAGTCTTCTTTTCGTGCTCATCCCCTCCCCTACTTCCAGCCCCTACTCTGCCCCCTTCCACCTCCTCCTCCTCCCCCCCCCGCCGCAGCCCCGAAGCGGAAAACCCACTAGCAGACCACGTGGGCATGGCGCCCGCAAGAAACTTTGACCTTGGCCGTGTTATTAAGCTTCACTTTCGTTCTTTTCTACCTGTGCCACGATTTCTGTCCAGCCGAAGTATTAGAGGATCTGCCCCTACTTCGGCCATAAATCAAAGTGGATCTATGGTCGGGAAATGACTAACTGGTTTTAGTTTTGTCCCCCCATTTTCTTTTAAATTGTTTTGCGGGGAGACTCCATTTCTGTTTTTAAATGCGTCGAAACGCTTAATCAATCACAGTCGCTTAAAACGATAATACAGAGCTCGACAAGCGTCGATGCTTTTAGTGATATTCTCTGCGCATAGTAATATTTCTGCTCCGCAGATGGGTAACCTATTTTGCGGTGCGATGAGTGCAAGGAACATTCACCAAGTCATGAAAAATGCATCCAGTCTCTTCCAACGTTTTCCTATTGCAACAAAGGACATATAGCAATTTGAAATTTGCCACTCACTATGCGATTGGCGACGAAGTTACCCAGCTCCACTTCGTAAATTACTTAACTCATATGCCAAGTGCCAATTTGAGCGGTAGCGATTGGATTCAACGGTCCAAGAAAAGTCGAGTGTGTTGATTCAGCGATAAAAGTGCGATGCGTCATAGCTGTCTGCCATTCTGATCGCTATGAAAATAAAGGTACACCCCACTTTGAAGGTATGCAATGTATGAATGTTGTCTGATTCTTGGTTGGGGAGCGGAGATCACCTTACACTGAACCATACGGCGAGTGAAATTCAGGGTTTTGAGGATCCGTCCCTCGTGCTTCGCCGCTGGCGGCTTCCCAGGGAGATCTCTGGCAATCGAAAAAACTGAGCTGAGGTTGAGGGTGTCCGAGGTCAGCAGGGATCAAACCCAGGCTCTCCGATCAGTAGTGGGACGCTCTACCAACTAAGCTACCACACCCCTTCGTCCATGCGGGGCGAGTCCATATTTTTTCGTCCCAAATCTCAGAAGACACTGTCTTTTAATATCATAGAGAAGTGATGAACTAATCGTAGAGCCACTGTGACATTCAAGCTTTCAGAACTACTATTATCATATGCCATCAAGCTTTGCCATAAGGGGAAACGGAATTCGCTAAGGGCGAGGAAACAATCCAAAAAAAGGGGAAGGAAACGAATAATACTGCGCTCGAGACTGTTTCAATTATTTTGTCTTTTTCAAAGATCATAAGGAGAAATTGCTCTTTCCTCTGTGAATTTAAGTTGTGCCATAAAAATAAAAAACGCATTTAGGATGTGAATGATGTTTATATTTTTTAAATCTTAACTTTATCGGGAATATTGATTTATTAAATTACCAGCCACCGATAATCCGACGGACGGACGCTTAAGACGTCGCATGCTAACCCGCTTATATCGATTTCCTAACGTCGCCGATATCGAAGTGGCTAGGGAATATTGTATGGGCAAGGAGTTCTTTGAGAAAAATCTGATTGCGATAGAGACCGCAGTAAATTGCACAACTAACACTTCGTCACTATTGATATGCACGAAACCCACACATATATATATATATATATATATGTCAAAGTTAGATATATGAATCCATGAAGAATCTCTTGACACCAAAGACATTACTTAATAGAGGCAAGGATAATGCTTTAAACACATCTCTCTCGCTTGCCTCCTTTCCAGTATGGCGTCCAACGTTTTGTTTTTCACGGAGGATTAATTCGTGGATAAATACTTCTACATCTACTTAATACCCAGCAGAGGGTATGTGGCGGGGGGTTTTAGGGCACCACCCGTAATGGAGAAAAAAACCGCTTGCAAAAGCCACAAATGTTTACAATCCACAAACAAAACATGGTATACATTGATGCAAAAACCCTTAAACCCCACTCAGATGCAAACACACAAAATATCAACTAACATGCACCTACAAATAAAACTTATGTCATTGCAATGTTTCAGTTTGTTCCGACTTTTAAATTAAATGTTTTAAATATTTCTAAGTGACTTCGGTTCCTTACTATTATGATTTCTGATTGTTCTGGGGAAGAATGAGTATATGAATCTATCTGTATGGGAATCTATCGCTCTTATTTTATCACTGTGGTCTGATCTACCCAAGTAGTGTGGGGCCATTATAATTCCTTTAATGTCATCGTTTAACTCGTTTGCTCTGAACATTTCTAAAACTCTTAAGTGTCGCTTGTTGCCTTCGTATTTCAAGTGGCTCCCAGCCCAAATCCCCTAAGAGACCTGTCACACTTGTGTTCTTATTATAACAATTTTTCATGAATCGGGCGGATTTTCTCTGGACTTCATCTAATTCTTTTTGCCAAATTTTCTCCCAAGGATCCCAAATACTTACGGCATATTCCAAATGAGGTCTAACTAGAACACAATAATACCACTCTTTAACGTTCTCATAACATTTCCCCGCCACCCGTTTAATGAAGCCCAGTTTCTTTAAAGCGGATCCGCATAATTTGCCCTGACATGTGCTCCCCATGAAAGTCGTGGTGTTAGAACTACCTCCAAATATTTAACTTGATATACTTTTAAATACTTTGGCTCGAAATAATGTAACATTCATCTGACTTCATGTCTAATCTTGAAACAATTCTGACTTTGATAAGTACATATGTATGGGCAATATTATAAGTGTGTGCTTTCCATCGTACCTTATGTCGTCCGGCTAGCTCAGTCATGAGACTCTTAATCTCAGAGTCGTGGGTGTCGTGGCGAATTTTTTTGGGGTTAAGTGGTATAACAGGAGGGTATTAATGAAGGAGTCACCAGTAGTTTATATCAAAAACTAGAAGGTAAAGAGTGAGTTATTCCTTGTTCATACTGGATTATACTACGTAGAAATTAAAACTCATGATCATGTATGTGTGATCCTTACAGTTTCCCTTTTCAATCTCTTTCTTCCATCCATGAACAGGGGTGATCTTTTTCGGGGACCAGGACTGCCCCATCGCTAAATCCCTGTCGTCCATTTTTCTCTTTAATGGTGCATGGAACGATGCAGGAGCACTGCGTATGTCATTCAGGGGATTTTCGACAAAAGAAGGCCAATTACCAAGGAGTGGACCGTGCTTAATTTTGGGACTAAGGTCTGGTTTCGGTCGTGGGATTGTAACGCTACCTTCCCCTAAATATTTCACGTATTTCCCGGCCAAGTCGAATGACTTTTGTACCGTGTAAGTCCTGAATCTCGAATGCGAAATTACATCCCCTCCCCCAATCCCCCGCAGCTCTTTCTGTTGACTCAGTGGATTTAAATATTCAAATTCCATTGCAAGTGTAAGCTACTCCTCTCAAATAATGTTTTTATCTGTGAAGTAAATAAATTTAACTTACTTGTACACCTTTCTGTTCACTTTATCTTTTCGACACTTGCTGGAGGGTACATTGTTACTTTGTTTTAACTGCATAGCTGTTTAAACTTTCAATTTGGGGGAGGGGTCTACTTCGTGAGTTTAAGGCAAGGGTATTTTCAAATCGATTGATATTTAAGGAAAGCAGAATCTTTTCACGGAGCGCGCATTCAATCAGCATCGCCATCGTCAGGCCTCGCCAAGTGTTCTCACATTTTCTTTATGAGGACACATTACGTACTTGGCCTGATGCACAGTGATATCATTTAAACGCCGAGTGTCATTTTTTCCCGTGTTACACATTGATCTCTTCCCCCCTTCCCCTCCCGATTGCGCACGCACGCCGCGATGTTTTCGTCGTCATCGCGGCCCGTGTCGTGTGATTGGCCGTCTCTTTCCGATTCGAATACGATCACGCAATGTTTTCTTGAAATGACGCAGGAATCTAAGTAATCTGTTTTTGATTTGGTGAATTAAAATCGTCTTAGGAACCCGCTCTCCTGTTATCTTCGCCGCGGATTTGGCAAGGCTCTCCAGCTCACCTCTCCCATCACGAATCCTTTCGCACACTTCACGCATTAGTTCACCACTGCATTCGTGTGATTACCAAGCCATTCATTGCATGTTCTAAATCCTCCTTCGAAACTACGAAGGCAACCCTTAAGTACTGACCATTGAGAGACCATTCGCACCAAGAGAGAAGTCGACCGATAGCAGTTAAAAAGAAGAATCCCAGAACAAAGGATTGTTCTTTGGTAGGCACGGGGTACCTCCGTCAGAATCTAAACCAATTTCCATTCGTAGAAGGGATTCACTGAAGGCAATTGGAATCAGCGAAGGCTCTTGAGAATCGCACCTCGCTTTTCTCTTAACAGGTCTATGCCGATGGACATCTTCCTCTCCCGCAATACCTCTTAACTCATAATAATGAACCGCGACGTTTTATTTTTTCCGGAACGAAAGGACGTACATTCCACATAACCTGGACAACTGATAATTCAACGAGTCATTGCACTGCAAATCCGTCGCTCTTCCATTTCCTGGCGAAACGATTGCCTGGTGAGGGCAGAGCGAACGACGGCTCGGGAAATCCCGATGCGACCCGACGGATGGGCCGCCATCTCGTGGAGTGCGTGGCGGCCGGCCGGCCTCCAGGGCGACCGAGAAACGGGGGCACGCTCCCTCGCCAAGACAGAATGCAGGCACAGCCTAAACTACAGGTCGAAAGCGGATGCAGGCACTTTCGACGGACGGCCCTTCGCTCGGCCATTTGTGTGGCACGCACGAGGGTGATTCGGCGGGGAATAATGGGGGAGCGCTCGGGGAAACCGTTCTCTCTCGCGCCCCGCTGGCGCGGGTGGTGAGCCACAGACGCTTTCTATGTGGTGCACTCTTCGAGGATGTCCGACAACCATTAGCCGTCATTAGGGTTGGTGTATATTGTTGTGGCGGGCGAGGGAGCAATCGAGGGCGGTTGAGGGGGGGTGGCCACGGGAACGAGGGCGGCGAGCGGATGATTGATGCCCCTCGCTTAAGACCAGGAGCATCTCTTAGTAAACACACTCAAGAAGATATTGGAAGGATGTCTCTTCAGGAATGATGTTAAACATGTCTTATTACCCACATCGCGCTACGGTAGGAGAGAATGTCAATAACACTAGAGAGATTAAGTGGAGAACAGATAGATTTAAGACGTCATTTTCCCCACGAACAATAAGGGATCAGAATAATGTTGTCCGGCCGCGCCAGGAGGGGGGAAGGTGTTTTGGGTCAAGGGTAATCTGGTGTAATCACCCCTGCTACACACCCTTGCGGTGGTTTGCAGGGTACTAAAAAACCTAACAGAGCATGCATTACGTATTAATAACGGCGTTTTTAGTTCGTAAACCAATAAAATCAATTCACGCAGTAAGACGTAAAAATTTAGCTTTTATATAAAAACTTGATTTAATGTAATTGAACTAACAGAATGTACGGAAGGATGTTGATCCAGTAGCATCAAAACATATTTCAAAGAATAATGATGAAAGCCGCACCGATTTGTAGGTGAGAACTACCAGAAGTACGTGTACAATTTTTTACGTATGATAGGATCAATTCGGTGATAAAAATGCAATAATGACTCGCATATACTTGTATGTGAAACCTCATTGTTACTTAAATTTCGTCGTTTCGTGAAGAAAAGGAGAAAACCGACGAGAGCCATCTTTAATTTTCACTAATATTTAAAATTTTATCACATAACATCTTCGCAGTACACAATCACATGGCTTTTTTCTGTCATGGTCAAGTATCTTAAGCGGATCGGTTCATTCAAGGAGCTACACCAATTATGTTTTCAAACGTGGAACATGGCCCGGCGAGATTCTTAGCCCTTCATTTAACTTTAATGTGTGGGACTATCTGAACTCATGGGGAGGTTTTTCATAATTCAATTAACCTATATCCAATGCATATCATTTTATATCACAGTTTCTAAACTATTTTGATTGAAATCAGCTCTAACATGTTCAAATATAGAAATATATCTCGACACCTGCAGCCCCACCCAAGCTATGTGATTTTTCGGGTACCAGATCTTCCTGGGAAACCACAACCGGCACAGGAAAAGGAACTGGCCCCCCTACCCTGATGTGTGAATTTCACACGTGGCTGGGCTTAGTACTGGGTGAACAATACCATCACCTACCCAACCGACCTGCGGGTTGATTACAGTGTGTATGTGTATATGTACGAGTAGCTCAAAATATAAGACTGAGCACCGAAACGTACTTCTGTTCCCAGGCATCGAATACGGGACACCGGCGAGAAAGTATCAGACCACGACGATCTTACTCAGCATGTTAAATAATCGACATACAGTCGAGGTTCAAGAAATGGTGATAAGAAAACGCTATGTTACTCCATCTCATTCCCGACACTTGTCTTTAACAGTGTCCATCACTCTCCATCAGGAGCCGCTATCCAATTAGCCGCCTGCTTTTTCCTCTTTTACATTTGAGGGCGTAATCTTCGAATGCGTATCTAGTGTTTGCACCCAAGAGAAGCGCGCACGCGTCGCCACTGGCGACTCGAAGGTGCTCTGTCGATGGACCCTACGACCCGGGCGAAAGGGGGCGTTGGGGTTCCCGGCGGAAATGAGGTGATTTCACTCGGCGTGGCCCCTTCCTTCCCATCGACGCCGCGTTCGAGGCACGCCACGGTGTGCTGCGTGCGACAGACAGACAGAGCCGCTTGGTGAGGCTGTGGCGTCCCGAGGAGCTTGCCGTTACGTCGCATATGACCACACCAACTCACACTCTTCTTCTTCTCTTGTAATGAGGGTATTGAAACTATGGGTAACGTGATATCAGAAGGGAGTACCCCCGAAACAGCAATCGTGAGGAGTCATCATAAAGTTAACATTTAAACTAAAACCTAAAAGCAACCATGAAAGCCCAGCAGTTAAAGAACTGCATGGATTGTTACGTTTGTAAGCATATTTTTGGTAAAAAGATTTGAAAATACTTTCCTGAAAAGTCGACACCTTGCACATAGTTTCGAAAGGAAACCCTCAATGCGTACTGCGCTGTCTATGGCATTGCGGGTTCTTTTCATTCAATCGGGGACCACGCGTAGCGCTTTTCCCTCTAATCCTTGTGACTCTGTGGACTTGAACCCTCAAAAGGTTAACAATTACCCCCAGGGAGCATTAATAATGCACCCAGTACATTTCTAGAAAGGCCACAGCGAACGGGAAAGGGAGGGGGCCAGGGATGCTTCTGCGCGACCGACCCCGCCCCGAGGGACCGGCCATCCGCCCGAATGAGGGCCGGAATCCTGACACTACATGGAACGCGCAGTCCCCCCTCGACGTGTTTCATCGGCGCACAACACCTCCGCTCCAGCCGGACGCCCGCTCCAACGCGACACCCATCCTGGATGGATCCGGCATGGCATTGCGTGCCGAAAATTGAGAAAATCAAGTTCTAACTCGGCTTTATTTTTGCCCCAATTACTAAGATCATTAGTTTGGAAATGGACGAAAACAAGCGAAACGTAGCATTAAAAGTGAAATAGTCCCATTTGACTTCCGCTCGTAGTCACTCTTTTCCGTCTAAAAAAGTTAACATAAACAGAGAAATAATAGAGAAAAAATTCTCGGAAAGGAAGTTTTAATTGGACATCCTGAGTACCTAAACACGAATATCATAGAAATAATATGAATCTTTATCATGCAACTATTGTTGTATATCTTTTGTAAATGAAAAACCACTCTTAAGTACCTTTCATACGCATTTAAAGTAACCAAGAATACAGGGACACCGAAATTATGAGACGTCATCAGCAACACCTTTGCTAGTTTTTTTTGTAATAAGATATCTATGCGACGATGCGTTTCAATGAGTTATTATCAATTTTTTTGCTCGCTTCTGGAAAATAACATGTGCTTACTCGAGTAAGACAACAAGAGGGCCATTTGGTCTGGCTCTGGCCACGCGCTCACTGAGTGGCAATGATAAACTTGGAAATAATTTGTCAACACTCATATTTCTTATTTTGTCGCACACCTCTTTCTTCGGTTTGAAAAGCACACATGACCAAAAAAAATGGCAGCGCCATTGTCTCTCTCCACACCTGAAAGGGGCTGACACAAGACTTACAATAGCTCACGTAACTGAAGACAGCGTATGGTTGTGATGGAGTCCAAACGTTATAATCTGCAGAAAGAGCATAAAAGGCTTTAGTTGTCCACAAACTAGGAATAATCCCTGGCAATTATTGTAATAATGCTAGTAAATTTCCTCCTGGGCATGTAGTTACTTGTGCACGTGCAGATCTATCTTTAACTGCTGGATTTCTTCGTTTGACCTTCCGTCATCGCTTGTGTCTTTCCAGAATACAATAGTACACGTTTAGAAAGCAGCCCAAATTTCAGATAAAACAGGATTACAATATCACCATCAAAAGACGCTCTAGAAGGGGCATTGCACTTTTTTTTAACAGTGACTACATATATTTTCTCTACATATCCATCTGCGTCCAACTCTGGAGTCAAATTATTACTCGTAAGTATTTCAAATATGTAATGTTGTGGGCAACTCGATTCACCGCAATGTACTTCTTAGTTTAATTAAATCCAGAATAATAGCGTTCTTTGCGCAATTATATGAAATTATCTTAGATCTGAATTTTGATTTTCGGTTTCTCTGGACAATTCATTGAGTAGTAAACTTTAATTCACTGAGCGCGGACGTAATGAGATAAGTAATGACTCCAGTAATGAAAAAAGTCAGCCGATCAAAAGAATATAAAGTGCCGCATAATAACGAGTATCAACTGAACACGTTTATGCAAAATTTAAACGTAGAGCAAGCGGAAAAGAGGGATGGTGTACCTTTCTATTCTGGGCGAAATATGTACCAACATCAGACGGTTGATGAGACAACGAATACTCAAATGAAACGTCCTTTCATGTGCTCATTTCTCTTCAAGAACCCGAACAAACACAATACTTCGATGAAATTCCACGCACATTTCATTACCACTGTCGTCCACTTGCCATTACAATTCCTTTAGCTCGCTATCTGCTCATTCATTAGGGGGACTAGGTACCCCAATTCAGCTCGCCATATTTCCCATGCCATTCTGAATGCATCTTTAATCAATTGTACTTTTAATGATTCCAGAAAAGACGATGAATTCACACGAGACAATATCCTCTGAAAATTTCCTTGAAGGCTACGATTAGTTTCTTACGTGGGCAAATATTGCTGTCTTGGCGCTAGGCCAGTGATTCCGGGCAGGGTGATCTGAAGGGAACTGGTGAAACTCTTTGACAACGACAAGGGCGCAACGGACCAGAGGACGAAACGTTTTGACGACACGACCCCTCTGCATATTTTCCTTTGACGGGTGAAATTAGAAAAATGTATTCTTCGGCGTGAATTTTTAACACAAGATAATCATATGGCGCAGACTATATGGAATAAATGCAACACAGGCATGCAAAATACAGCAGGCTACCATGAGGAAATGTGCCTCCAGCGTAATAGTGGCGGGGGAAACCTTGGGCAGTGAAAGCTCCACCACAGGCGCCATGCCTCTTCGACGGCCTTGCAACAAGAAATACTAATAATTCCAAGTCTTATGTCCTCACCTCTACCCATTGACCACACACACCCCCCCCTTGCCCACTCACACTAATCAATTGTTAGAATGACTTCATCCAGAGGCAACTTCCTTCCTCCCTCCCGCGAGCGCGCATTTGACCATTAGCCCTAACCTTGGGGCCTACCTCTAATAATTCAAGCCTCGAAACCACTTCTTTCATAAGAATGTTATTATTACGCAAGAATAATGTGGAAAGAATGGGTGGTTTCATTGACGGTCTTGTCTTATCCATAGTTGTGTTATTGAAATAGAAACCGGAGATATTTCACTAAGAATGCATTTTCCAAGGTAAAACACCTAGTCAAGCGAAATGCAAATGTCACTTCAATTAGATTTTTTTAAATTCAAATCAATTAACTCCTTTGAGTTGAATCGTTTGCTCATATATGTCGTTATGAAGGCACCGTACCTAATGATGGCATATTAGTGATGAAAGATAAACAACCGATTAAAAGTTTATCGTAACTTTTAATGAATTGTATTAGAATTTGCATGTGTTATAAAACGCAGTTAAAAAATGTAAAAAATGCATTATTTGTGTTGATAGTTGAAATAAGAGCCCAGTGACACTTCAAATTTTGCGAATGTCATGGCAAAGATGTCACGACTTCAGACCGGAGGCAGACAGTAGATACCTATTCGGTTGGCCCTGACGACGACTCGATATCCCCCAAGGTGCTTGATGCTACTTGATTTCCCAAAATAATCTCTATTATTTCGAAAACAACATTTACAGAAATAAATTTGTAAGTTCAAACTATCTAACGAGTTTTATCTTTCGCTTTTTTATTTTCAGTTGGTTGGAACCGCTTCAGCATAGACATAAGTGTACACCCTGGAAAACCGAAACCAAAGGGTTTGTGCGAAGCACAAAAAATGTCCCTAAACATTTTAAATCTCTTTCACACCCCAAATGGTGGGTGACGCTCCCTCTCTCATTCGATTGAAAAAACTTATAATCTCACCAAGTATTATTAGTAAACTCTCGTGGTCAACCCGTAGGTTGACTCGATAGGTGAGGATAGATTAGAGCTCAACAAGTGCTAAGCCAAACAAAATCACGCAGCTTTTGTGAAGCAAAGAGTGAATCGAACCCGGGCCCTACAGTTAGTAGTTATCGCTCTACCCACTGGCCTACCGCGTTCCTCATTATGAGTAAATGGTTCAAGCAATAAAATAGTCATAAAAAAGTTTAATAAACCTTTCTGTAATTAGTAAAACCGATTCCCACATCGGTATTAGCATAGCCACTGAATCGAAAGGAAAGTAATTGCAACCCTCTTCCTGATAGTGAGTGGCATTTATATTCGGCCATCGCAGGCGTTCGGCATATTATTGAGCAATGCAAACAAAACTATGTCACAATGTATGTCTTAAAAGTGGTCAGTGTCAATTGTAAAGAGATGATGAGAAATTTTGTGTGTACTGAGCACCAGTTATATGCACTTAATTCGTTAAATTTCACTGACCCAATAACCCTAAAGGTCACATTTATGTAGAGACAATGACCTCATCGTAACTAACCCTCAATTCATGCTATACGATTCATCGAGAGAGAAATATCGGTCCTGTTTTCTATATTCGCAGGAAAAAAACTTGCTTTCGTGTCGCTAAGAAGTTATTTTTTTTAAAGAATATATGACGACATCATCATATCCCCAGAAATGAATCCTACAATCTGGCAAGGGATATACTAGTTAATAATACTCAATCTCTTTGATTCCCCTTACATGAAATTTGATTTCCCGGTTTAACATCTCTATAGTTTGACATAATTTTATTAATACAACCTACACATCCTAAATAATCCATTTATTCTATGATAATGAAACATATATGTACATGGCTGCAGCAGTTTCAGTTAGGCCACATCTTACCCACATTAAACACGTACAGATGCTCATTTTTTGGAGCTTTCGTAAAAACTTAATGTTGCATTTCCCGTCTTTAAGAGCATAAATAAGGCAATATTGCTAATTATGTAGAATTTTGGCACACGCGTTCAAAGGAGATATCAACGGGTTCATTTCATTCCAGAGATGTTTCATTCCACATTTGAAGCAGACTATTATCGGTGTGACAAGCGAAATATCCTCAATATCCTCCCTATGTCCCAAGAGGCGGATCAACCCGGGCGCCAATCCAACTTTCATCGATAAAAAAAAACTAAAATGCCGGACTTCAATCGAGACGGTTCCGTGCGCCAAGAAAACAAACAGGATTCGGGCTTGTTAGCTAATTCGCCGAGGCTGAAAACATTGTAATCAAATTGTAACTTATTATTAGACCAATAATGAGCAAGTCAACCCGAACAGAAGGCCGCATGTGGGAAATTATTTCGAGCGATGTTGTTTCACGAAATTTTGGTTATTAACTGTCAGAGTGCATTTTCATAATCGCGTCATTGAAAAAAATGTATTATATTGGAAGAAAAATGCGTGGCCTACGATAAATGCGCAAATTTTGTCTTTTCGTGTGCATAATATCTTTCAGACGACCGCATTTTAAATGGCAGTTGCTTCTCGGCTGTCATTCTTCCAATGAGCCTCTCCGTCTCACATTTTCCTCAAGTAACATCCCTTTATTCTTCCGTGGTGAAGCTGGATGCTAAACATTTAAATTCAATATTTTTTTTAATGGATCCCGAAAGTGTTTTTCTACTTTGTAAAAGAGATAAGCCTCGTAAACATCGAGACTACACCCCCCCCCCATAGGATTACGTACGAGCAAAGCAATTTTCAAAATATTAATTTTCCAAGTATTCATTACAAATTTAAAATTTTCAACCTTAATGTGCACTTGGTTTGGAATTTCGTTAATGTTTAAAGCTTCTAGGATTCAGTAAAGGCTGAAAGAAAAAATGGGCCAGGCGCAGCCAGAGGTATTGGTAGCATTCGTGTCTGCAGAGGAGACGACACATTCGTTCAACGTGAAGCGAAATGCCGCGACGATGATGACATCGTCCTGACGGCGCGCCCTGTCCTGGTGTTCCAACGAAAATCTATTGGTTTTCGCACGCAGAGCGCCAATAGCACACCTGCTAAATAACTAACTATGAGTAGAAGAGGTGAAGGGCATGATGGGTCGCCCCATACCGCTATGATTTCATCAGTTTCATTCCAGCTCTTTTCGAATGAAGTGTTTCCTGTTTTGTGGATAGCACAATGGAGGAGTGATTTGGTTTTAATATTTTCCACTCGTCGTATAAGCATCGCCGGTTTGTACCCGTTTAGCTGCGTTCCTCTCGAGTTGCCCAACACGAACCCACGATTCTCGCCGCGGAGGAAACATTCCTTTGAGTCAAAGAGTGGAACTGAAGCAAACCTCTCGAATTGTCAGATCTTTAATTTTTCTGAAGGAACCGCTAGGTTTCGTCCTTATCGCTGACGTACACCTATCACGTTAATTAACGCCGCTCAGCATTGAGTTTTGGCTTCGCATTGCATGATGTCCATTGCATTTGAAGTACGCACGCGTCTCATGTGGCGCTTATTTAACTGTATTGCGAGTGAGTTGTCCGCGAGCGTTGCGAAAAGCAGTAATCTGTAATTTGTCATCAGTATGCTATTCCACCCACTATTGTCATTGTTTTCGCTCAATGAATGGTACTAATTCTAACTAATATACCCATTGAACGGAAAATTATTTAGTTTACCATATCCGTGTGAAATTTCTAAGTGCAGAGAAAATACAATATATTTTATTAACTCTTATGTTGAAGGTAACCGTGAGTGACTGGTGAATTTTGGATGCATCCAGAAATATCTCCGAGGGACAGCCTCAGCCATGCGACGAGACATTCAATCGAGCGGCTAATCACATGCTCGGTATCTATCGATCAGGGGAGCCTAAGTGACCTAATGATGGCGTTGGGTGTCGAAACCTGGCCCGTGTCCAGATAAAACACTGAGGAATCACGAAATTATAGTTTTTCATTGAAAGGGGAACCCAAGCTCATTTTAAACCAGCAACTGCTTTGATGTGCGGCGCTTTAATTCGAGTGAGCAGATGCTGCTGGGTCGGTAAGACCGATGCACTGTAGTGTAAGGCAGGCAGGCATGCTAAGGATTCGCGTTCGAGGGGCACGGCCGGGCTCTCGGGTCTTCACGGTACGACGCGCCCACAACGATGTGCGAGAGAGAATGGCCGTCACGGTGCGATTTGTAACTCCTGCAAAAAGCTCTGTGGGCGTCTGCTGATGCCCCCGAATCAGCTGTGAACACAAAAATAACAGCCCAAGACATGGCCACTTCCGTCGACTATTTCCCATAATCGACCGACCACTATCGGTGGTCGCGGATAATTCCCTCGTCCCTTCCTCCCCGTGGCACCAGCGTCCTTTCTCCCTCCTGCAACGTACAGTGATGCGACACGTATGTATCGCTCGTCCACAGGTCCTCGGTGGAGCGCGGCGAGGCGGCGGGGGGGCGGGGAGAAGGACGCCATTAACGGCGGCGGAGGTGGCCGGGGGGCGGTTGGGGACGGGGGCATCCAGGAAGAAGGCGGCGGCGGATGCGGAGGCATCGGAGGGGGTGCGTGCGAGGGCGGGGGCCGCGGGGCGGACGACGATGACGACACGCCCTCCACGGACACCACGGGGGCCCGCATCCGGTATGAGACACTAGCCCACCAGGGGGGGGCGGGGAACGCCGGTGGGGCCGGAGGGACCGACAGGTAATTCACCAGGTGGGGGTGATGCACCCCCCCCCCTCAGAGCTGGAGACTGAATCCGCAACATGACTCACGAAGATAAATGTCACGAACGGGAGAGAATTTCGTTACCTGCAGATATAATCTTTGTTCGCGGAATACACGTAGTCACGTGTGCACCACGAAGTCTTAGCGTTTGCTCGAATGGACCCATTCATTTCTCATATGATGCGTGTCCGTGATCCATGCGTTTTTTCTTTTATTCTTCTCTTTTACAATTTTCACTGCACAGTGCTGAATGAGCTAGCTACGATACTTTCAGTTTTGAGATGATCCCGCGAACAAATTATGATGGATGGGATGTCCCCGGTACAATTTCCTGCTCAGTTGGAGTATCATACAATCAACGCGTTTTCTTATGTTAATTCACCTCTTTTAATATTCGAGAGAGCCAATGAAATAAGAGAAGACAGTGATCTTGGTAGGAGCCGAAGTGTGTGAAAATCAAATTATCGGGAACAGAATGAGCATGGCTCACGCTGTGGATTCCAGGATACGATAATGTTTTCCTCTCTTTTAAAAAGTTTTTTTCACTTGGTCGTTCTGAATATTTCTTCCTCTTTAAAAAAAGTACAAAACTCCTCTTCGATTTTGCCTGCAAAAAGCAAGTATTCACTTGGAAAACTACCCCGAGTTCTCACGCACCGAATAAAGGTCGTTAACCCAGGCAGCGTCCACTTTGTTTCCACCGTTGAATGGAATAAGCCTGTCCAGCCAATTCTGAATTAAAGCACTTTTTTATTTCTTATTTATTTTCCTTGATAATATTTTTACTTCTGGCGGTATGGAGATTTAAACATGAATTAATGTTAATGGGTTAATGAACAATAGACAATATCTCCCGTCATTATTGCTTAACAAAATATATTTTCCAGGACATAACTTCCAGGATGCAACGGCTAGACGGCTGGAAAATGTTCCAATTCACGGGATTTTTTTCCCCAAAGGAGGAGAAAATAAAGCAATAAATTTCCCTCCGAACCCTTCCATTTCCACGCATCGTGCCTGACGCTCTTGTGTTCACGGGAGAGCCACTAAAATTACTCAGAGTAGAGTAGAGATACGACCCCCAGTAATCCTATTTTGCCTGAATGACTCTTACGGTTCCGGAAATTACGGGGGGTTGTTGCGGGTTGAGTCTCCGTTTCAACGACCCCCCAGCCACATGACTCGATCTCCCTCGCGCAGGTCCGAGGAGATCCTACACCTCCTGAGGCACTCCTTCTTCCGCGAAGAGGCCCTCCTCGTGTCTTCCGGCGGCTGTTCCTGGACCTCGGAGGCCGCCGGCTCCCTGCTCCCCGCCCTCGCCCACCGCATCCTCCGTCAAGGCGTCTCCGTGGCTGCGGTGGAAGAGGAGAGCGGCCGAGTAGTCGGCATTGCGGTCAACCTCATCGTCCACAGGGATGACTCCTCCACGCACCCGTACAGGTGAACTGACGCTATCCACCCTCCCCTCCCCTCGAAGGGAACGCAACCCCTCCCCCACTCCAACGACGGCCTCCACCCTCCGCTTCTTCTTCCCAGTACCCACCGTTTACCTCACCTCTGTCCCCCGCCCGCCCCAACAAATGCGGGTTCATGACGGGAATGTACGATTCTCACAAGTATTACTCACGCGCTCTCTCACACGAGTCGAAGAGAGCGGGACGGCGGTTTTCGCCCTTCTCAGTCCTTTATATATTTCTACTTCCTCCTGTCATTTGAGGAAGTTAAAATCCGATTTAATACCACATATTCCCCGAAACGCTTGCTCTGTTCCTCGGGGAGCAGATGAGAGTCACTTGGTATGCCCTCTACGTGTGTAACTCGCGAAGTTTTCGGAGTATGAGCTAAGCTTCCAGTATTTGGCCTTAATTTTATGTGTTTATTGCAGTTTTTCTATCAGACAATTAATCTTCATGTCGTTTTCACGGCTGATATTAATTTTTTATGTTTTTTGATAATTTTAAAGACGGAGTAGGCAAAAAACTCAAAAAAGCTTGTCCAAGTACTTTGAAATGTTTTTTCCGAATGTACCTCAATATCGTCAAAAATTCATAAACAAACAATTCGTGCAAAATAATCGATGGTTATTTTGATTGATTTGCAGAATAATTGCTTTGAATTTACGACTCTGAAAATAAATTTGGCGATGGAGATCTCATGGAAGAAATTAAGTTCACCGCGGTAGATTTCAGAGAAGTATTTTATGTACTTTAGCGTGCGTTTGGGTGGAGGGATCATTACTTGGATATCCAAAGGGCACTTCTCACCCTACCCTCTTCTTTGATCGCCCTATGCCCTTTCATCTTTTGTACACCAACATCTTACAGCATGGCTTGTTCTGAAGACTTCCGCCAGTTGATTGTGGGAAAGACTGGGAACGACAAACATCTTCTCTTTTGACCGGGATCGTCTGCAATAACTCTGCTCGATTCCGCAATCTCCCTCACTCACCGCCTATCCCAATTTTAAATAAAACTGCCTCGTTAAGCGGACTAATATATTTGATATCATATCACGCGAGAAGGGAGCGTACAGTGACTATAACGCTGGGCTACTGACTTGAAGGATCCGGGTTAGATTCCGCCCCTGGATACCCTTAGCTTCGTCCAAACCGAGTGATTTTTCGGGTACCAGATCTTCCTGGGAAACCATAGGTGGCACAGGAAAAGGAACTGCTCCCCCTACCGTGTTAATTTGTGACTTTCACACGCCTTCGGGATTAGCTTCGGACGAACTTTACCCTAACTTATCAAACCGGAATTCAGGTTGATGACTGTGGTTTATCACACTAACCCACGCACTAAGCTCACAAACATTCTTTGTGGCATAAACCCCTTATAACTTCTGAACTTTTCATTATTTATAGGCAAAATGTCGCTTTTTTGATTGCCGCATATCTTAAGGGTAATGACCGTCAAATCTATTAGGCGAGGTGCTCATACTCAGTGTGGCGATAACCATCTCATTCCAACCTATCGTCAACTGATAACCTTAGCATTAGGCCGTATGCGTTCAAAACCCGACATTAAGATGCATGGGAAATGACATTTTTGGAACGGGCCCAAGAGAGGGGGGGAACGCCCGCCGCAATATTGCGATGCTCGAATCCACTCCTGAGAAACAAGATATGGAATTCCGTCGCCTGCGAGACCAGGTAGGTCTTCCTAATCTTGTTTCTCACGGCGGCCAAGATGTAGCGATTCTCATTTCATCCCCCCCCTCCAAAGACTGTTGCAGGACCACCTGATGCCCGAGAGGAATTCGAAGCTGCATGAGGTGGCCCACTTCCTGCGGGACTTGCAGGCCGGGCAGTTCGAGAGGCCGGTGGGCGGCAGGGCCGGGAGCAGGGACCTCTGCGTGCTGCTGGTGAACGTGGAGAGGCACTACACGGGCCGGGGCATAGGGCGCGAGCTGCTGGCCCGCAGCGTGGCCATCGCCAGGGCCGCCAAGGTGGAGCGGGTGGTGGGCCACGCCACGGGCGACGCCGCGCCCCGCATCTACGCCTTCCACGGCTTCCAGCCGACCCGTGAGATGCGGGCGGTCCCCGGCGGCGGGGGCGCGGCCTCCTGCCCCGTGGTCGCTTGCCTCTACGCCCGGGATCTCGCATCGCACTGACCCGGAGATGCCACTTGTCGCACGCGGGGACACGAAAGGCTTGCTTGTAGAACAGCTGGTGGGGGAGGAAGGGAGGGAGGGCAGAGAGAGAGTGTGCGCGATTCCTCTTCCGCAGCGCAGTACGGATTACGCCGAGAGAGAGCCCTTAACTGTTCATCAAATGGATGTAACTCATGTTTTGTAGTGTCACCTATGTAAATACGTATAGCTTTAAAATTTAACGATAACACTGAAATGTGAGCCCGTCTGAACTGAATTGCATTCACAAAGTGTATTATTGATCGTCCGTTCATGTGATCTTGTGCAACATGAAAATGTTCACTGAATATAACCTGGAGAAAATTTCTCGCCTGTCCTTATATATATGGCCATAAAAACTCAAGTGAACAGTCGTGGTAAATTATAGCATTAATTGGGTGAAATAAGTTGCGAACCCTTGAGGTTTGCTCTTAATTAATGAATGACAAAATACATTATAAAAACCATCAAGCATGTCTTCATCCTCAATCTTTAACCCTGCTCAGCGTTAGTAAAGAGACCGGAGTCCAATTATATCATCCCTGCAATGGTTCATCATATTTATACAAAAGCAAATAAATGTGAAAGAGGAACACAGCCCCAATAGCAGGCACCATAATTTAGTCGTGAAATCTTTTAAGATGACTGCAGAAATGCGAATCAGTTCGCAAATGAACGGCGAGAAACCGTCCCGGAATCGCACAATATCATCAGTGCCACAAAGGAAAAAATGCTTTGATCGCATTTGCATAACCAAATTCACTAGGTAGGATGCTGCAAAAAAGATTTTACTATGGTAGAAACAAAATTTTCACGTATTTTATTCCTAAAGATTGCTAAAAAATGAAGCTTTCGTAAGTGATGGCAAATCCAATATTGCAGCCGCGCCCAAAGGAAAACTGAAATATTATAACGTCTTCCCTCCACCTCGGTTGCCTGTTACTTTGTATGCAATTTTAAATGCAATTAAGTGCTTCCGAAAAAACTGTATAAGTGAACATTTGCATGCACTGTGAGATGAATTTCCGAACCATTGCAACTTTATTAAAATTATAGAGGAATAAAATTGTTTGATCTTTTCATTTGTTTCAATTACACTATATTTTTTGAGTGATTTGTTAATAAATACGATAAGGTATTTCAAAAAAAATCCTGTTAAACCTTTTTTACAACAATATTTGAATAAATAAAAAGAACTTAATTCGTTTGTGTGTTATTGCAGTAGGTGGCGTTGATTGGCCACACTTTTATTGAAATAAAGTCCAACGGTAAAAAAAAACCGTTTTACAGCGTTCATTTTAAGTGACGTTTTCCATATCGTCAAAACATCGAACAGACCACAAATGATTTCTAGAGGATAACAAAATGAAACAAAAGTCCTTTTTCAAAATCTCGACGCACGTCATTCTAATAAATTAATGCCGTGTAACACTTGATTAACAATTGGCATATTGCTAAAAATATTTAAAGTCGGATGGAACATATAATAAATTTGTATGTACTTAGTAAATATAAAAATGCGATAACTGAAAGTAAAAGAGTCCAGAATTCCAGTCCTTACTGTTACATGAAAAACACGAGAAGTTGAAACTTCTATGAATTGCAAGAAACTGTAACAGGAACTTTAACGGAGTCACCCGCTATGTGTGCATTATAATGCAACAATTTCAGAGAGTAAAAATCATTCGCAAGTAAAGATCATCCCGGTCAAGGCGAATGATTTTTACTCTCTGAAATTGTTGCATTCTCTGAATTGTTTAAAATGTACCTTCTAAACCTTTCCTACTCTCCTTAAGAAAGTTGACATAATATTTATTTTCTCGTATTCCCACATTACACCTTCATAATATTTCCCACATTCCCCCAGCTCTCTCATTACCGCTCTACCAATACCACATACAGTTCCTCTCTTAGCTCGTGCATTGAATTTACATACGACACCTCCATCAAATCTCCATGTCAAAGTACCCAAAACGTCTGTACATTTCTATCAGCAAAAGTTTACAATCCTGATGCATTTGTAGATCTTGCACGGGAAGGGAAAGTTGTTAAGAGTAATACATTAAAAAAAACTAGAACGCTTCTCTTTAAGTGAACGCACAGGATTTTGGACAGATCTTGGAGTGCGCATGCCCTCCTTCCCTTGAAGATGGAATGCGAAGAAACATACAAGGTCTATAAGTTAAGTAATGAGACTCCTACGCCGCACTCCGACCGACCGCCTTGCAACCCTCTTAAAGGCCTTCGAATCTAGCCTCCCGACTGCCCATCCCAAGTATCCCTCAATTCTCGCAGTGATGAATCTTCGGCAAAAGAGCAATTCCCTCCTCTCCGTAGATTAAACACTTAGGCGTTACCCTCATTCACGACCTCTCCTGTAATGAAACACAAACAGGGAATATGTGGACAAGATAACAAAAAAAATGGGATTTATGAGAACAGTACTTGGTAAATGTGAAGAAAAGGTCAAAGAGAAATGTTGTCTTTCCCTGGTTAGGCCTCATTTAGAATATGCTGCAAATTATAAATGGGATCCTCACGAAGTTGGATTGATTGCCGAATTGGATCGCGTGCAGCTTAAAGGAACTAGATTAGTGAAACGTTGATATGATAATCTTGGCAGCGTATCCAAAATGTTAGAACAGCTAGGCTGGGAATCACTCAAGGAGCGAAGTTTAAATTACAGATTGAAGCTCATGCATAAATTGGAAGGACGTCTCTTTAGCAGTGATATTGAAAATGTATCATTACCCCCATCTACTACCTTAGGCGAGATTATGTAAATAAAATTAGAGAGATTAAGTGGAAAAAGATTTGATATGTCATTTTTCCACGCACGATAAGGGATCAGAATAACATAGAATGACCTCGGTAGAGGACAAAAGTATTTTGTGTCAAAATCAGTCTGGTGTCCAACTCCTGCCACACACCCTAGCGGTGGCTTGCAGGTAATAATAATAATACAATCGCGACTAAGTGTCGGCTGCCCGCTGCATTTAACGTGAGTCATCCTCTTCCCTGAGACCGGAGTGGTGGCGTGGAGGAAGTACACCACGTGGATCTGAATGCGATTCCTGGGTGCATTGGTGTTTCGGCACCCACGCGTCATCGTGTGCAGAGTGGGGGGTTCTCCGGAATGAGCGCTGGCCTGGAAACTGGAGGGAGAGCCATGGAAGCTGGAGTCGTGGCGGGACCCCTCGAATGGAATTCTGTCCCCCCCCCCCTTGTCCTCAGCAGCATCCTTCGGGTGCTTGCATGAGACGCCCGTGTTCCTCGACTCCATTGTCACGACCAAGCAATCCATCTCTCTCTTCTATTCCGTAAATGGGCCACACTGTGCACGCGCGTGACGTGATCTGTTGGCGTGTAACTTGAGCACCTCCCCGTCAAGTGGCCATCCGTACTTCCGAGTGCACGACCATCAAGAGTGCACATTGAAAAAAGTAGGATCTCACGTTTAATTGCAATACTAAGACTCAAACAATGATTCGATAATGAAAGATCCTAATGATTCAAATACGATTCGGTCGCGGTTGGGTCCCACTCATGAGCAAACGAAAAGAGCTGAATAAATACCAAGTTGGCCTCAACGCCCACTTCCTTGAATTCCGCCCAGCGCCGAGTCCAGGGATTGCGTTTCTATAGAAATATTCCGACCTACGCCAAAAAATTGACCCCATATTTTTCAATTGGTTCTGGGGTAAAATTATTTTATCGCAGAAATCGACTTATCGTGACCTCAGGATCAGGTAGATCGGGACTACGGAAGGTTTGTGACGAAAATGAAGACTCTCTATCGAGACATTCCGGTGTAAATGCGAAGGGCACCCACGCGTCATTTCGTTCTCGCGTTCATTTCGGGCTTTTCTTTCGAGAGTTTTAGGAATAGAATGGCATCCAGTGTTTCTGCTTGTTTACCAAAAATGGCGATTTGCCCCGCGAGCCATAGATAAGGAGATGCGAAATTGGAAAACGATGAGATGCCTTTTTGCTCGACACATTGCCAAGTCCAACAGTAGAGAATCAGGAGACAGTGTCTGTGAATCAGCCTCACTGAAGATATTTGCCAATCCATAAACGGATACAATAGTCTACCGCTGGAATATTTGCATACATTTATCGGTAAATATTGCGACGTTTTGGTAACACCAATGTCCAGGACTGCGAAAAATGGCTTGAATTCTTTAAGTCCAAAAAGTAAATCTTTAAATAAATTTACCGATGCGGCAGCTCAAACCAATCACGGTTGTTGACTCGAGAGTTCCAGATTACAATTCACTTAGTAACTAATATTCGGAGGAGGACCGAGCGAGTGCCCGCTCTGCCCTCCAAACCATTTCTTTTAATTCAGCGACTCATTCCAAGGTAGTTTATTGGTTCTCCGAAGGTTGAGTCACTAAGAACCCACCCTTTCCACACAACCACCCCACGAGTCACATTATTTTTCCAACCTTCACTTTTTTTTAAGACAAAAATACAGCACGATTCGCCGTCGCTCTGTGAAATAGTTAAACAGCCGGAAGTTACGTCAGAATCGTCTGGTAATGTTTCAATTTCGGTCGATGGCCTCGGTTTGAGCACTGTCTTGTTACATTTTCTCCTTTAGTAAATGAGACTTATCAAAGTGAACTCCTCATGAATTGTCTAGAGTAAGCAGAACGATGTTGAATCAACCCATTTCAGTTCTTGTTCTGAAGAACAATGGCGTGACATTAACAACTAGCTACACAGTTCCCACAGAATCCCAAAAATTAACGTTTCAAGTCACGATGTATTCCAAATCACTGAAACACAAAAATTGGAAGTTTGACGCCATAAACGCAAGGGACTTGTTTCATCGTTATGGAATAATATCTTAATCGCAAGAGAGAGTAGTATTCAACAAAAAATAGTCCCCTGTATTATGAAATTATTAATGTTCCTAATATTCCATTTAGACCTCTTAGAATCACCTGCTTAACCTATAATAAATTAACTACTTGACTTCCAGTTCGATGCTTTAACAATTGCTCTAATCAGTGCTCATATTAGTTACCCACAAAATCAACAGCAATGGTCGAATACAACAAATTATCATCTAGCAAAGATAAAACTTGAAAATTATTTTCCCCTTTCCTGGGAGACATTCAACATTGTAAACCTGTTATTCAACATTGAGCAAAATAATCTAATATCTTTAACTAACACGTTTTTCCTATCAACTAGATATAAAAATTTACTACATTTTACAGATAAACGTACATTATTCTAAAATAGTATGCCTACAAAACTGAATGATCTCTTAATAAAAAATAACTCGACTGAAAGTTGAAGCATTCATCACTTATGTGTTGATTTTATTACCTACAAACCCACCTAAAGGCTTAACTATGGGATTATGGAATTTGACCTTGTAATGTCATTCGTCGCACGAAATATCTTTCAGGTATTTCACGGGACAGCTACAAATATAGCAAAGAGAGATTGAAATAACCAGGCAAAGTCAAAGATACTGGGCAGTGAACGGAAAGAGAATGGTGGAATATCATACATATCCAGAGTTGAGGATGAGTACAGGCCGCCGCCCTTGTTTAATCCCACGCAGTGAGTGGAGTGAGGGATCGATGGCTGGGCCTCTGAACCCCCATCCTCTCTCCACTCCTCCTACTCCCACCGCGCCCTCCTCTCCTCCTAATCAGACACTCCCCCTTTCACAATTTCCCACTCTCATCACAAGGATAATTATTGTTCTTCTAACATTCACTCTGAAAATGTCACCAAATTCGGAATTCTGACAGTGTCTAACCAAATAATGCTAACTGCGTGGAATACTATATACGCCTTGGCTACCTGCAAACCGATGCTAAAAAATTTCGACCAAAATATAGTTTAGGAACGAGGACAAATATTCAAACTAAATCAAGCTCAATCAAACTCACAGCTTACTTTTTAAGCATCAATGTGATTTACGGGGATTGGAATAATTTATAGACATCATGATAACGCTTTGAGAAAAGGTAGGTCATTAACTACCTACGATAAACATTATTGGTCGATATAAACATCCCGAGCCGTGACTCCTAGACTTGCAAGGAGATATCAGTGCAATAAATCTAGATACTATTTGATAAACGTATGATCGCTAAAAATATTATGTTCACACACAATTATGATAAATTACTGGAGCCACAAATTTCTGAAATGTACCACCACCCTCTAAAACCATTGTTGTGTCGTCATTGAAAGCAAATGTACAGAGGATGAAGACGTCGGAAAGGGCATGCAGAAAGCAGTGAATAAATGAAAATACAGTGAAAGAGTAAGAACTGAGTTTTTAATTATAAAGAGAACGGATATCTCTGAGCATAGTGTAGGGACTTCAAGATCAAATGATCGCGTAGGTGTGTGCAATATTGTGACATAACTGCTCCACAATTCTTAAGACTAAACAGTTAATCGGCCGTGAATAAAGGGGGTGACTTCTCCTACACCACCGACACATGACTACAATTATCGCAAAACAATTTATTAACTCCACTGGCGGGAAAACAAAACACTATGACATTGAGAATAGGGTGACTACTGTGAATTGGCCCAAGTCTCCAAGAAATCAGACTGAGCCCCGGGGATGCTATGTTTAGTTCGCGCCGAACGAGAAATAAAAATATCTAAAACTTAATGAGTACGCTTACATTATTTAATTCCAAAAAGAAGAAGCTCATCACGAAAAAATTATGTTGAAAATTAAGCTTATTCAAAAGAGTGGTGCAATAAGTGTACAGATTCATTTCGGAACAATTCTATTAGTCCATATTTGTAGAACATTAACATAAAAAATGTGACTTCAACAATCAAAAGTGTTTGAGCCTGAAAAATGATAAATGCTTGCAAATGAAAAACGACTACAGAATATGAATGAACAAAGGATCCAACGAAAGAAATTATTTTTTTTAATAGGCAAAGAAAACAGGATAAAAAAATTGCGCATGCGTCGTCCTACACGGGTAAAAATGCTAATGGTATTGTGTTTAAGTAGGCTTTCAACAAGCATTAATTTAAATACCGTACATTGTTCCTACCTCTTGACAGGAAGCTTGAAGAAAGAGGCGATCTCTGAGCCAATCACTGAACATACCAGTTTTCGATCCCTAGTGTACAGGAAGAAATAATAACCTTAAGTTTAATGTATCAATAGGGACAAAACGATGGATTTTAAAGACTTAAAGCTCAAAGTCTTAGATAATTAGCATTGACACTGTTCCGCGATTTGACTTGCCCAAAACTAACAGACCAAATTTACCGGTACTACAGACGATACATCACTGGAAGCGGCCATACTGCAGTGGCGGTAAGGTGAGTGTAGGATTTCTAACCAACAAACGAAGCGCTAGTAGTTTGAGTTTGGGTGGATAGATGACGTAACTGATCAGTTTCGTGCGGAAAAATAACATTGCGTGAGGTCATTGAAGACTAGCGGAAAATTAAATTTCATCAGTGAAAGGTAAATTTTCCTTGAGCCATCCTGGGATCGTAAAATGTTATTTGTCAAAATCTGAAATACTTCTCACTTTCTTCGGTCCCGTCGAACATCGTCTTTCTTCTTTGTGTGCTTATATTAATTTAAGTATATTCGACTCTTTGCGGGTCGCGGTGGTCTAGCGGGTAGAGCGTTGGACTGCTGACCGGAGGGTCCCGGGTTCGATTCCCGGGCAAGGCACTTTGGGCACCTGCAGCTCCACCCAAGCTAGTTGATTTTTCGGGTACCAGATCTTCCTGGGAAACCATAACCGGCACAGGGAAAGGAACTGGCCCCCCTACCCTGATGTGTGAATATTCACAAGCCGTATAGGGCTTGGTACATGGGTGAGCTCTACCATCACCTACTAAACCGACCTTCGGGTTGATTACTGTGTTTATGGTTTTTATTCGACTCTTTATGCATCACTATGAAGTAGTATGATGTCATTTCTCTGGTCATATGATAAGCCAAGACTTCCGATTTCAAAATCATTACTCAACGTCAGTCGACACATATGTTTAGTTGCTAGCTATAGATCCATAATTTTTGTTCACACCCCATGGTCACCTAGTCATTTCATTTAGTCAGTTCGTGTCATTTAGTTTTACGTTGGTTGCATTTCTCTGTAAGGTGGAGAAGTTTCGTTGCAAGAAACCTTAGTCGAAGTGATATCATTATTTTTTCATAGTGCCTAAAGTGAAATGTCTTTCCTGTGTTATCGTAACCTTACTGTAATGATATATGGTAATGGTATATGTCAAATGCACAATCGTTAACGAGAGCAAGTATATCTTTAAAATTGTCGCAGTATCATGTGACACTATCAGCTTTGTTTTTCTCAATTTCCTTTATTTTATTATCAACCCTGATGCTGATTATAGTACCGAAACTTCCTCGAAGAATATAATGCTAGCCATTTCCATCTGGTAAAATTATGAATCCTTGCGATCTATTGACACCACTTTGCTTTTCCACGTAAGATTTTTATTCTCACGACCCAGGTTTCGTTATAGTATAGCATCATCAGGTCTCTATACTATAACGAAACCTAGGTCGTGAGAATATAAATTTTATGTGGAAAAACAAAGTGGTTTAATTTTAAAAAACGTCAATATGAAGATTTTCCACCAAGTTACGCGAGAAACTGTTTTATTTATCATTGCTATCTAATCTAATAAATTACCTGTGACTCTATTTTTATTTCTCTGCCCAACCTATACAGGTAATTAATAACTCAAAGGCTGTTTAAGTCATGTAGATGATATGTTAGTAGTCAAACCCAACATGTTAAGAACACCCTAAAAACCATCATTGACTTGCTTTGGTTTACTTTTTCGGATAAACTACACAGAAATACTTCGTGGTATTGTTCCTTGTTGAATTGAGGCGAAAAGGGTTTTTTCGGGACAGTAGAATAACCATTAGGGAGTGGTGGTTATAAATCCTTGAAAAGGGGGGATTACTGCGTTATCTCCGATGACAGCCCGAAAGACACGTTCGTTTATTTTGAAGTTACAAATGTAGTGAGTTCTGATTATATCCAGTTATTGCAGTGTTCTCCGTTTATCCTAGAATGGAATATTCAAATGAAATATTAGCTTAGTAGTTGGTTATGACATGGTTCTCATTTCAGCTTAGTAACAATTCTAAAATTATTACTTCTTGATACCTCTTATAAATAATATTTTTAAAACTCTCTCATATGATTGTAATCTTCCTTATAGATGCATTCCATATTTTTTGTTTCTTATTTTCACTCAACATCATAAAATATGAACTGCTATTTGGTTGATAATGCCATGTTAATCAAATTTCAAGAAGAGTGCTAGAGGTGATTATGGGCATAGTAATCTAAGTATTTGTCGCCGGATAAAGGCAAGAGGAATCATAATAATAATGTTTTTAATTCACCAAAATATTCTTAAAAGTCATCCATAGAATCTTCATTGATAGATATAGTCAAACTTTGCAAGCTTGGCTGCCATTTCCCATTTTTCAGTTATCTGAAGGACTACTGTTCATCCTCAGAACAATATGGAAGAGGATGATTTTTCAAGACATTCTCTGGAACAACAGAAGCAGTGAGGTTGATGTTTCAAATACCCCTGACCCTGATGATGGCACCTTTTCTCCACAATTAATGTTTTAAAAGCTTTTCTTCATCCAAAGAAAGTTCTCAGTTTATCTTGGGATTACACACTAGGTGTTAGACAAAAAAATTAAAGAAAATTGATGGAAACTAGTTATTTTTTGGTCATGGTAGTTACATAAAAGGGTAGTGAAATGTGAGTAGATACAAACTACTTGCCCACCAAGTCTTGGAAGAAGGCCCATTGTGTTGCACATTTTTTATCCATAGCAATGGCATTTGTATCGTAATTTTAGTTGGTTAAGGATTTGCTGGAAAAGTGTTTTTCACTGTGGTGAAAAACAATGCTTAGCAGATTTACTTCAAACTGCTTATTTTCTTTGATTCTTTATTTTAATTGAATTGTTATGGAGAATCATCAAAATACATTCTTAGTGTCATTATGGGCAATTTTTTTGTGTCACAGCCAGTTATTGAAATCACAATCCTCTCAAACTTTTATATCAGGTGAAAATACAAATTATTCCAAATAATTTCCAACACTTTTATTTAATCAACACTGAATTGCAATCGGAAGGCTGTCATTGTGATATAATAATTTAATATTCAGGTTAGAGCATGCATTAAACATTAACAGATATTGCAGTGGCTGCAATCACTGATATATTGTCTGCATATGCTAATAGTTTAGGATCCAATCTTGGAGGCCAATGTGATGTTTCAATCCACATTTAAATTTATTATTGTGGATAGCAACTGAACTCTCCATCTGTTAGGCACAATTTCAACAGTAGCACTTCTTTTTAACTTGAAAGTCGAATGATGCATTTAGTAGGCAATGGAAGATATCAGAATGATTTCTCTACAAGAGTGACTCATTAATGCGGGACTTCTGACAGGCCAAAAAATCTAATTATTTCATCATCATCTGCAGCCCTACAGCCCGGTGTGGGCCTTGGCTTCCTCTATGATATGCCTCCATTCAGTTCTTATTCTTGTTTTTTCCTTCCATCTTGTAACTCCCATTGCCTTCAAGTCATCCTCCACATCCTGTAGCCATCTCTTCCTTGGTCTACCTCTTGTTCTGACTCCTTCCATCTTGCTCTTAAGTATCAGTTTGGGCATTCTGTCATTTTCCATCCTTTCTACATGCCCCAACCACGCCAGCCGCAGTGACTTGGCAAATCTAACTATGTCCTTCCCTTCTAGTAATTCATTTATCTCCATGTTCACTCTAATTCTCCATCTCTCCTTCTCTAATTGGGCCATAGATTCTCCTTAACATTTTTCTTTCGAATTTTCTAAGTGTTTCCTCATCCTGACTTGTTAATGTCCATGTTTCAGCTCCATAAGTTACCACGGGTCTAATAAGCATTTTATAGATATTCATTTTTGTATTCCTTTATAGTAACATTGATTTGAAGATTGTTACATTTGCAAAGTATGCCCTGTTACCTTCCATTACCCTTTGGTTGATCTCTGTGGATATCTTATTTTCATTGTTAAGTCTTACTCCTAGATAGGTAAATTCCTTGACACCCTCAAACTCATAATTCCCGATTATTATGTTTTGTAGGTGCCGCTTGTTCTGATGAGCTGGGCATCTAATTATTTGTACTTCAGCAAATATATTATCATTAGAATGACTAACTGGATTATTTTTTCGGGAAATTGGTTTGCCGCATAACCCAGAGACAAAGTTACAGTGTAATAGATTCTTCTCAATGATGAAGGATTTCCTGTTTTCCAGGTGAATGTTGCAAACAAAGTTCTCTTGGAATTTTCACCAGGTGAGGTAATGGATGGTCAGTGTTTTGATGGCAAGGGTCATCCATCAGAAAATTAGTTTCATCATGCAAATTCATCACCTTATGTGATGGAAATCCCAAATGGATTTCATTAGCTGATGCTGTTTTTGCTAAGCTATGTTGATTTGACATGTACTATAACCAAAGAAATATGACCTTATCCTCTTAAGAACACAATGTCACCATTACAGGAAAGAAAACCTTGATGATTTTTATTTCAGTAATTGCATTTTCATTTAAATCCTCACACCAATGTATCAAAGTAGCAGTCATAATTTTCTGGGGAAAGCAGCAGCTCCAAGCGTCTTCACTGTTTTATTGAATACTAATTTTGCATGAATGTATATAGCATATATGCTAATTGTTTATGGAAATGTGTAAGAAAGTGTGGTGGGCCTAATGTACTGAGCATATCTACAAGAGACAGACACATGCAAAATTGTCTCAGAGTCAAATAATTTCTGGAAACATGGAAATTAGATTTGGTTGACACTTTGGATTTAATTTATAGGTTTTAATACAGAAGGCAATCAAATTTTGAGCTCAGTTTTTCATGTTCATGTCTCATTTCATGATAATTATGGACTATTTGTGGGCACCAAATGAAATATTATATTATCCAGCATCATGTTTTTACACATTTTGGATTTGTAGTTCTAATATTATGATACAAAACTGTCAAACAATGGCAGAGTAACAAAAATGAAAAAAAACTAGGAAATGGGTATAATCAATTAAAAATAAAGGAGGTAAATTTCTTCCAGAGTTGGGTGAAATAATTCTAAATGGGATTCCTAGAAAGGACTCTTAGTAGCCACAATGTTCCTTTAATACAATTGAAATGTTATTTATGCTGTTAAAAAGAAAGAATTGGATTAATTTTAATGTTCATTTTGGTGTTTGTTGTTATGCAATTTGCTTTCTCAGTCATTGTTCACATGGTGTTTCATTAAATCTGTACTCTTTTGCTATTACTATTTCAAATTAGATGCAGTATTCCTTGCAAAGTTCAGGACATGATTGACATCATTTCCAGAGGTATGTAATGTAACTTTAGATTGCCTCAATGGGTTCACTAAAGGTGAATACTTCTGAGAAACATTGAAATCAAAAGCTCAATTTTATAATGGGCACACAAAGCAATCTAATTCAAACCACAAGGTGCAATATTTATGAGAGAAATTTAATTGCATCACACAAAAGTAAATCACAAATACTGAAAAAATCAAGATTTTGCATTAATATTTTTATCTAGTTTTTTTGAATGCATAATGTGTTCCCTTGGGAATTGGGAATGTTTAGAGGAAAATTAGATTTGAGCTGCCTTATAAGACTGAAGGCATTTTGAGTGTGTGTAGTAGGATGGTTTCATGGAAAAGTGTCTCAGTTCATATCGCTGTGGCATCCAAAGTTTTCCAGGAATATGTTACAAGTTATGCAACAGTCTGATGTCTGCTTAGGGTTCCCATGTGGATCACCACACATTTGAAACTAAGATCCAGGGTTAATGCCTGATATGCTATTCACAGAGTTGCCATTAATAGCACTTTAATACCACATATAGAATCATATTTATAGAAGGAAAAAAATGACAATGACGACCCTTATTTCTATTTTTTTTTTAACTATCAAAGAGTATGGAAATTATTAATTTCTCAACAGTAGAAAATCTGTGATAGTGAGAAAAATAGTTGACCATATTTAGTGGATGCTAATAAAATCTTAAATTAAACGTCATTTTTTACACATTCTTGGATATTGCAATTTCAATTGAATCATTCTCAAGGTAAAAATATAAATTATACATTTTACCAAAGTTTATTAATGTATGATTGCATTTGGTCATGAATTGGGAAGATGGAAGGAGTGTTGGAAGGAGAAGCTAAGGGGAGAATTGGGTAATAAACTAAGAAAGTGAGGAGGGGCAGAGAAAGATCAATATGGCTTCTGATTAAGGCAGGCTCGAAAGATATGTATAGATGAAGTAAACAGTGGTTAATTTTTAAACATGGTCAAGTTATTGTCAACAAAGACAAAGGAGTGTTTCGTTGATGAACAACTGCATCACTCTTTCACGAGGCAGGTTAAAAGTTTCTGTTCCTGATAATCAGGATTTTTGGTTGAGCATGTTTTTCCATTTAAATGGAAAAATGATTGAGTCTTAGATTTTGGGGTACAATCCTGATTCAGCGCTTTCCTCTTTAAGTGTGGGTGTAGCATCTGTAATGGCAATTGGATTTTCAAATACTCAAGATAGTTATGTAATTCTCAGTTAATATATTTCTATTACTGCTATTGCTAACTGAAATGACAGACTATTTTCATAAAAGGAGTCTTTTGAGTTTTACTATTGGCTTCCAAAGAGCATCAAAGAAAGGTGTGACATAAATATTAATTAATAGAGTTGGAGTAATGAAGACAAAGTTGAAAAATTATTTTTAAATTCTTCGACCATTTATACAGCTATGCTGCAAGTTACCTTAAAGTTAATTAATTGTTAAATTAAACAAGCAACCTATTTATTTTAGCTTTCGCAACCTATTTATATTTTATACCAATGGAAAATTTGAAGTGAAATTTGTCTTGTGTAACAAAACAGCAAATGCAATTGATGTGGGGAATTATAATTTTTAAAAAAATCATTCCTTTTTTGAAAAGCCCTGAAAATAGTTTTGATTAAGGTCTACGTCACTAGGTCTGACTTTGAAAATGCTGCTTCCAAGTAGACTAATGTTGTACTCCCCAATTTCAGATTTAGATCTACCTCTTTGGCTTTATTCCACGTTACCAAATCTTGGCAGCTTCATTTGCGTACAACCTTGGCTTAACATACCCTTCATTGTTGACAGTGTGTAGGCCCACTCAGAGAAGCAGGGAAGATGGTGGTGTTGTGGAACTAGCCAAATAATTTTCATAAGGGGAAATCTTGATTTAATTGAGAATGGGATCCATAAATGGCAATGTATCAATCCATCCAAAATCATAGTGGAAAGTGATCAGTTGCACTATCAGTAAGACAATATAATTATAGATTTGTTCGATATAATTCTTGATTAACTAATAAATGAATGCCCATTTCAATAATAGATCAGGGCCTTGTCATTTTGTTCCATAACAATCGATATCTTTCACAACGTTTATTCCTTTTAGTCTCAACGCAAACAGTGTAAGTAAAGGAAGTTTTCTGTCTAAACACTCTTCTATGACAAAAATCATTACTTTGTGTCATAAAACAACTTGCTCAAACTCCTTTTCATCTGAGAAGAGTAAGGAAGTTGAGCAAAATAGGGAAAGCAGGAAAACTGTCAAATATACATGCATCTGCAAACAGTTCCTTTCATTCTTCCCTGAAAAGTAAATCAATACTGTAGCTTAAAAGAATGGTGGGTAACACTTGGGTGGACTTGTTTGCTATTCATACCCCCAATATGGGAGCCTGCAGTGGAACTCCTTTCCCAACCCTTCCTTATCCATAATTAGTAGTACCTCCTGATGAAGGCTCAAAGCAAATTCTTAGAAATCTTGAAAATTCGTGTTATGTCGTTTCTGAAGCTGTGGTGTCTGACCCGGCATATTTGCGAGTTAGTTCGGTGGGCAGATGAACCAATATCCGAAGCGCGAAAAAAAGAAGATAATGAAGTAGTCCTTCGCGTCTTAAAAAGTTACCCCGCACACCATTTGTTTTGCGCAAAATGATGCCTTCCGTGTATTATAGAGATTTATTTAAATTCTTTTTTGCAGATACCTTTTCTTGTGTCCACTGTTGACAACAAATGCGTATCTAACCCAGATAATTGCATTGTTGCGTACACTATGCCAAGTGCATGACACCACTCTTTCATATACCGTCTTGGACAGTTGGCATCGTTTGTAACACTAAATTGTAAATGTAAACAAAAAATACCGGGATCGTAAACCTGACTCAAGTTTACGGTCCCGGTATTTTTTGTTCACATTGATTCACGACCGTAGCTACGTTCCTTGTTTTTTTAAACTAAATTGTAAAAATTAACATGATAATTTGCCATTATTTTTCGTATATTCTATATTTTTCAAATTTAAATGCCAATACGCGAAGAATAACATGTAGACTCCACCACCTTGGTTGATTTCCATCTCACAGGAACTCAAGACCTCGTTTGGATGGGGACCTACCGTAATATATGTTAATCTAAGGTTTGTCTAATTTCATTATTATCTATAAGAGACAACTGATTTGGATGGTACCCACTCCTTCGACGGTGCCACGTCTCAACGAGTGCCGCGGCTTGTCTACCACGTGGATTGAAAGAACTATATTGCTGAATCATTTTAAGAATCTTGTTTTGCTTGTTGCTGTGAATGAAAACTAAATATTTATGGTGATAATGGCTCAGAAATTGTAATACGGAATAGTGGTGCGATATTTTTTCGGATATTACGGCAGGCTATGTTTAGTACTACACGAAATAACGGTAAAATAATTTCTGTGTTACGAAATACATAAAAAATTTCTCACCGACAGGTAGGTAGGTGATGCCGCTGTCCTCATAAATGCTACGAGGTCTTGTCCATAGGTGCTACGAGGCAATCTGGAATGGCTGGAGCCAGCGTTTTTCAGTGCACAGTTGGTTTAGTTCTGTGCGGAAGTAGCTAAGGTACGTATACTACTACGTACTAGTGGATTTTTGGTGTTCTCACTGTTAAGGTCAAGCGCCATTTACATTGCGCTTGCTTGAGGATGCACTGGCCGCCTGTTCGTGTTCAATAAATCTCAGACTATTACCCTGGACAAAAGAAATATTCTCCAGACCGCCACTCACTGTTTGAAAGAAATTTCATCTTTGTAATTAGCTGATATACCACCACAACTTAGATATTTTATAGTAAATAGACCTGAGGTCCACAATATTTCCTAACAGTTCCTCCATTAAGGCGTCCTCCGAGAAGTTCCAGAGGCAGGAACCCTCGAGGACGCCATGCACTTCACTTCCGCAACTCCCCCTTTCATTCTTCAATTGGCTGCCACATCTGTTAAAGTTAATTGGAGCAAGAATTACCCGAGGGTTAGTTTTATTTGAGACAATTTTTTCTGATGAGGTATCGATCAAAAGCTGTTGCGAATATCTATTACTTCCGTGGGGTTATGTTGAGGCTTCAGAGAAGCCTCATGTCAAGCCTCGCCCCGCTCGCGAATATGACAAAGAGTTCATATTCTTTTCGTTCGTGATATGGTCGTAAAATTGTAAATGCGCTGTGACTTGTCGTTCAGTGTGACCATCCACATGAAAAGCGAACAACTATGGAGTGTCTGGGTGTTCTGGAAGGATATACATATGACTTCGTACTGTGAGAGAATCCACTTTCCGGTTAAATTAAAATATTTCTTTTTGCATATGCTGCGCAGTATTCTGAGATCTGTGGCGAAATAAATGGACCAGCGTAAAAAAATATGATAAAAATTGCCTCACCAATGTTGCTTGAATCGATCGCATTCCATCATGACGTCCTCTTTTCTTTCTTTAACTACTTCGTCACAAAAACAGGGAAAGTTCATGTTATAGATCTGGATTTCTCCAGTAAGTGTCCTCTGAAACTAAAGAGTCCACATTTTCTCTAATGCTCAGCCTCCATAGATGCTTTATCCCTCTTCATCCCCCAAACAAAGCCTACCACAAGCATACAAGGCGGAGAGTTCAAATCCGTGCTCTCCATCTGTCATTGTTACAGCACCTCGACATTTGCGCTTTTCCAGCGTTTAGTTTTAACACTTCCCAAAATGTATGTTGTGAATGAAAATAAGGAAGCACTTCAAGACGAGCACTGCGACTCACAGTATGCCCAGAACTCTCGATCATTGCAAGGTATTTCTTTACTTTAAACTTTGTTCGCTCCCACCTGGCTAATGCCGTGTAAGCCACCGCAAATTCCATTACATCCAGAGTGAATTGGAGGATATTTGATTTGACCATGTAACTTAGAAGAGAAAAAGGAGTTCAGTGAAAGATTGAAGATTTTTTTCGTCAGTGGTCCGAGAGAGAGAGAGAGAGTCCGTCGAAGTCTCCCTTTAGCTTGATCAAAATGTATGACTTTTGGGATTATCATCCGGTGCCAAAGTTATATTTGTAATTATTTCCAGGAGATTTTTTACTTGCACTATTAACGTATCGCGTGGACCCTAGCCCAGAGTTCCTCGTATTCGTGAGACCCTTTCCGTTGGTTCTTGGCAGATTTTTGAAGAGGGACAACTTGCGAGTCGAGGTTTCTCCCCAAGTCTAAAATATGTGTCATAAGATTGTCGTTAACATATGGTTGGCGCATGCATTCTCGTCCAAAGGGAACTGAAGGCCAAGTCATTATGCCAAAAGATAGAAAGGGCCTTTTATCCCACCGAACTCCAGATGCCTTATCTTTACAAGCAGAGCGGGACGGCCCTCCCCCCTTCGCCCGTTACTATCTTTTCGATAGCCTTTTTTTGTATTTGAAACATCCGAGAAAAAAAGAGCCCGTGTACCATGAGAGCTAGTGTGAGGACTGTTTGCCATAGCAACGATGGCAATTAAATCAGCAGTTTGTTTCGCATTTCAAGATGTGTACATTTTTCTACAGGTCCAATTTATTCTTAACAAATCGGCGGCTAAGTCAGCCACGTGACTTTTCTCGCGTCAGTCGTGCACCCTCCGGAATATCGCGCTTTCCTTCCGATCAAATTACAAAATCCCTGTTTCATTATTGCTTTCTTTCTTCGAACTAGCTTTCATCACTTCAAATTAGAAGGGTCCCGTTGCTTACCATTCATATTCATCGTGTTGACACAACCAGAAGCAGGAGTTCGGCGACGCGTTAGCGCAATGCCCGCGCGAATGTATGCAGAAGCAATTACGAGAGAATCTTCAATGTCACACGACGGATGTCCGAGCTTTAACTCTCGGACGTGAGAAGGGGTCGATGCTAATGAATCGATTTTTCGATCTTCCCTCTAACGGTTTTTAGCGTAAATGGATTGTATTGGATAATACAGGGGACCCCCTCTCAACGCGAGTGCTCTTAATATTCATTCGAGTTAAGCAAGGGGAAGCAGGTACACCTTCCGCCACCTTCTGACCATACATGGGTAATGTGACTTTGTTCTGAGGATTTCTCCTTCAGAGCGATTTGGTGTTTACACGCTACAAGCATCGTTTCATTACAAGACATCCTGTAGATTTTTTTAAATACATCAAATTGATACATTTTGAAAATTTGCCCAATATCCAGAGATAAGTTCAGCATCTGGAAATGTTATTGCGGCGTACGAATTACTTTGCTGCATGGAGTTTTAGAGAAAAAAAATTTCATTGGTAATTTGGAATTTATGTCATTCCCGTGAGTCGGGTCCTCGAAAAAAGCGTCATGCGTGTCTCGCGCTGTATCTAAAGGGGAGTAACCATTTCCAAGAATTAAAACCAGATTCTGTGGGCATTAAAGTTCCGCAGCTAAGCAATTCGTAACTGACAAAATTACCTTTTTAAACTCCCATCAGGCACAATTGCATAGTCAACAGAATGTTGGCACGCGTGTACGGAAGGTGGGTGAAAGCGAATGATCGTCTTGTGTTTGAGATGACTAAGTGAAGATCGCCCTGGACCCAAGACTCGTTGCTCCACGGTGTTTCCATGTGGGAACGTCATCCCTCGCCCGCCCGCCGCCCCCACGCCTCGAACCGTGACATGATCGGGTTGAGGGAATTTTACTTCAACTGGATTAGAACGAATTCCGATTAGCCGTCACTCGCGTATAGAGACTTAAAACTATTTTATTATGCTATGAATACTTCCTGAGTGGAATATACCCATCAATTGTTTGACTGCTCAATAAAGAGCCTATTAAGGGCAGCGTTTAACGCAACTATACCCGGAACTACCGATATCACGTGATTCCGGTATTACCATAGGGACCCAGGAAGCTGAAAGTGACGCACGGCGTTCATACTTTCTTCCGAAAATTTCAGCGGATATGGGAGAAACAGGGACTCATTGTCGGTGGGAGCCAGATGGAAAACACATTCTAGGAGGCCCAAGTACTTCGAGGCTCCCCCTGTGTGTGATTCGTCTTCACGCTGCTCAATGGCATCACCAGAACCGAACGGAAAAAAATCTGGTGCGTCCCCGATTAATGAACGCAAGGAAACAACGCCTCCATAACACAGCTGCACATTTTTGTGTTCGTTTTTTTCTAAATTAAGAGGAAAGGAACAAATCCGCTGATGGTAGCATCTTGGTGTTCAAGAAAGCTTCTCGTAAAGTGCCTTACGTCAAATTGATATATAACCAGCAAGAATTTAGGATTTGTGATGGCTTGATAAACTGAATACCGGGTGGTTTCTAACTGCAAAAAAGGTAATAGGAGAAGGGCGTTAAGACGAACAAAAATCACAATCGAATTCTATATTTGTAAAAAAAATTAATTTCTAGCCATACCATGGAAGTGTAACAGGGCTTCACTCTTCCTCATATGCATAAATTACGCTCATGTTGTTGGAAAACAAGAATTACACACCCATTGGTCCCTTAATATGGATATTGAAGGATAAAAAAACGCAATATCGGCAAGTCGAACAATGGTGAAAATAAAAGGGAGTGTATTTTATCTCTTTCTGTATTATATGGACATATTATCGGGCGTTTCTCGACCGTATCTCGGTATGATGGCGAAAAGAATTACACCTAATAGAATTCCAAAAGCACAATGGAATTAGGCAAAGCTTCTTTCTTTTCACTATCAATCAAAGAATTGGAACATGCAGAGTCCACTACTTTTGATACAAAAGTTCAAAACAGATATAACGCTTAAAGATTGATTTTGTCTGGTGTCCTTCCGCATCCTGTTACGGGGCATTCACGGCGCTTTGTGAGAGTTTGCGCGAATTTTTTTCCGACTGAATTGTTTTCCTGGGAATGTGTGGGAAACAGATTTGTAAAGTTTGGTTGGCTTCTTTTCTCCACTTATCGTGATCGCGATTTTACACGATTAACCCTGAGAGCGATGAGATTTCTCGGATTTAAAAAATCCACGTGTCTCCGAGTACGGCCGAGCCTCAGCGACTTGTCAGGTTAAACAAAATCATCAGATTCTCCCGCATTTCTCCGGAGGGGCTGTAGATCCGGAGGATTTTTTATGTCATGGACACTTTCTCTTCAGTCGATTTTGCATGATCACATTACTGTGATACTTTGTGAATGCAAAATTTGCGATGCTTGGTTTATTAATGCAATACATTGTCCCGAACAGATACAAACAGCCAATCCGTGCAATTCCTGCAAAAATCTATCGCCCTTGAAGTACACCCTGGGGCGAATCTTGGGGTACCTGGCGAGCACCTCCGGCAATCGGGGCAGTTCGAGACCCGATGCTACATTTCCGGCATGGACCAGTGGTTTATCATGGCGTTTCAATGTTAAGCACTTCATCTTTACCTCTACTTAATTTAAGATATAATTCCTAGTGCCTCATAGGGACTGTTCTCCCGATTGTGTCGTCATTCTTTTTCAAGGAAAACATACATTTGCTGAACTATCACGACGCTAATTGAACTACTTCCAATTCTTAATAACTTATTCGTGCAAATTATTCAAACAAAAATTGGTTACATCACAGAGTGGAGAAGTATTCGTACCTTAATGGCTATTTTTGATGCTTGTATCCGCCCTAAAGTCACCATAAATGTTTCTTTCGACGGTGAATGACGAAGAAGGGTGTTGCTGGGTTCTCAGTCAGCGGACTCCGTGATAGTAGTAATTGAGGGCACGTCCTATGACTCTCGCCGGCACTTTAATAAACAGAGCCTAAAGGATAATCTAACGGTGGGACACTCCCAACACGAAACGTCTCCTATTGCACCACCGAAAGCCAGTGATTCATTCATTGGTGGAGTTTTCCTTGTGAACTTAATGTAGATATATATATATATATATATATATATATATATATATATATATATATATATATATATAACAGATGGAATTTCGATTAATCGCCTCTGATAACTTCATTGTTTTGCGGCACATTGTTATAACCTTAAATAGCGGTATCCAATGATGAGCAATACCCTCCCATTGTACAGCATGCACATGTGGGCAAAACTAGATGACAGCGCTTTGAAAATCATTCTCGTTGCTAATAATCTTCAGTGGTTTGGTATACGATGAGCTGCGTCGTTTGGAATTTAAATTATACAGGTAGGTAGCGCCGTTGGCCATTTCGTCGTCAAACATATTTGCTAGAAATTTCAAAGTTTTCGCCTTCGGTAGTGCTTCACGAGGTGAAATAAAACGCATATTCAAAGTTCTCAATCCCGAAAATAACCATTCACAACTGTCTGGGGGTGTCGGATCTTAGTCCTTAAGTGTTGGGGATTAGGATAAGCCCCATTGTTTCGAACTGGGGCCACGAACGCACGACTGAAAGCACTTGCACTCTTCCAAGGACACTGGCTTCGGCCCTCATTCCGTCCGCCATTGGCTTTCCGAAGGAGGGGAATAGAATGCCTTCACTCCCAAGACCCACGAGTCGCAATCCAGGCCTCGGCAAACTCTAGGGTGTGAATGAATTCATTCGCCGAGATGAAACGGACTGAGCAAGTTGAGATAATGGAAGATCCACCCGACAAATGTCGCCATGCCATGTTTTAAAGCAATACTACTGGGAAAATCTAATAAATAGAAAACAACTAATTTCATCCTTTTTAGAAAATGTTGACGAGCAAGACAGAGCTAAGAGAAAACTTAGGTGAAAAATAATAATAATATGATTTATTCCATGTTGTGAGACAGACCCAGGAAGATGCTAAATGTGTAACAAAATCACGAGTCATAAAAATAGTACTTAAGAATTTAATTTTATTCAATTAGAATGTGTAAAAAGGCGGATAGAATGAGCAATATCCGATGAAACCTGCACTGGTGCGCCCTGACGTGTCGCGTATACAGCAATATAACCAAGTGATCGTTCTTTGAAACCGCTTCTTACGTGCAGTGATCCAAGCTTCCTTTCATTTACTATTTTCTACACCGAATGCCTCATTTATCCAAAAATTAGAAAATATAATACCTCGATTTATTTAGGAAGGTTATCTAGCGCAAATCTATAAAACATACCATGCACACATTTTTTTAAACTACGTAGTATTTAGTGCATAAATACTCGTTAACCAAAGTCTTACGATGACTACGAGAGAAATACGAGTAAGTTCTCACCTGTTCGTGTAAAATAGCAAAAATTTAGGTTTATTTCCAGGCTTCTGCCTGTCCTTTGGCCCTTATTGATCTTTAACAGCACAGTATCCGCTCTGCGAGTCCCCCGCGTGAGCAATACCGTTGCAATTTTTCATTCATGAAGGGCTCGAGATAGACTAGCAGGGCTCGGAAACGATTTTCAATACTCGCTTTAGTGTCCCTGATAACATCCATTGTCCGTCTTGTTGAAATTAAAAATTTTCCTTTCTAGTCTAGAAAGTCTGATTTTTTAAGAATGGTTTTTAATATTAGTTAAGTTGAGACATCTCTTGGCCAAATGTTGCACTGCAAATATTCCGTAGTGGAGAGAACTAGACGTATTCTGGCTACATCGAGGTGATTATTTTTTTTATGAAAACTGCGACGGTCTCTTTGACGCAGGGAAGATTGCCGTAAGAGGCGAACATACCTCAGTCGTCGAGACATCTAAAGAATGACGTTTGCGAAAATAGCGCATTTCGGCCAAATGCTTAAATAAACATACTGTTCACGGTCAAAGCTATGATTATGAAGAAAAGAGGGTTAAGCGCTCTGTGGTCTGCCCATAATATGAAGTTGAAGAGTGCGTGGTTATGGACGGAGTTCGGTGATGGACAATGCGTTGCATGTATGGTGTGAACTAGCCCCTGTGTGATGGTAAAGGTGCGGTTGGTATTCTTTAAGTGCCATTGTATATAAAAGCATTTTGTCTCATATCTGTTCTTCTTGTGTATGTATGTCCATTGTAAGAGCGACCAGACTTGACCGTTGCCACCAATTCCCTAAAAGTAACGAAATTTATATAATAATAATCGTTTAGGCGAAATAACTTGTCTTAACTTTTCGGAATGGAATTGCATTTGACCGAGTTTTCAATCAAAATTTGTCCGGTTGACTGTTTTTACCTCAAAAATGATAGGTTATTGTCGTATTACCTTACGTTTTACTTGACGCATGATACTTTCTTGAATTCCACATGACTGAGCTGCAAAATGACCCAAAAACTGATCCATCTTCAAAACATAGGACTACTGCTACTCCAAATGCATATATATGATAACATTTTAATTGACGATGCTGGAGAGCTTTAGTTTAATTAATCACATTGTTCTTTCGCAGTCTGGACAAAGCTTTTAGCATGATATTGTATCATCCTTCCTCTTTCGAAAGAAAATTACATTTTAACTCTTCAGACGTTGCCACATGAAAAAATATTGCCAAAACCTAAAGAAGGTCTTCGTATATACTTCCGATGAATCATATCATTAATCTCGCAATTTCCTCAAGTTCGACCACCGCAGAACAGCATGGCTCGGATAAAACTGGTCACTTTTTGATGAACCTTTTCCTGTTCCAAATGTCACTACAAGCTACTCTAAAAAATAAAAGTGAGTTCGTTAAACGCCTTTATATGCTACCGTAGTTCAGCACTACTTTTCCCGAGGGAGGACGCATAGAACTGCCTCAGTCGCAGAAGGGCTCCATTTTGTGCACATCCCCGTTTAAAAAACACCAAAAGACGTCGCGGATGCGGCATACGCCGTGGGGGATTCGGTAACAGACTCCAATTGCGTTTAAGTAAAGGAAATTGGCCCTTTGGGTCTTTAAATGGCTGCTCGACCGTCCCTCCTGAATAGTCCCCTTGAAACCCTTGTACCCTCGTTGATAAAACTATTCCGGGTGTCAAATGGTATTCACGCGTACATTCAGTTGGTGTAACCGTTTATTCACCGGAAGTCATTACGTCGCAAGTGCTTATAAACATCGGATCCAAAGACACAAAGATTCGCTCCGACCTTCCGGAACTTTTGGTTTGTTGTTTGCTTGTTTGATTTCCTTATCTGGGATTGAGTCATTCTCTTCCTGAGCTCTCATCAGTGAATAAACAAAAAATATGTTTTAGGCAACATTTGGTTAAAAAAAATAAACAGACTTCCATACTTCGATCATCGGCGTGCAGTTGTGGAGGTTGGTTATGTTTCTAGGAAATAAATTATCGAAAAAAAGGTGACCTTTGGAATGTTTTGAAAACACGAATTTCATGGGATTCATGCACGGATTTAATCAGCTTACGATTGAATTCTATGCCCATGGCCCAACTCACTTTCTTTGCCCAAAAGAACCTTGCTCTCATGTTCGGGTTGCCAGCTAAATGTGGAGTTTGTGAAGGAGAGTTGGCAATATTTGTTCAAATCCATAGTGACACTAAAGGATATTTAATTGGACTTGCTTATTTGTCGCTAGTTTTGATTAAACGTCATTCCGAACTATTCATATGCAGGTGTTATAAAGTTATTATCTATATGTATCCACGGCTAAAGAAAAAAATCCACTTTTGAACGCTTTGCGCTTAAGAATGCCGTTTGCTGTCGGTGAAAGTGGGACGCCGCGGGATTATGAAACTCTTTTGTGTCGATATCCAGAATAGCATGGAATCATTAATTTTTCTCTAAGATGCATCTTCAGAAAGGAAATGGGTGCGAAACTGGCAGTGTTTTGCTAAATTAAATACTATAATCTAATCCATAAAAAATGAGTTACTCCGTAATTGTTCTTCTACTGTAATTAGTTTTTTAAGTACACTTACGTATTATAGATTATCATCTAGCAAACACACAAACGGTTTCTTTCAGTTAACTGTCCTCGGTTGCAGAAGAGGTCAATTGTAAAATTTTCGTTCGAATTCTAACATTCTTTTAAAGAGTATTTCATAATTTAATAACGTGTATTAATTTTGGGACGTGGTAATCCAGTAGTTGGACTACTGACCAGGGGTCCAGGGTTCAATGCCGGGTGCCGCCTCTGGTCACCCTCAACCTTACCCAAACTATGTGATTTTTCGGGAACGAAATATTCCTGGGAAACCATAGGGAAAGGTTTTGCCCCACCTCCCCCTCCAGTTCACCGATGTGTGAATTTTACACGCCGTTGTGCTTAGTTAGTAGCTTAGTAGACAGTAGCTTTAGCCTCACATATCAAATCGACCTTCGAAATGATAGCTGTGGTTGGCTTAATCTGAAAAACCGTTATTAATCTTCATTTGGTAAAGAATTCGTTGATAAAGACCCAAATCATTATGAATATCGATATGAATAATTCCAAAAACAGAAATAATATTCTTCATCATGATCATCATCACTAGCGGTCATCACGTGAGGATTCGTTTGGAGCAGCTCTAAAAAACTACCCTGCCACCGTCAAAGATCTTCATTCCCAATTACTTGCTCGTAAATCTCCATTACTATTTCCATTACTCCTCATATTTACTTCAATATATGGCCTTCTTTATAGAAAAATATAGATATGGCCTTTGGTAAGATACATATTATGCCTCGGGATGTGTTCCATCGATGCCCAACTTCTACTTGTAAATGTCCTCTGCGGGCGTCTTCCTTTTAGACCGCTCTTTGGAGTACTCGTTTGTAAACTCCACGCATGAAGTTTAACAAAAATCGCTTTCTTATGTCCTAAACTAGCACTACTTGACCTTAGAAATTGCTTCTCCAGATACAAAACCTTTTTCGTCATTCCTAATCTGCTCATTATGTCCCTCTTCCTTTACTGGTGATCCTGCTTCCTAAAAAGCAACACTCTTCCACTTATTCTAATGTATCTTTCCATAGTCTAACTTGGAGATTATCATCCCTACTTAGATTGCAGGTCTTTACCTTAGTCTCAAACTTGTATATCTTGAGGTAGTACCTTTTCATCCCCTCCTCCATGCTGACTAGTATTCCCATAGGGCTTCTCTGTGAGAATGGCTATGTCGTCCGCAAATCGCTGCATAACTACCCTTCTGCTTGAATTCACATGCCACCTCTTTATCTTTTCCTCGGTCTCATTATATGACTTCTCAACATACGCATTAAATATCAGTGGCTATAATGAACAACCCTACCTTGCCACTTTCTTTATTTTAGCGTCTTCCTTGATCTCAACACATTCAATGCAATGGCTGCCTGCTCTCTATGTAGACCTTGTGTCAGTCTCCTGTCGCTGTAGTTCATTCCAATTTCCTAAAGGATACATAGCATCATGCTATTCCCACGTTGTTTAAGGCTTTTTCCAGGTCACTGAGTATCGGTTGATGGTCCTATATTCTCTTCTATATGCGATGACTCAGAGAGCGAGGATAGCTTCTCTTGCTACTCTGCTTCTTCTAAATCCAAATTGGATTTAGAATTTAGAATTTTCCATGCATGCGTCATCAGATTGATGGTTCTAAAGTTTTCACATTTTTCTGTCTTTTTTTTCGGTATCGGGACTTTTCATTATTCTATATATCCATCGGTATTTCTCCTCATATGCATGCCACTTATTTAGTTGCATAGCAGTGTCAGGATCTTGTTTCCTGGTTTTTCTTAATTTAGATGCACGATAGACCCCTTACATCTTGTTTGTCCTTCTGTCGTTTCTGCAATGTCAAATTCAAAATTCAGGATATGGACTCATTTCTTATAATCCTCGAGTATCATTTCATTGAATCGACAGTTCTAGTATTGAAAAATACATTATAGGTAAATTATCCGGATAGGAAGAAAATGAAAAATTTTCTTCGATGTCGAGACATCTCTAGTCCAGCAAAAAGATTCAAAATCGGTGATTGGCTTGTAAACTGTTATTCATTGGCGGAAGGCTTCAGAAAAAATTCTAACCACTAATTTCCTATTTCTGCTCATCAAAACTGATCAAACGTTGATTGATCGAATTTCGTTATCAGTTGCTAATTCATAATTATGTTGTTTAACAGGGGAATGTAGGGGTTAATGGATAAAGGCTTCTGAATATTGTTTTCAGTTATTGCAAAAAAACCATTCGCGCTTGAAAATAGTTGGACAAGGGGACACTCGAAAGTAGCCTCTCGTCTCCAGCGAATTGCTAGAAAAAATTGAAGTGCAGTATTGACATTCGAACGAAATCTTAGGATTGCCCGTTTACCTTGAAATGGAGCGAAGGTTAACGGGTGATTTCAACCAACGCGGGCCGCGTCAAATCACTCCAGGTGCTGAAGGAGACTTGACTTCAGAGGCCTCGGAGGGTGGCGGTGCCCGATAAGTTGCGGGGGTGTTGTGAACTTCCCAGTGGGTGCCGTCCCCTTCTCTGCAAGATGATAGGATTCTCTCTCCGTTCACAAGACGTCAAGTACCATCCGAAAAAAATGCAAGTATGCACAAAGAGTATTTCAAAGCTCAAGGTGAGCCTCTTCAAATCATGGAGATATTATTCAAATGCTGGTATTCCCGTCGGTGGCTTTGTTATGACGCAAGGTAGTTAAGTATTTGTTGCGAAACTTTACGGGGCGTTGCTGTTGATGGACATCCTTCGATTGCGTGGGTCCGAGCCCTTCTCAATTGACGTGGGAAATTCTTTGTTTCTCGGTGGACTGTCTTAAATGCAAATCGAGGGTTAGTTCAGAGACACAGGGTTGTGTCTTTAACGGTTGTGTACCCCATTCCAAACTGCAATGGGCAATTACGAATGCCCTGTCTTAAGGCGTTGCGGGGATGTGCTCCGCAGCGCAACCGATCAACAACATGGAGTCGTCTTTGATTACAGATTCTGGCACTTAAACAGTGAAATGGGAATAAATATACACTCTCGTAGAGCTTTACCACGTAATATATTGTTTCAGTGCATGCCGCCAATGTATAACATCAGTTTCTCGCAATTTATTCAGTACACGCGTCGTGTATGAAACGTCGTTTTCTCTCTTCAACCGAGAAACTGGATTTTAACTTGGCGAGAATGAAAGTGGGGAAAATTTGCCCTTTACCTCGAGTCAAGATTCCATAGCTAGTCAGTAAGCCGTAAGGGGAGTGTGTGTGTGTGTCTTTAGCAGCAGCAGTAGCTTCAGTCCATGGAATGAGTGTGAGGACTAAATTCTTTCAAATCATATGAATTTTGACCGCGGGCTACAAATTAGCGGACGATACACGTCGACATATCGACGTCACCACATTTTAGTGACTATTCACATCTTGATAATACTGGGACGTTTTTGTTTACTGGATTCTTATTAGTTTGACTTATGTTGGAAAAATAATCGCTTACCCAAGAGAAACCATTATCCACAAAAATAATTTAATTTATGAAAGGATACAAATTGATAATTCTTATAACAGATTTGTGCTCCATAGTAAATTTTTCGACTCCGAAACAATTGTTCAGACAATATTGTATTTCAGGTTGGATTAATTATTGGGGTAAAAGACCTAATTTATATTCCTTATCTGAAGCATTTCAATTCTCATAACAAATCTAGCACAAAATGTGTTTCAGACAATACAGGATGCAAACGTTAAATAGTTTCAAAATATAGTAGGCAGAACATCATGTTCACATGTTTAGCTAACAATATGCACACAAGAAATTGCATTGCAGAATATGTATACCAGCACCACTAAGTCAAGAAGGCCTTTTGCGTAATTTTCATTTATTCCGACGATATAAACAGCATTTATTTGTTTTATTTTTTACGGAATATTTTTTACTGATATTTTGAAATTAACAGTATTTATCTGCGAGATCATTTGAGCACACATTACGAGAAGCACACGACTACATTACGTCTCCCGCTGAATGTTTTCTGCGAAAGACTCTCTTGTACGTACACTCACTAAGGATGACATAACTGAATTATCCCATCCTAAAACTCTTCAAAAACTCCATATTTCCAAAAGAAATCTTATTTCAGCAGCCAAACCGAATTCTTTCCCTTTATTTAATTATCTCAGCATAATTAAATTAATGTATGGTTATTTGCATTAATTTTCATACATTTTGTGCTTCAACAACCTTGATCAGTCAAGATTTAAAAGTGTATTTAACTTGATAATTAGAACTCACACTTTTTTAAAACTTTCATCGGCCAAAAAAGCACCGCTGTTTATATGCCAACGGGTGCCATTGATAAAGCCGCCGAAATATTTTGTAAATGTAAAAAGTAGGAAAGAAGGCACAAAATAATAACATATAAATTAATTGACAAACATCAACTGGAATATATAAAAAAATGGAAAATGTACAACTGTAAATTAAAAAAAAAAAACAGAAAAATTGATAAAACTGAAAATACGTGTGTTCGTTCTATACCTAAGTCTTTATGGAGGTAAATTGGGCCCCCAGCGGTCTTAGATTTAATCTTTTACGCTTAATTGCTCATAAGAAGCCTTTCTTTCAATGTCTCCTTGATTCACACTGTAAATATACGCTCCTCCCCTTATACATTCGTTCGTCACTCGTGCCCTCGCGTTACAGCAGCTACCACCACGAGAGAGGCGAGCATCCGCTTCACTGGTGCGCACAAGTTGTGGGCCATAAGGCACCGTGCTATTGTCTTGGATGTACAGTTTGTTAAAAAGCATGGATTAGAAGAACGAGCAGACTAATTGAAGTTGATGTAACACTAAGTGACGTTCGTTTATACGGTCCCTATACATAAAACTCATTCAAATGCTTCGCTGACAATCCAATTCACTTCTTTCTTTCCATTTTTCTCAATTTTGTACTCCATTAATTAAGAAATGGAGTCAGTCAGCTGAATTCAAGGAAACTATTTTTTTTGGATAAAAAGCTCCATGAGACCGAAATAACCCCGCAACTGATTTTCTGCAAGTATCGTGTCAACATTTCAAAGGTGACTCAAAACAGTTCTTGTGAGGCAAACATTAACTTTGGTATTTGAATCGCATCGCCGTGGATGTTTAGCAGGAGAGGAGCGGCCGGAGGATCGGAAGGCGGCGGTGGGCCCCGGGGCCGGGGGAATGTGCGCCACCCCTCCCGCTCCCCCGTCAGACACGACTTCGGATCGGAGTTCTAGCGGCGGTCCACAGCGGGCGCCTGACGCGCGTACCATATCCACCTTCCCTCCCTCTTATCTGGAATAACCCCTCAAGCGCATGTCAAAGATCTTCAAAATGGACTTCTCAGCTGATAACGACGAGCGCTCTGAGATGCCGCGATGCGTGCGAACTTGAAGCCGTTTAACATTCATTTAACGTGCGATGGCGGGCGAAGTTAAGCAACCTGGCGAGAGTAGCTTCCCACGCGTGAAGGTTACCGCTGCCACGCCGATTCGGGATCACAAGGTACGATTACTCGCTTCGTCATTAGATCTAATAAAAATCCTAGTTCTAGAAAATCGGACCGGAATCTTGAAGCTCGCAACGCCACACCAATGCTCCACTTTCGCCGCACCTCGCAATCGGCGAATTACTTCGCTTGGACATCCTCGCTCGAATCTGCCTCTTCTACTGGTGGACCAGAAGGCTTAAGTCGCTCTCGACTACGCATTCATCTCGGTCGGTTTCGATTCGTCAATTGTCGGAGAACCGTAATTGAGGCTCCTCAATGTAACTATCGATTCTCGACAGAGCATTTTATTTACTTGAAAGAGGCGGTCAATAATCTGACAAAATTTACTCCATAATGAACACACCTCGAGGATTGCGACCAAACTGGACGACAAAGGCGGTAACTTCTTTGTGAAATGGGACTGCTTGCGTATAGGCCGAACCATCTCCTGAAGCATTCGCATGCGACTAATTAGGAGCCGAAAATTAGGAAAAATGGGAGTGGCCTCCCTTGAACTGGAACCAGTTGCAAATGAACTCTGCCGCTAATTCCATTAGCTACTTCAGGATTAAAATGTATTGCATTACGAACGAGATCTAGAGAAGAAAAGAAAGGTTGATATGAAAAAATGTTATTTTTAAATGTGACGATGGTTCCTTATATGAAAATATAAATTGCTCGAAAGAGTTTTTTTTTTAATGAGTGCTAAATATTATTTGCCCAAGAGCAATTTTATTTTGTATTTAAATCATTCAATGCTCAAATTAAAATAATTAAATTTTATCAGATTAGGTCTTACGAAACTAATAAACCACACAGCTAAATTGTATATTTACTGGTAAAAAATAAAATGAATATTACTTGCCGTAACTTTGGTTCCTCGTTGGTCAGCTCTCCCACTCGGGACAAACGGAATAGCCTTCATCTGTTGCAAAGGAGCGGGATGATTTTCAAGGTATTTCCCACGAACAATAGATTTATATTTCCTCGGCAGGAGATACAAGTCATCCTCCGTTGAACCCACCATTGTATGAAATCAGAGCGACACGCAATTATATTTTCTTCCTCGGACAACTTTCATGTATATTTATGCCTTCTTGCGCAAGGGGAGGCATAGGATTTTGACGATTGAGATAACTTTTTCCATTCGCTCAATTTGTATTGTTCATCTATCGGTCAAAATATCATTTCATTTCCGTGAATTTGTCCCAAGTAGAGTCACCATATAGTGATTAAACGTACCCATTTATTCCCCTGTAAGTGAATCGATACCAATTGATCTGAGCCCTTGGGCACCAAATTTGACGGGATGCATTAACGTACTTTGCCGCTCGTCTGGTTTTTGGGACAGGCTCACGAAGGAAGCTATCGAGATCTGTCTCGAAAGAATTAAGTTCAGTCGCGATCCCGATTGCTCATTAAATAATACCTGGAAGCCCATTTTGAACGCCATTAAGAAGTTGAGACGAACGGTCGCCAAGGTGGACGGCCGATCGTGGTACGAGCCGTTAACAATAAAATGGCCAATCTGATGGCTGTTGAGCCATGACCAGTTGTACTTATTGTGCCTCAGCAGCCGTTTACCCTTTTGACAATCCGGGTCAAGCGATGACGAGGACCGGGTCAGACCCCAAAACATTGGAAGCAATGAAAAATGTACAAGAAACCTGAGAAAAAGTTTCATTCGACTTACATATTCGCCGGGAAAGCACCAGATCCTTCTTTTTGCGACCCTCGTTTGTAACATGGTAAAGAAAATTTTCTAGGCAGTTCACATGGCAGAGACAATACCCTACGGACTCATGCGACGGTGATTTTAAAGAGCCCCACCATCACATTATTTCATCGCAAGATATTGTTTTAAAGCTGACCATCCCTCAACAATCAATGAAGTACAAAAACACTATGTACCCTTCCACCAATTATAATACCTAGTGTTGCTTTTACTTCAGTGATAATGGATTTCCACAAAGTTAAGCCTGAAAACATCGAATATTTCCCTCAACAATTTCATCCATTCTTTGGTAAAACTCCTGCAGTCAATTCGTCGATTGATTCGTCTTTATCGAATGAGTATTGTGCCCGTGTGGTGGTTACAACATTCCGTTCCTGATGACATATGCTCTAGTTCAAGTGAAGTGTTGTTGCATCTCCATATTTAAATACGGCAATCATGAAATAAACGAAGCGTGGTAGTTATATCCACGACCATAATTAAAACCAGGCCTGCGGGTAATTAAATTGGATTCGGGGACATCATAGGAGAAGCGTAAACTTAATCGTGGAAACTTAGGAGACGTTAAAAAAGTGCCTTTCCTAAACGCCCCTTTTTTTCTGAAAGAATACGAGAATCATTTTGCGAAAATGTGAGGAAAAGCAAAACACGCAGTTAAGAAAACGTGCTTTAGTAACTGGATCCGCGGTCATTAAATGATTATGTAAACGTTCCGAGGAGATAAAACACAAAAGTTGCATTGCATAAGCACTGCCCATGACGTGCGCGCAAACGCAAATGAAATACTCGCAAAAGCGATTTTCACACAAGCGCAGTGAAATGACAACGAAGCAGGTGAAGTCCCCCCCGTCCATTTAAAAACAAAAGGGCGATCCCGGAAATTCGGTCTGGTTGGCAACGCTTCATCTGACCCGACGTCTTCCAGTGGGAAGGGCGAATAAGCGAAATGACCTACATAGTGACGAGAATTGAAGAAAGCTGCCACTAGTCTGGGTACATCTTTACTTTTCTGACCAAGAGAGTGGCACCAACCCCAAAGTTTTCGTCACTATTGTCAGGATGGCTCCGGGTAAGTGGGCAAGGATGCCTTCGACCTTTGCACACACACACACACACACCTTGGCTGGCGTGTCAGAACGCGCCTGGGAGCCCATTTCGCCTCGCGTCAGCCCAGACTTTCACGCTCCTTAGCATTCGAAAACATTCGCCTCTCTCCCCAATATTTGTTCCGCCAGATCTTTTCAAGGCTCTAACACTCCCGTTCTATTCTCTGTTTTAATCTCTCCATAAACGTTTTCACCTTTGGTATATCAGTGGCCCTGTTTCTCCTGGAAATGAAGAATCACATCGTGGTTGTTTCAAATTGAGAGCCCTTTAAAGCATTTTCATTTGGAGACCAAGGAAATAGAATAGAAGTAAATTTCAATGCAAATGATAGAAAGTAAATTTTGGCGGCTCTTTATTCATTGCTTGAGTAATGATCTTTCTTCAAACCCGCCACTTGGCGAACACATTCATTCAGATGGATATATATGTGCACACACACACACACATTACCAGTAGAAGTGGTGCTATGAATGTTCCCCACGACGAGAAATCGGATGTGGTCGTAAACCAAACATTATCGCCGACCAATAGAAAAATACGACTTCATGGTGTGGAACACCGTCCGTATAAAGCTCTCCAGGATTCTAGCAATAAGTTATAACCGAAAAATTTCCAGATTCATCGCACGCAAGAATATTCCGAGCACAAATGAACGTTTGATTGGGTTGATATATTAGGTAACAGACACGAACGCTCAAATTCTAAAGGTCTTCACCCGATACAAAAAGTACGGCAAGAAAAATGAGGCGCCCTTGAAACCAATATCCCACAAAAAAATAAGTTTCCTCCGCCTACTGGCATTGAGGAAAACGACGTGCATATGTATTCACGCGACCGTCTTTTAAGGCAAGTGCGCATTTCGAATAGAAACGAAATCTGAAAGCCTTCGATTCCTCTCGTCTTTAAACCTCCATTGCCTCCTTTTCGCGATCCCTCCGGCGAAAAGAATTGTCTCAAGTGTCTCGAAGTCAGTATCTCAAATGATTTTTTCTTCGGCGAACGAAGCGCACACTTCCTCCAGAGCTAGCTCTTTCTTTTATCTGCGCGAGAGGGAATGAAGTGGCTTCCGCCTCCTGGATGCCCCCCACCCCACCCCCGCACCGAGACCCACCCCACCCTGACGCGCAGTGGGCGGCCGGCCCCCGAACGGCGTATTAGAGAATAATGCCGAGGCGCGAAGGAGCGGCAGGGGGTGCGTGTGTGAGCGTGCCGGGGTCATTGCCCTACACCACAAAACACCAAATTCGTCCGTCTCCCCAAAATGTTTCCCACCCGAGGCACACTGTTTGACGACGAAGCGCGAGACGGGTCGGTTTCGCGCGGAGAGCCAGACCCCCACGCACACGCGGTCCTCTCATCACCCACCATTCCCATGAGCCTTCCTTCCTTCGACCTCGCGCGCAGAAGCTTTCGGTATAAAGTCCCATTCGCAATACACTTCCGTCGCGAAGAAGATGGAACCTCCACAAAAATAGAGACAAATTTCAAAGACGCCGCTAGTAAGTCCTGCACTCGTTAGGGTTCAGTCGAGAGGAGCCACCTTCAGCCAATGAGTTCTGAAAGGGGGGTCGCATGGAGAAAGGGTTGAGGGCCGAACGGTAAGGCCGCCTGAAGGGACCAAAACCTCTCTGGTAGAAGAAGATAGCTCGGGACCGCGCCCCTCCCCCTGCACCTGTCTCACTGCACTGGGAAACCGTAAATAGACTCCTAACTCGGAGTGAAAATCAATAGGCCTTCAAGATCGGTTTTTGTGTGACAGAAGTTATGAGACAAATGTCGTGTGTCGCTTCTTTTGCGGAAGTGATCTGCTGACGTAATGCGTCAGTCCCAATTACAGTGTTGAGGCTGTTGGACGTAAATATATCGATCTCGTTAACTAAAAATCTAATTGGTGGCTTATTGTAGAAGGTGATTCAGTTAAAAACGACAATTTTTGTTTCTGCTCAGACGATTACTAAGGTGTGGATTTATGCACATACGTAGCTTAAATCACTTGTAGAGCATGTCATATTGGTTGGCTATGTCGGAACCGATCTCAATATAGGTTCGGGGATGGAAGAAGGGTTTCACAACGAAGTCAATTTGTGCTTTTTTGTAAATTTCACTTTTCTCCAGAAGGATGAATCTCTTGGGCGAAGTGAAAGACTAATTTGGATATTCATTTTTCCGTCGCGTAGTTACGAACGTTAGGTTCAACGTGGGCGCCCAGAATATCAACGAAAATGTTCAAAACGTTGACTTATACCCCGAGGGAAACTACATTTCCCGTCCCACCCACAGTCCACACTTGGCCCACTGACTTTCGATGATCAAATAATTTTCATTTTCCACTGGTTAAGACATTTATTTCCGACCGATTTTCAATGTACCACATCATATTCAGGTTCAGAATGAGTGCAAGTGCCATCTTATGTCATGAACTTTCATCCGGTTGGAAATCCAGGGGGGGATATTTTGGCTTACGGATGAAAGTGGCTACATAAGACTCATTCTGCACCGGAAGAAGACGTGGGGTAAATCGAAAGCTGAACCTTCTCTTCCCAGCCTCTGCCATCCGCGGTCCCACAATGGGTTCCGGGCTAACAGTTCGTTCTGCTCGCGTTCGTGCACGCTCTCGAGGGCACGGAGAACGAGCGACCAGCCGATCAAAACCTTCGCTCAGAACCGGGTGTGCCATGGAAACAAAATGGAGTTCTAAACAGATTTCAGACCCAGAGGGGATCGAGGTTGGAAATTGCTCTGATTTTTTGGTCTCAGTCGGCTACTTCGATTTTATTCTGTCCCTTTTTGCAGTAGAGATACCACGGGTCACTCTAAATGACCAAACATATAAAGAGAACTGGTTTCAAAACTGTTTCTTAATTTTATGTAAATTCTGTTGGCATTACCGGTTTCAATAAGTCTGTAAGTTGGCGTGAAACTGCTGAACACAGCCGTGAGCACAATAACGTTCGTCGACGACATTCTTCATTTTTCTAGAATTCGTGGATTTGGAAACGCCTCATCAATGATAAGACAGTTTTCGGTTTTGGAATACAAAAAGGATTCTTTTCCCTGTCTGCTAAAAAGCAAACAAATTATACTTAAGAGAGAATAGTGGGTTCTCCAGCAATCTTCCCTCAGATTATCGCTGCATGACTTATTTGGATCAACGGCAGTATTATTACTGCAACAAGAAAGATTGGTTGAAGGAGGAACTTGTGGAGAATACACAATTTCGCAAAGAAATCCCATGGGAAATACAGTGTTAAGAACCGAGACGTGATAAGGAGTAAATGACGCGTGAAATCCCGTACCCACGAGGTTTTCAGTTTTCGTAAATATTTATGAGAGCATGTCCAGCGACTGCATTCAAATATAGCAATCGATTGTATTCTGATTCCTGAATGAGAAGAGAACGCAGCATGAGAGACAGGAATGCGAGGGCGCAACCCTTAAGGCGCCGAGTGGTCGATCGCCGTCATCGCAATGATATGCTTCTCAAAGCATTTCAATTCATCGACAACTGTCTCCTTGGCCTTCTTAGCATTTCCTCCATTCTGAGGCCTCCGTCCATCCCATCCCCACCAGCGGTGGACCCGAGGGCCACTCGAGTGTCTAGACCCATTTCCAATTTTATTTTTAAATCAGCTAGTCCGGAGAGCAAAATATTATAATTACTACTTCGCGATCCGTGGTGTTCTCGAGAGATAGAAGCTTTCACACATTGCCGAAGAAAAATATGAAGAAATACATCCTTTGGTCTAGAATTAAGTTTCACAAAGGTGGCGCCATTTACAAATCGCTTTAAACTCACGGACACAAAGAATAACTGTGCGACATGTGATAGCAAATGGCTATTTTGACTATTTGCAGTCCGGATTCTGGTGGGCTCTGAGATTCCGCCTTCGCCTCGTTAGGAGCGTTCCTGGAACCGAACCTTCCTACCCAAGATACAAGACACTCAGACCGCTGCATTGGATGCACTCGAGCGTAATTGGACAATAATGAATAATATTTAAATGAAAACATCATAATTGTATATTGAGGCGTTATTTGCTGGATTTAAGAACTACTGGAGAAACCCAAACTTTCTAGTCACAATTCATTCGATGAATTTGTTACTTTATCTATGTATACATATGTACCCACACACACACACACATCAACCACCACCACAGTGATCAACCCAAAGGTAGGTTTGAAAGACGAGGACAGAGCTCACCCAACGGTGTTTGAAATTCCTACATCAGCTGTTTCTTTCCCTGTGTAGCCTATAGTTTTTCAAGGAAATCTCATACCCAAAAAATCACTCCGCTTGGTGGAAGCTGAGGGTGCCCAAGGAGTCACCAGGAATCGAATCCGGGTCCTCCAATGAATAACCCAGCGCTCTATCCACTGACTATTGCGTCCCTATACTATACGAATATACGTTAACTTTAGTTATTAATGCATCGCGAGGGATTGTATAGCTAAGATTTAGGCCACCCATTCCTCAAAATTATCATCTTAAACACAGAGTTACAGTGATCGGTATGCGCACGACTAATATGAGCCTAACACTTAATCATGTCCCAGTCAGTATACTATATCCTTCACCCGGCCGCAAACCTCATTCTCTTGCAGTGATACTTGATACCTATGAGACCCACAAGAAGCAGCCGAGCTGAATAAACCTCAATAAAAAAATCAAAACATCGCTTACTTCCCACAACCCTCTATCGGCCCATTCCAATTGGGAATCGGCAGTGCAGGAATGCATTGGGTTGAAAAAAACTTCATGAAACACATTTATTTAACCAAGGCCGCCTTGAAGCTTCGGGCTTTGTTTGTGTGAAATGTTTTGTGCGAGGCTCTCGACTCTTTAGATAATACACAATTCATGGTATTCACTGAATAATGCCAAATTGTCGATGATTCAAGCATAATGGGTAGATTAAAGGAGCCTGCATATTTGTTTACTACAGAGTCAGTGAACATGAACATTCTTTGTTATATCCAGGTGAGGCATGGTCCAGATTTTCAAATACTATATGTAAAAGTTTTGAACAGGAAATGAAATTACATTTTATTTGAAGCATGACTTGATAAAATGTCTCGGTCATAAAATTAATCCTTTTTAAGGTTTTCAGAAATTAAGGGAGTCAAGCAAAAAACGTGGAAATTCATTTTCACATATTCAAAAGTTCCCGGCTCATCTGAAAGAATAACTCCTGTTAACACCAATGATGGTATTGAATTAGACTCACTGGCCGCTAAACGCGCGCTGCTGTGATAACATAAATGCTCGAGTTTAACAAGGTCAAACGATTGTACCCACTTATTTTCATTGTGATATTTTATCTAAATGACCTTGCCCGTGTTGATTCGACCCACACACCGCCGTGGATACGTGTGGTCATAATTTGGAGCGCGCGGCCATTCCGAAACATCAAAGCATGTCCTAAATATTTCACGTATACTAATGTTTCTTTTTTGTACAATAACACTCTACTTATGCACTAAAAATATTATTAGTTCTGACTAAAACCATTCGCAGTGTATTAATGAAAGAAATAGCAAAAAAATAAACAGCCACTTATAATAAGCAGCTAGTGTATAACCTGCCCCACGTGAACATTTACGTAAGCAGCAGTGTAACAAAACCGGCACCATTTCGAAGCTTTAGTAGGTCACGTTCGGAGGTATTACCCCTGGGGGAGATAGAATCTCGCGCTCAGTAATCTGTGTTTTCTTCGAGTGGGTTTTTTTTAACGCTTCACGACAGATGGGTTGAATTAAAAGTCCTAATCGAAAGAAATGATCCTAGAAAAACCAAGGGACTGAGTGAAAATCCTGCCGATATCCGAATAAAGAAAGAAATCATTTGTTTGGTTTTTTCCACGAGAGTCGAGTTTGAACGATCCCTTCCGAGGATATGGGCCTAACACAGAAAAATGGTTGCGGGAATCACTTCCGGCGCGAGCATGGATAACATTTCCAGAGAATAGAGCGTCGATCGCTGGTGCAGACGGTAGCAACACCTGCTCGACTGCGGGTCAGGTTGTGAAGGGAGGGAAGCGAGGAGGAAACTCTCGCAGTCCCCCGCCCCGCCGCCCTCACGCCCCCACCTCTTCCCCTCCCTCCATTGCCTCCCCTCCGCCACACTCGGCGCTGTTTGTCTCGCTTTGGTGGACAGATTCGGGCAAGCGGCAGTGCGGCAGGGAGCGCTCCATCGAAACCTTTCGGTGAAGAGTGTGGCTGGCTGGCTTGTGTTGTTCCGGAGCGCGATCTCGGCAAGTCTCTCGCGCAATCGTCGTCAGTCCAACGTTCCGCGTCGTAAGTGAGACTGATAGATTCATCACGTGACGGGAAGCACTGTCACAAGGTCAGTATCATGTACAGCTTCCACTGGCATCATAAACCACCGTTAATTTACGGTAGAGGGTTAATGCGAGTGGTGGTTGTGCATCAGAATGGTTTCTAATTCCATCGATCGTGCGCATGATGACATTCGACTTCATGTGATCCGAGAATACGGGGCAAAAAAGACATAGTTTGCCTCTTCGTTCATTCGTCTTTACGTGGGAACGAATGAATCTCGTTTCTGGAAGATGGTGATAGCTGACAAAACTGAGCCAGTGGAGTTGTTGTTATTTTCATTCGACACTCTCTGCCATCATATTGTACATGTACTTGTGACAGCCTCGAATGGGTGTTGCCACTGAAAACGTCGATAGCACAGGATACGCGTCCAATTTCGTTCTCTCTCTCTAACTTCTGCGCTGAAACTTCAGCTGAATTTTAAGTGGCTCTCACTCCCGTTTCTCCTTATTGGTAAGCAACAATTGTGCTCATGCTGGCAACGTATCAAATTATTTTGCCGAGTAAGCCCGCATCGGTGTAATTTTTTGTCTTCCCAGCGATCTCTCCCAGCTTAGCTCGAACAGAGGGAGCTCTGTACGCGACGTGCTGTTTGGCTTGCGGTTCGACGTCTCGAATCCTGCGTTCTTCCCTTGTGACTGGGGATTCTTTAGATAATACTAAATTGTGGCCGAATGCATGGACATGTACACTAATCTGAGGGCACTCTCTTATCTACTGTAAACGTTGAGGAATTTCCTGGAATTACCCCGAGGCGGGTCACCGTCCTCTATTACGGTAGCTATTGCATTCGCAGTGACCCTTACTCGGACAGTTGTGACCAAAGTCATTAATTCCACGATTCACTTCCAGGCCTGACTCATTTCCGTTTCTATTCAACTGGATTCGTTCTCGACACATCGAATGTTTGGGGTTGAAAACGGTGAAACATGTGATAGCGTTCATCATCCGTTCGGTAGGATCTCCATTTTCGAAAGGCGAATTTTCTATTTATTTCCCTTTCACTTTCCACAAATCCTCCGAAGGGCTCTCAGTGAGGCCCACTCCCCCCTCCCCCTAGAATGTGACCCCCCCCTCCCAGTGCCTACGGTAGATGAATGCCCCGCTCTTCCCCTTCAGTCTCTCGAAAAAAAGATCACTCGAGGCTTTTTAAAGAGCATAAGTAACAATTAAGTACGTCTGCAGGATGACCGAAGTGTCCCAGTGGCACGGCTAATCGATGGAATTTTAAATATAACGGTATTCTTCTGCGAGATCGGCTAGTCAGGCTTGCATTATTCACTTTGGTTGCTAGGTAGGAATCGCCTTTTTTAATATGTGTGGCGATGTGGAAAGCATGAGTGCGGCCTCTCAATTTAGCCTCCGCCAGCGAGTTACGAAGAAGGTGAGAGGGACAGAGTGGTGAGAAGCGATCGAGCGGGAACTCCCAAGGTTATGAGCGGCGGCACCGAGACAGAGGAGCCAGCTCCGAAGCGTGAGAGCGTTCGTTACAGGGAAGAACATTGCTTACAGGTGCGTATGGACTCGAGAGATGGGTGGGGGAGGGAAGGATATCTTCGGTGACCCACTTGGCTTCACTTTCGCCTGCCGTGCACATCAAGTGAAAAGGGTTCCCACCCTTAGCATTACGATATTATTAGGGATTTTCCTACGCCCGTTTTCGCCCGTACGGCGCCCAAAGCGCTATTTCGGAAAGACTCGCTCGTTCACACGCACGGAGTCGTCAGGCAGCGGATTTTCATGGTCGGGAAATCCGGGTGCGAGGAGTGAAAGTATTGTGTAACCAATTAAATTTTTTCCCTTCTAATCGCTTGTCATTTTCCTCCCACAAACCGTAGCGAAAGTAGGTCTATTCGCTCTCTTTCCCCGCTGCACTCGGGCCCGTGCAACTGTAAATCCGCGACGCAGTGTGGAAGGGCCGCGTGCGGATTGGAAATGGGAGAGTAAGCTCTCGAGAGAAAAAACTGAATATTTCGCCCAAACTGCCTTAAACTTCCGTTAAATAGCAGACACCACACTACGCAAGACCGAGTCACGTGGGCAGGGTGGGTAAACACTGGCTTCTCTTTCGCAGGAGGGGGGATACAGTCACACGAGCTGCAGGTGGCGGCACGGCGTATTGATCCTCGCACCGAATTGCTGGCGCGATGAGTGAGCAGAGCGAAGCAGCGAGGCGCCGTGGCTCTCTGTGGCGCACGGGTGCTGTCGCGCTGCGGCGGTAGGCGCAGGACGAGGGGAGGGAGAAGACGGGGGGCGGCTGATGCGGGAACTGCAGCGCGAGGAATGCGGTGGAAGCGAGGCTCCCGGGCGCTCCTTCGGCTGCCGTGTGCTTGGCTGCTGCTGCTCTTGCCCCTGGCGGCGGCCGCCGGGCTTGGAGAGGAGGTCGCGGCGACCCCGGGGCAACATCGCCATGGCGCGGACGGTGCCGTGGGACCCTCCGAGAGCGGCGGCGGCGAGGGAGGGCGGGGGGGGTCGGAGGAACCCCAGAGGACGGCGAGGCGTTTGGATGAAGACGAGGAGTCTCGCATCCTGTGGAGGGGTTGGCTGCTGGTTGATGAGGCGCCCACGCGGCGGAAGGCCCACATCACCCCCAAGTCGGTGTTCATCGCGCCGATGATCAGGGGGGAGGGCAATCGAGGGATACCGGCCTGCGCCGAGGGTTACCGCTCGGACGCCATGGGGCGATGCCACAAAGTGGTGCGGGTGAACCAAGCGGCGCATTTGGACTTCCTACTCCAGCGGTTGAACGCCCTCTACCGAGAGCCATCGCCGTCGTCAGCCCCGGCGATTCCGCAGAGCGACGCTGGAGAGAAGGGCCCTCTTCTGGTGACCATACCATTGGCCACCAATCCTCCACAGAACGAGGAGTCGGAGGAGGAAGGAGACGAAGTGGATTTGGTGGTCGTGGTGGAGGCGAGCATGCAAAAGGATGCGCCAGGGGGCGTGCCCTCGAGGCTGGGCTTGTTTAGTGAGGAGCAGGTGGCAGCAGAGAGCCAGGAGGACGTAGTGGTGCAAGAGGAAACCAGATCCCCGTCGGACAACCCCCAGGAAGATGCCGAGGACAAGTTTTTGGGCGCCGCGGTGACAGACCTTGAGAGGAATGCAACCGGTGTGATTGTAGGTGGCCACAGTGGTGATTTTGTGAAAGAAATTGGCAAGAAAATATCGGTCCCACAGCTAGAGAGTGCGGAGTTGAGCATAGAACCAGTGATTCAAATGGAGTCATTTAATTCAACCGAAGAAAGTACGGTGCGTAGGGAAGTTTCACACGCTGGCAGTGTTGGACAGTTACCGAACGATAGCCCCCATGATAGGCACAATGAGACAGTCACATTAGTCGCCCCTGAGAGCAATGTAAACGACACCAACGCAGAGAGAACCACTGATGTTCACTTTGCTACCAGCCACATTTACGAAACCACATTCATTGCCAACTATGCCACGACTGAGTCGAGCGTTGACGAAGTGACTGAGTTGCCTGAAGTTTTGCACAAACAAAATCTGGAAATTGCTCCCGATGGAAACATTTCCGCCAACAAAACTGAAGAAATGAAGAGGGAATCCCAGAAAAGGGTCGTATTTCCTGGCCGAGTTGAGGAAAGGGTGAGGTTCCCCGACGCGGAAGAGCGAAGATCACCGTACACCCAGTATCCCAGCACTACTTCATCGCCCGAAGGCCACTGGCCTACCCATTCGCAGCCCCAAAAGCCAACCAGTCGCCCGTGGGGGGTGTGGAATCGTCCAATGCTGCTGAAATTCTGGACTCAGATGCCCCTGGTTAGGGAACCGACTCATAGTCCAGATAGCGTAACCAAAGGGGCGTTGCCTACAGCATCTGATGAAGACACTTCTTCGCCTGTTAAGCCGGGGGAAAGTTGGTCATTGTCAAGTCACAGTGATGCACAGAGTAAAGTTCATCATGGAGGACCCTATCAGAGACGACCTTTGATATATTATCAAGAAATGTCGCCTAGGGATCTTGCTTCGGTTTCTCGAGTTTTTGACAGGGTGCGACATTTTTAAGAGTCTTGGATAAATGTGTATAATTGAGTCAGCCAGTGGAAAGGGTTTGCATTTGTTTAATGTTGATTTTTACTTTTTGTGCATGTGTGAATTTAGTGAGAATATTTAAGTACGAGAGATTTATTGTCAGTGATTTAGTAGTTCATCAGGCTATGTATAATGAATGTGATATTCTTTGAAATAGAACAGTATACCTCTATCATTTCGGTCACTCGAAAATAAAACAAAAGTTAAATGGAAAGCGGAAAGCATGTCAGTGAAACCTAGTGAATTGAACATGTGATGAAGTGTCATTCCACCATAAACTAAAAATAAGAACAAATGCGTTTAAAATATAAGTAGATTGGGAGTACTGTATTTACTCAGGTGAGTGTGAAAATTTAATTACAATTGAATTGCTAACTCTAGCAACTCCATTAATATGGAATCTTTGTGCATAGCTTCTCTACATGTGTTGTCGAACAGCATAAAATTATTTTTGCTCCCAAAGCAAAAATTATTCAAGTTCCTTGATAGGTATTTATTTGGGAATTGTACATTTTATATTAGCTTATATGTATAATTATTTTATTTTGTACAAATGTCCTTTCAGATTCATATTAAAAGCTATTTTAAGAAGAAACTTAAGAGTAGTTACTTAAAATTATGCCACTAAATAACATGCTCACGTGCCCTGTGAACATTCATTTTAATGGGATTACACATCTGTAAGCCTACAAAATTGAGGAAATGGCCTCTTTATCACTTGCAACACTCCATGTGACGAAGTTATCCCTATAAAAATATCAAATTGCACATTAATACTGGTTCATTCTACTAATCATGAAAATACCCCTATGCCTAATTGGATCATGGGAAATCTACCAGTTGGGAAATTCTGGGTTTGAAGAATGCCTTTGGCATTTTTGCTGCACTATCAAGTAATGGTTACATAAGACGTTCATAGTATGATAAGACTGGTCATTTGAGATCCCATAAAAGCAGAAATTTATGCTACTCCTGGGAAAAAAATATATTTTTTTACACACAATGCATCATGATTGTCAGTGAACATTATTCAAACCATCCTCATCAGCTGTCTTCCCTGAATATTTGAATATTCAAACTGCCCATTCTTATGAAAGCAAACTCAACATGCAATTACTCATGTGATTGACCTAGGACTCGTTTTGAAATCAGTTCTGGCATGATTGTTTCTTTCTTAACCTTAAATTTCAATGATTTACTTCTCCTTGTTGAATGTTGGCCTTCTGCTTTAAATCTTCTCCGCGTTTCCTTTGGTTATCGCCTTTGGTAAGATACATATTATGCCTTGGGATGTGTTCCATCGATGCCCAACTTCTACCTGTAAATGTCCTCTGTGGGCGTCTTCCTTTTAGACCGCTCTTTGGAGTACTCGTTTGTAAACTCCACGCATGAAGTTTAACAAAAATCGCTTTCTTATGTCCTAAACTAGCACTACTTGACCTTAGGAATTGCTTCTCCAGATACAAAACCTTTTTCGTCATTCCTAATCTGCTCATTATGTCCCTCTTCCTTTACTGGTGATCCTGCTTCCTAAAAAGCAACACTCTTCCACTTATTCTAATGTGTCTTTCCATAGTCTAACTTGGAGATTATCATCCCTACTTAGATTGCAGGTCTTTACCTTAGTCTCAAACTTGTTTATCTTGAGGTAGTACCTTTTCATCCCCTCCTCCATGCTGACTAGTATTCCCATAGGGCTTCTCTGTGAGAATGGCTATGTCGTCCGCAAATCGCTGCATAACTACCCTTCTGCTTGAATTCACATGCCACCTCTTTATCTTTTCCTCGGTCTCATTACATTGACTTCTCAACATACGCATTAAATATCAGTGGCTATAATGAACAACCCTACCTTGCCACTTTCTTTATTTTAGCGTCTTCCTTGATCTCAACACATTCAATGCAATGGCTGCCTGCTCTCTATGTAGACCTTGTGTCAGTCTCCTGTCGCTGTAGTTCATTCCAATTTCCTAAAGGATACATAGCATCATGCTATTCCCACGTTGTTTAAGGCTTTTCCAGGTCACTGAGTATTGGTTGATGGTCCTATATTCTCTTCTATATGTGATGACTCAGAGAGCGAGGATAGCTTCTCTTGCTCCTCTGCTTCTTCTAAATCCAAATTGGTCCTCACTTAATACTCCTCCGGTTTCTTGGCCATTCCTTGGTTTCTTTTCTATATTATATATAAGTAACTAAAAATATATTCTCTTATCTATCTGCTGGTATCCTTCCTGCTTATCTTCTGGAAGGATTTGTTTGTTGCTATTAGTTTGTTCACAGAATTTTAAAAGCCTACCCTTCTTTCATTTTGTTTCCTTACACAATCTCTATTTTTTCCTTGTCTTCAACAATTGCATTCCAGCCACCAAATATAATTTTATTTTCTTCTGTCTGTATATTTTTTATTACCTCTGCAATATCATTATACACCTCCACTTTGTCATGTACAGTCATTGCTGGCCTGTAAACTTGTCATTATGGTATCTGTGGGTTTCCTGCTATATTCACCATAATGAATGTTTTCCTGGTATCGTGGAAAGCACTTTGCACTCATTATAGGAAACTCACAACATTTTGTCCTCTCCTGTATTTTCATTCATGGGAGTTTGTGTGAATAATTCCCCAGCTACTGCTCCAAAAGTCTCCTCCTTGGAGCTATTTCATTTCACTTATATCTAAGATGTAAAACTCGATTCTATTCATCTCATCCTTGATTTTCTCTAGCCTCCCACTTGCCAGGAGTGATTGAACATTCCAAGTTCCAATTTTAAATTGATAGACACATTTTTGCCTGATGTACTCTCTCAACTAGTCCTCACCTCAGAAGATTAGAATGGGGTTCTAGTTTGCCTTCAGAATATTTCACTCAAGAGGGCTCCATATCCATTATTTAAATCAATGAGGAGAAGATGGAATCAGTGAGCTACTCCTTTGTAGGATGGAAATGTGGTGGTTTCTACATCACAGTGCTACTTCAGCCACCATTTAAGTAGTTTCCACCATGCCTGCAGTGGGATAAGCATTGCTGTACTGACTACTATGGTCTCTACCTTTGGTCATGTACGGGAGGCCTGCTGCCCCCTCCTCTGGCTGAGGCCTTTTGGCATTAAAATTTTGAACAAGAATATGGGGAAAGGAATACTTAGATGTAATTTGCTTGCAGTAATTCGCAGAAAATTACAATTTTATAAATGGGAAAGCTTGGTGCATTACCTTTGCCAACCTAGCCTACAGATTGTGAATTCAATTTTTTCAACTTTTTTTTTGCCACTTGTGCTTTATTTCAACAACTTTCGACACTATTCATTATTTCTATGTAAATATTGACGTGGGAATCTGAAAGCGTTTCTCCAGCCAACATGTCACAGTTCCACCTCATCATACCAAATATTATAATATAGTATATTGGTCCTAAAGTAATATCTTGACCTACTTGAACTCCCTGAATATAATTAGTACTAACATAATTAGTACCTCTTGTCAGTTAATATCTTGGTCACATTAGCGCCCAAAAAGTGAACTTTTATGGTAATTAATATTGGACCCAGAAATGTCTTCCATGGGCAAAGTTTTGAGGTGCATCAATTACCATTCACCAATCATTTTTTCAAATGAGATTCACATGATGAGTGTACAACTGACAAGAAGTGGATGCAATGTTTGTTGTTTTATATTAAAAAATTATCAAGTTTGCATGAAATATTTTTTCGTTTTAAGCTTCATTTCATATCTTCCTTTCAAAATAGGCTTACTTTGCTTCATCTTCAATTTTAAGTAGGATTTCCAATATGGATATTAATGTGAATGGAATGAATTCTTGTTGCATATTTTTAGCTAAATCTATGAATACTGGGACATATGAGTAACATTGAATAAAATTATTTCTTGGACTCTTTAATCAAGGAGATTTGATTGCTATGGAATAAAAAATAAGTGCAGAAATTTTAGGCAAAAAATATACCAATTTTTGCAAAATTCCTTTGAACTTTTAGCCACCCTGATAAGGACCTTGTGAACATTTTTACTAAAGTATTTTCAAATAGTGACATTCCACCTGAAGGAGTGAATGCTGATATGAAAGCTGACTTAACTAATGATATGGAAATAGGATAGTTTCTTCAGTCTCACTTCAAAAAGGGGAAAGTTCCATAGTTATGTAGTTAATTCATATTACATGCATTATAAAAAGATTCAAATGAAAGAAATGCTTTGCCATAACATCAAACAAACCACCAGTTAACATGAGTCACTAGTGTTTATTGTATTGGCACAGTTATACAGAGCTAGAAAAATCCCTCACTGAATGAACAAATGCACAGAACTACATCATCATTCCTCAATTCATTATTCATTGTCATAATAAAATTTTTGGTAACTTTTTAATTGCATTTTATGTTCCTCCTAAATTACTTTGTGAGATTTAATTTTTAAATGTAGATATAATATTGTTTTGTTCCAATAGAGTGGGTCATTGTTTAATGTTGGTGACCTAATTATTTGTGCTATTTAGTACTCTGAAAACAAAAAAATAATTCTGCACACATGTTAACATCATGCTATGGTCATTGCAAGAATAGATAAATCCAGACAAAAATGGCATGTAAAATAAGGGTTAATGGAAGGTGCACTGAAAAGGATGCCTTCTAGACATCCTTGTACTAATTAGTGGGTAGTAAAGCAGTGAGACTGCAACTGGTGTAGCTAAATGTGATTCACTACAGATGTTGAATGTGTTTGATGATTTACTTATTAAAAGTCTAGGGTAATCTAATTATATACACAATCTTTTATGGTTCATAACGGAAGGAAATGGAAAATTTTTATGGTACATACACAAAATAATTATTGCCAATGACTTATAAGTGATAGGATTTTGATAACTAATTTGATCACTCATTATCAAAATCCTTCTATCCTATATCTCACAGGCAGTTAAAAAAAACATAAAAAACTAGAATCCGCAAATATCTTGACATTTTTAAAATTTCAATACAGAAGTAGTTGTGTGCAAGGTAAACACACAAGAGCTTTCTTTCGAGAGAAACATTTGCTCTATTTATGTAGCAAAGGTCATCATAGTAGCCAACATAATAATGGATTGTATTTGTACTCACTGTTGATTTTTGTAAACATCAATGTAATACTATATAAATGACTCTCATTACCATTGGTGTCTAAATTATATTCCTGAAAATCAGACATTACCCTTTAATGTAGCAATCAATATTAGAATATCAGTCAGGATAAGGTAAGGCACATTGCAGCCAAATTTCTAGTCTGATTATGAAGAGAAATTTGACTGCTACCAGCACAATGTTTTAAATTAAGAATTTTATTGTAAAACTGTTGGAGATATCTGCTGTCATTCCATTTGCTGCAGATGAATTTAAAATGTATGTAATAAAATCACTTATATTCCTGAATTGAATAGTGAGATGGGTTAACAGTAGTCCAGAGTAGAGAGCTGGGCTACTCGCCTGGAAGCCTAGGTTTGATTCCCAGGAATGCCTCTGGGCACCCTCAGCTTCACCCAAACTGTGCTTTTTTTGGTATTAGGTCTTCCTGGGAAACCACAGGTGGCACAAGGAAGGAACTGCTGATGTGTGCATTTCGCATGCTATTGGGTTTAGTACGAGGTGAGCTCTACCCCCCGAGAACATCTGTCAGATTTCAAGAAACTAAGAAAGATTGACCCACGCAATATATCTCTGAAATGTACATGAATTCACTCTAAACACAAAAAAATCTTTTTAGACCATTTAATTGTGCTGCCCTAGGTGTCACAATGCTTGCTATCCCTCCTTAAATTGACTGGTGATTTTTTTCAATTGTTTCTTAAATATTTTATGCATACACTTTCTTCATGAGACAATGTTTTTCAATTATTCAAACAATATTATATTTGTCAGAAAAGAAGTGAAATAAGTTTTTTTTTAAGTTTGTGGCTATACCATGTGAATTCCTGCTTGAATAAAGTGATTAGGAAAATAATTACTCATGCATGCTTATCGTGTACCAACAATTAAAGAATGCCTATTTAGTTGGTAAATTACTTGTCTGACACAAATATGACAGCCCTATAAAATGGTAATGATTTTTAACCAATGCTCCCCTTCAATCTCCAGAGTCATCACAAGTGTGACTCCAAATGACTGAATGTTTTGCAGGCCAATGCCCTGCAGGGTTGCATACATGATGTCTGCTTCTTGGCATCTCCTCAGATGTTCAAGAGTCCTCTGTGAAGTACTAGTGATCCAACATGGTAATGATCTCACATATAAGCTGTCCATTTACAGTCCTAACCTATGTTATATGAAGATATATTAGGCCAGGAGCTATGTACTTTCCTTCACATAATGGTGTCATGAGCCATGCTTTGATGAACTATGTGCATTTGAATGATGCAGTTGTCAATTATTACATGAGGTCATAGTTCAGCAGAGCACACCCAAAAATTTTGCTCCAGATAACTTTTCTCCCTAATGGTGAATTTGCAAAAAGGTAATAGAGTTATGGCGGCACAGAGAAGCTTCAGCCCTTCTGACAAGTCAAAATCCCTGGCTTGATTTTTCACACTAAATAATAGTGTCATGTGTGTCTGCATCATTTTTCTATTTACTCTTCCAATAATTTCTTTGATGGCTAAGATGTTTTCAGGTTTCCTTTAAATGCAACAATTGCAGAGTGTAAAAATCATCCATACTCTGAAATTGCTGCATTGATATGTATATTAGTGGATGACTCTGTCAAAAGTTACTGCTGCGGCATCTCCTGCAGTTTCTTGGAATCTTTACTCTACTTGTCCCTCTATTCTCGCTAATCAATTTTTCCACTGCCACCTGGTACTCATTTCTTACTGGCCCAGTCAATGCTTCTACATTCTGTTTCCTCATCTGTCTTCCCTGTTATATTCATTTTAATCTGATGTTACACTCAATTGTACTAAATTATTATCTTAATCCACATCAGCTCCTGAGTATTTGTGCTAATAATGAATTATGCTATTCCTGTAACTCTGACTAACCACATTTAGTATAATGATTTATATGATTTTCAATTTATTGGTTACTTAGGTGTATTTTACTTTGATGCATCTCTTTCCATGATGTTAATAGGAGCTGGTGATATTCCAAGTGCTCAAACAATGCATAATAAGTTCATACTGATGATGAAAGCAGAAAGAGAAGTTATTTTTAAATTTAATTAAAAGACAAACGGGAAGCCCTTCACAGCAATGAAACTACAGACAGGAAGGGACAATGCAGCTTCATTATTTTATACTGTGACAGTAAATAAGGCAATGACGCTGCTGCTATTTTAGCAGGGGATGTGCACATATTAGAGACAGCATATGGAAAAAGCTGCTGTACAACTATTTTAAAAACTCTGAAAAAGTATGGAATTTGTTTTGATAATGTCATGGCCATGGTATCATGTTCTGCTATATGTTAAGTAAAATGTTTCCAAAATCTGAACAACTTCCTCTCCCATATGCACTTTTTGTTGAGTGCTGGGCGCAAAGCCTTATTTAGCCATGATATGATTAGGATAGCAGTTGTGTCAGCTACAGAATGCAGTGACTGTAGCAACATCTGCAATCCTGAATATACAAAAAAGAAAGAATATATACAGGAAATATTTGGATATAAGTACCCAGGTCGGATTATTACAAAGAAACAATTATAGAGTTTGGTGGTTCTACCACCAAAAAAAGTAACTACAGCATTATTGAAACATTGACACCAAGTTAATGACATTAAGATCAAATGTTCCAGAATATAAATTATTCAAGGAAACCCATGTCTTCTATCCTTGTGATATTATTGGTGAATATGTATCTGAAGACTTGCGCATGAAACTGCAAATTTTGTTTTCTGATTCAGATGTGAACGTTATTCGGAGGGTTAATAAGATTACAGAATTAAGGGAAAAGGTACAGGCAAAGATTGCCCGTGTCAAAACAGGCTGCAAAAGATTTTTTTCAGCTTATGGTAATATTTTAAGTGACAAGTACCTTGTATTCAATCAAGAAAACCTGAAAATAATGAGCGAGTTCTACATAGAAACATTTTGAAGTTGAGATTTTTGATGATATCCAAGCAGAAATATTTTATATTTGAGTTTATCTTTTCCATCTGTAATACTTGTCAATTTCATCATTATAGTTTGGGCAAATGCAAACCAGAAGCTTAAAAAAATTTCTTTTATCGAAGAAAAGGAATGAATACTACATCATAGGTACAATATAAAAGGAGCAATGTGATTTCTGTTCAGTACCACCCTTACAAAAGCTCATGGCACTGTAGTGGATGATTTTGTGACTGGGCCTACTTTTCTGAAGCCAGTCATTGCAGGAAGAGGGACTCTGATTCCTAACATGTACCTTCATTGCCAACCTGCAAATATGTCACTTTCCATAACAAGCAATCTAGCACAACAGGTGACAAAGCTTATACATGCACTGTTGCCATAAACCTGAATGCCCTCTTCCCCTCCATACCTTTCCTACAGCTCACGGCATCATGCTCTGGCCACCCAAGTGGCACAAGCCTTTGTAACCACTGTTCTCCATTTCATTTGTTGTACACAGTTTTCAAGTGGAGCCAAGTTACTATTTTTATCTCTACTTCAACTATTATTTTTAATATAAATATCATGCAGCTTGAACAATAAGATGAATGAAAATGATAGATGAACTTAAAAATCATTACCAGATTGGCTATATTTACTCATAGTGTCATGAAAACTTGCTTAAATTTCATCTGATAGTAGATGAAATAATAACATTGTTTGCATGTTAAGAAAAATTATTCTTGCAGAAAATAATGACTCATGGATTACTATTCACAGCAATAAGTATTAATTTGTGGCAATGATAAGCTCCAATGACTCTGATCACTAAAATGCTACAATTTAAATATATAGTATAAAATAAAACTCCGAAAAGTATATTTGAAACCACCTTTTTTTTAAATCCACCAATTTTGGCCCTTTCAAAACAACAAAATTGTCAATGACCTACCTACAAATTATTAGGTGAAATATGATTGTATTGGCAAATGCCAATTTTTTGCTTATTAAGACCAGAATGCTGTGGTGGTCAAACTGATGGCTATTTATTTTTAGATGTGTAAAACTTGGGTACTTATTGCCATTGTTTTGTGGTTTTTAAAATTAATTTTATGCGGACTATTCAAAACAGAAAATCCAATAAGTGGCATGAAAATATTTGAATATGTAGATGGCTCAGCCTATTATGGCCACAATGGTCAATTGACCACATGTGGCTGGTTTTATAATTCTCATGAACATTTTTTTTAATGAATGAAAAACTTATCCTGCAAATTTTTCCTCTACTACACAACTTACTTTGATATTAAGTATTTTCACTTGTATTTTCTCATGAAAATAATTTAATATAATTTAGAACTAGTAAGAGGGTTGACGTGTGTGCATTACCACTCATGACTGTTATGGTGGATGTGCAAACGTGTTTGTAGATTTACCAATGATAGGAACTGCCTCGGTAGACATCTACGGTGTCTCAGAGACTGAGATTTTACAACTACATAGTATACTTATCTCCATCTCATTTGGAGACCAAGGAATCTGACAAATAACACAACTCTGATTCAGAGCACTTGGGCAATGAGTTTCAACCTCATGCCTCTGCGAGTGGTAATGGTTTGCCATATAGCAATTCTATTCATCCCCCAAGAAGTATGTTTCCTTGGATATCATGCCAGCTGATATGACAATGTGCATGTGTAGTTCCTTTATGGAGGTGGAACCATCAGTCAAATTGGTCACCATTGGGATTCACTGCAGGGTCTATTCTTGTCACAATATCATCGTGACATCACTCACTAGTGCAAGGAAAACCATAAGTCTTAAAATATAAAATAATGGACCACAGTAATATCACAAAAACACATTTACCTTAACAAAAGATAAAATTAAATGAGAAAATAATAAGCTCAGTTCAGATTAGGCATGAAAGGAGATATATGCATCTAATTGGTTGAAAGAAATACACTCCAGGGATAAAAATTACTTGTTGGGATATCTTCGTCGGAGGGGCTATGACTCCTCCCTGCCCTGGCACCCATCAGTGCATGGTGAAATTTCCTAGTTGCCCTAGGGAGGGGCCACTTCTTTGGGAGAATCATTCACTTCAAATTGGTATTTCCACATTCTGTCATTAGGTCAAGACACTGGAGATGCCAAAAAGGGTGGCAGCCGAAGCACATCCTAGCGAGATCTGCAGAGGCTTTCTCTGGATCCTCTGCATCTCTGAAGTCTAGTGATGAAGCCGAGGTGGGCAGGCTGATACAATTGAGGGCCTTCTGCCTTAATCTGGGGATCGGTCCATTGCTTTTAAAATCACACCTTATAATAGTTTGTTTGGTTACATTAGACAAGAAGGGTTTTGCTAATTTTAATGCAATAAGTCTTGACATAAGAAATCTGTTATTGAATATGAACAAAATGCAATTCAGCGCATAGTAGATAGTCATCAAATATGCGATGTAGGCGCATGGAAAAAGAGCAACTCCAGGAGAGGCACTTCTTGGGCTCACATGTGAAGAATAGAGGGGCTAAGGCAAAGACGTACACTGTACCATTTTAATTCATTATCTAATATATCCAATGATGACAACTGACATGGAGATGATGAGAAGAATTTGTTAGGCCAATCCTGGCCATCTTGCTATATTCTGCCGCATATTTGATAGTGCCTTTTTGGACACTAGTGAGGCAAACCATACATTAGAGGGCTGTCCAGGGGAGCACATCTTGGTCGAGACACACTCCCACTGAAATTCGGAACAGTTAACACCCAAAAGGCACATTTGATTTTCATGGCACTAGAATTACATGCTTGAAATATACTGCCAAGCATTTTTTTCAATCAGGGATGTTGGAGTTTGTGTGCTGAAGAATGAAGCACTTGTGATTTTCACCTCTAGTGGCCTCTTATTCACTGGGTTGATGGTTCACTCCATTTTCAACATCCAAATTAATAATATATTAAAGTTCCATTCCTGGTAAAACTGCTTAAAACTTACAAACAGACTACAAAACAATGTCCAAACCTCATAAACAAAAAATATTTTCCAGCATAATTAAATACAACAATATTATTGTAAAACACACTACCTACTACTTGTGATATTACCACTACTGGCCTTCGTCAGTGGTAAGGTTGCCTGGGTATTTTAGGGTACAGGAAGATAATCCCATATTATGTATGCCCAATAATTGGAAACCAGGAACATAGCTACATGCTGAATCAAAAATGGAGAGAAAATATGAATGTGCCAATAAGGTCACACTAGATAAAGGGTTACATATGCTGGTTAAATCAATTGCACTCCACCTGAAAATAGGGACTGGAACAAAAGAAATACTGCATTGTCCTCAATACTAAATGGAAATGAAATCCTACTGAGAAATTCCTTCAAAAATGACACCACTCAGCAAGAGCTTTCATGAAAAAGTTTATCTATTTCTTCATTTTGTGAAATACAGATTTAATAAAATAACCCCATCACACATTAGTAGTTTTGTCATTTTTACTTTCTGCGATCAATATGAATTGCATAAAAGCTAAAATTATAAATATCACTTGACTTTTAATCCTCGAAAGCCAATACCCAAGACAAATGTCTCAGCGGAATCAGAACGACTGGCAGATGGTTTCACTATTTTAACTTTCTCATAAAATTGCTTCATGTCATTTTCTAATTTCTTAATTCGTTCACCTTCCCACACTTTGATCAGGCACACCGTCCGATCGTCTGTTTTTGATGTTTTGACAGCAAATCTAAGGACTGAATATGCCAAAATGCTTATGGCTTCATGATCCAAGTGCTTCACTCCAGTGGCATTGGGGGCCATATCACTAACAACAGCATCCAATTGATTATTACCCATCAATTTCAGGACTGCATTCTGAAAACAAGCGCCTGTAAAATCCATTCCTCCAAAAATAGTAGCACCCACTACATTATAAATAGGAAGTTTGTCCACAGCTATTACTTTTCCAATTGGTTTCTCATTATCTGTAAAAACAAGAATAATTTCATGTTTAAAGTTTCCAAATTTTGTGTTTTGGTGCATCGTTCATTTAAAAGACATGTGGGTACAGTTGTAAAAACCAGAATATAATTCATAACTAATGATTTAACAGTTTTAGAGTTGAAAACAGTGGGATGACTCCAGATGAACCAATGTTATTTAAAAATCTTTGGGAGTAAGTAAGTGCACATGCTTGGTTTAACCCTTTTGAACAGATTATTTTGACTATAGTACTTTTCTGAGCTTAATTCTCTGAATTCTATGTGGAAAATGAATTTCTCAGCAAACACCATCTTGATTATGTACAAAGTATATAGTATTGCTAATGCTAGTGTTGATGAGTTTGTGCTTTCGAAGTTAACCAACAGCAGCATCAAAGAAGATGGTACAGAGGAAGACCGAACGAGTAACCTCAAGGACTTGGAATGTTAGGACCATGTTGAGGACAGGGAAATTAGAAAATATAAAATTGAAAATGGAGAGAAAAAATGCAAATATTTTATGGATGTGCAAGGTGGAATAGAAGGAAAAGTGCAAATAAAAATAGAGAGGTACAGGTACAGTACCTGTACCTAATAAATTGGGAAGGGAAACATTAGAAGGGTGAAAGAAGCTTGGTGGAAGACGCAGGGTGAGGATATGGAGAATATTTAAAGAGAGAGACAAAGGATTCTGTGTTCAGAATGGTAAAAGCACTATCAGAAAGGAAGAAGGGAAGTTCCATATGCACTATCAAAGATAAGACAGGAAAATGATTAATTGAACCAGGTTAGATGCAATCGAAAAGAGAAATGTTAAGCTTATTGGCTATCTAATAAGATATAACAAGATGCTAAGTAACATTTTGGAAGGAAAACTTTTAAATAAAAAGATTGAGATTGGCCTTGCTTCGGGACGGCATGTATCCAGAGGAACAGTGGAACCTTCCACGAAATGAAGAGTTAGTGAGTGATAGAGAAAAATATAGTTAGAGAGAGGAATGACAAAACAATTAATTGCTTTAGCTAAATGATGATAATTAGATATTTGAAGCTATTATTTAAACTCTGGAAAAAGCAAATGAAAAATACTCTAAGGTTCTAGATGATGATTTCATTGACAATTTATTTCAATGATTCTACTATCTGGGTTAAGTTGTTAGGCCAATAAAGAAAATTCAACTGTTGTTTTTATCTTGCCAACACATTGCAGCAATTTCCAGAGGTCTTACATAATTTATGTCATTTACTACTATTTTTTTGCAAGTAGCCAAAAGAAATATTTGGATACTAGTATATGAGTGGCTAAAACTGTAATATAACATATCTAATCTAATCATTTTTACCAATAAGTGGAGACACAAAGACTCTTCCAGATAAACCGGCACCCTTAATCCTGAATATTTGGAATCTGATTTGGTATTTTTAGAGACTCATTGGTTTTTGTATTTTGGGCAAGTATTCAGGAAGACCCACAGAAAAGACCAAATGCTGGTCTTACAAGAAAAATAAATATTGTTTCCATTAGAAATTCCTGGCCTATAAATCAAATTCCAGAATTTTTTACAAAATTTTGACCTGTTCACCATTTTGCCCCAAATTTTTTAAGACATTGAGTAATTGCTAAATATTTACCGCATTGATTTATATGTTTGAGACCACAGAGTGTTTCTCAATGATTTTAAAGATAACCTAATCCTCCTTTGTGCATTTTCATACGAAAATTCCATCATTTATTTATACTTGCTCACTGAGAACATTGGCCCAGAGTGACCAAATATAAATTTATTAATTCATATTGGTCATGGATAGTAGAACCATGACATTTGGGGATCTTTTTTTTTACATGTAGAAATAAAACAAAAGGAATAAAATTCAAAAGTGTTCAACAGGTAAAACACTGCTTTAAAAGGTCCAAATGAAAACAAATGTTTCCCCATCACAATCTTCAACACTCCATTAGCATAGTGACACAATCAATGTAATCAACATGAAGATCAATCTCCAAAGCTATTACTACTTTTCAGACAAACTGCAGTAGTTACCGGCACAAATTACTTTTTTTGACAGATTGGCCACCATGCTACCTGGTTCTATACCATATAGTATTACCATTTTGTATGCCCCTATGCAGTTGGCAAAATTATTTTTACCCCTTATCTTCACACCACAAGGGCACGCTACTCAATCAATCAATAGAAAATGTGATGGCAGCTGCTGGATATGGTGAAATCTACACAAAACTACTCAAATCATAAATTCACAAGCATATTAGGACACATTCACCTTTCCCATCAGAATTTGTTTCCTTGACAAGTACTTGTGTCCAGCTTCCTGGAGATGCACCACACTCCACCACATACTGCCCTGGGTAAAGGAAGTTATACTTTTCATTCATTTCCAGAAGTTTAAAAGCACTTCGGCACCTGAAAATGAAATGGAAGTCATCCTTTTCATGGTTGACATCTTTCCATCATTTTCCTTTTCAGGAAAACATCACACATCCTTACACAGATTATATAAAGTGTTTTTTAAGAATACTTCTTCCAAAGCCTTGCTAAAGAACCTACTTTTTATAATTTAATATATCAAGAGTAGTGTTTTTGTACCCAAGCATATTTTAAATAGTGTACACAGTAATTAGCCAGAGGTTTAAGAAATACACATAAAGGGTACAAGTAGACTTAAAACAACGTATGTTAAAACTGTAATCACTTTCATCTTATTGCTCAGAAATTCGATGGAAACAAAAACCTTGAGGGCAGTCCACCTATATAAAGAGAATTCAATAATTGGTTCCAATGGTTTAGATTGCTAGTACCAAAGGTCACATTACTCATTACATAAACAACCTGTACAAACAGCACCTGAACTATGAAGTTGGTTGATAAAAATCAATAATAACTTTTCAGGAATGACACTACTTAAATGTTTCAGAGGATAAGAAACAAAGACCCAGTTTATTTGTCTCGTTCAAGTAAAGGTTGACTTTAACCTCTGAGTAAAGTAAAAACCCTGTTAATTCATCATTAGTTGAGTCCAGAGCTAAAAAATTAAAGGCAAGAGTTATGGTGACTAGAATTTTCATGATCACAAATGTGTAGTCCAAATTGGTCACAAAACTGGACCTGCCAGTAGCTCCCATGCAAAATAAACATCTACATGAATTAACAACTGGATTTTAATGAGGCATCATTAAAATAGGCCTCGGGGTGTATTTTGTTCTCCTCTCTCATCCAGCTTTTTCTACTACATATTTCTTTTCCTAGTGATTGCAGTACTTTGAACCAAGCAGTCTTTCAGTTGGTTGGTTGGAGATCAAGGCTGAATTGTTTTAATTTAAATATAGTAGTACCCACATCCCCTAGATTTTTACATGAGGTTAAGATGAATATACACTAAAATATACAAAGCCATCTGCTAGGTCCTTGAAATTCTTTTCACAAATGAGAATCAATACACATTTCAGTACTTCATTATGGTGAGTCAGTATATTTTAAAGTAAGGATAGATGCCTATGACCATGGGGTATCATTGTATTCATCAGAAAACCAAAACAACACGATTTAATAAAGAGGGCTGAGATTAAATTAGCAACGTTGCATATACTACCTAGTACGGACCCAAGTTCTAAAATTTCTCAGAATCCTTCATGCTGAAAACCTACCCAATTTTTTACAGATGCATCTCAGTAAAAATTTTAATAAATTTTAAATAACTTATGCTCTTTGGTGACTGAATGGTAACACATTTGACCAATGATGGAAAGCTCAGTTCCAGGTGACTTGGGCTCGAACGAACTATGCCCTTGATCCTGGAAAACCATGAGCAGCACAGGCAAACTTAACAATCCCCACACACTTATTTGTGAATTTCACAGTCAAAAAATGAGTTAAAACAAGTTGAGCTCTATCCTCACCTATCAAACCAAACTTCAGGTTGATCACTCTAGTCTGAGAAATGTCACCATATCTTTCCTCACAGAAAACGGATGGAGAGATCCAGATTTGAAGTACACAAGAATAAGCTTACAATGTGAATGGCTTCTAACATGAGTTAAAGAGCTGAGAAGAGCATGGAAAAATGGAAGTTTAGCCAGCATTTGGAAAGAATATGAAGGGAGTGCACAGTTACTAAATGCTATAAAAGCTATGCTGGGAAATGTGAAGTGTTTCAATAGCAAATGCTTGCTAGTTAAAAATTGAGTATATTGAATAAATGAAAAATTCATTAATGATTCCCAATACATACATATAACTTAACTTCTCCATGTAGTCACCATTCCATTCCTAACACTTTTGATGTCTTGAAACACTTATTCAAACCACCTGCAGAAAATTCTGCCACCAGGGATGTCAACCAGTTTAAAAATGCCAATTTAGTGTAATTGAAGGAGCCTTAAAATAGAGGAGTGAAATGTAGCAAAAATAGCCAATTGCAATGGACAGCTATGATGACCAAGACAATCAATTCATATTGTGTTGGGATACACATTGTACGATGCATCCATTATAGGAATGGACTAATCAAGAAAGGAGTACTTTATAAATTTACTCATTGGGGTTGGCTTTTATTTGATCATTATACTCATATTTGTGTCTAAAAAAGCTAAAGAAGTTTGCCTTCATCTTCCCTACACTAGGCAAAACTGAAACAGTTCTGTGGGTCAAAACTCCCAATATATTAAAGAGAGCCAAGTTTTGAAATCAAGGGATTTTTCATTTGGCTTTTACTGATGGGAATAATGAGCTTCATTTTAAGTAATTGTTGATCAAAATGCAGCAAGACATTGTCTGGCAGCTTTTATTCCCACAATTTACCAGGAAAATATTAATTAATCGTATAATGGCAAATATCAAAGTCATCCATGTAGCTGAATATTCAGTGACACTTCACATTCTTATTTTATGAGAAGTATCCGGTCAAAGTGGTATCACACCAAAACAGTGTCTTTGGTTTTTGGTCAGAGTATTAAGTAAAAAAGTCAATAATGAGAAAGGTATAGTTAACACACATGATGTCTAATAATGTATCTTCATAACCTATATCCCTTAAATTGGATGATAAAAAATTCTTTGGTGTTATTCTGGATTACTACATTACTTCACAATGGCATATTAAGGCCTTCTAAACTTAATTGCACATGTTTTCATATTAGTCACCTACATGAATGCCCATAGAGAGTTCCCATATCATTATACAGTGGTCAATTGCATAGCCACTTGATCTATAATATCACGCTCTGAAACCCCCAGTTCTCCTGTTGCTTTTAAAATAAAAAAAAGATAACAGTGATTTTCAATCAACCTTCTGATACTACCTTATAGACCACTGCTTATGTCTACTATATTTTGACTTAACAATTCTTGTACAGCATTTCTGTGCTAAAAATAAACTTTGTATGCTTTTACTTAAAACGCAAATGTGCATGATCATGTCACAAGGCTCACTGCCTTTATTTAATGAATTACATTCACTGCAAATAAAATTATCTTTATTTGTTCCTTAGGTCAAAACTTTGACTAAAATCAGATTATGGGTAAAACAGCATAGGAATAAAAGAATGAAAAAAAATTCCAAACATACAATACATGTGGAAGTGTTTAATAAAATAGGAAAATATACTAGATGTCTGGTCAGACAAAATATTCTTTTAGGCAATAGACATGACCTATGTTTCAATGTTGGATATCATCATCAGGTGGCCCGGACAGAAGATAAATATGTATATATACCTTCAAAGGAGGAGGAGAGGGTTGGTCAGCTTGGGAGGGTGGAGCGTAATAAGGTTAAAATGTAGATGGGGGGAAAGGGAAGCACAGCTTCAGTGTCAACCATTAGCTGTTCATGGGGGAGAGCTCCTGTGGAGACCCTGACCATATGAAATGTAGTAGACATCTGGTCAGACAAAATATTCTATTAGGTAATAGAAATTTTCGTCCAGGGGAAAGGATCTAAGTCTTTTTCTTTTAAGTTGTTGATTGTATGAGAGGATTGAACAGATATTGCAAGTTAATCATACATTTTTGATGACAAATACCCTCTCTTCACAGGTTGTCACTCTGTAATCCTCTCTCACTGTATATCACCTTTTCATTTGGTGTATTATTCCAATAAAACACCCATTCCATCCACAACCTATAACTCCAACTAATTTCAAACTTCAAGGCCAAAAGGCACACTAACGTTTCTTCTGTATTGCAGTGCTCCACATTTCAAAACACCTTGCTATTACTCTATGAAAACCTGGACTAAAGGTTTTGCGCTCTACATTTGAATGACACAATCCATGTCCCAATTTGAGGAAAAGGTCTATTTACAGTATTAGGCCTCCCAACAACTGACCATGTGTTTTTCTTGTGCACTTAGGCTTTCAAAACTGTCCTCATGACTGGCTCCCACTCCAAAACATGTTTACGTGGCAATCCCTCTCCACCACTTATTATGATCTAGGAGTCAACTAAATCCTATCTCCAAGAAAAAGTTCAACGCCAACATTGTTTTGGCCCTTCTTTCTCATTTCATATGAGCAACAATTTTTCCATCCCTTTGAACTTAAGTGTCATTAGTACTTCATGAAGAGGCTAAGCATCACCTGATGAATAATGTGAACCGTTCAAATCATCTATGTCACTAACAACCTTATCTACTTCCTGTGTGTCAATATCTTATAAAACAATCCCATCTATATCACCATCCCCTCCTCAACAAAGTTGTTTACAACATTTAGAACTCTCTACTTTAGGGATTCACAGATAAGGGAATTTGCTTTATTCAAATGCCTCATTTGGGCAACCGTAAGATCCATTCATCTGGAAAATGCAGCTTAAACCCATTCATATTCGGCTCATGCTAACTAAAAGCCCCTTAATGAATGACAGAAACATAGAAAAACACTTGTAATTCTCCACTTTATATATTGGAATATTGAAAGAGTTTTTCTTTGTTTCTGTTATTACGACATGATCCCAATACATCACACCTGTATCTCTATTGTACAAAAACCCCTTCAGTTTCTCCATATCATTTCTCTTTTCGGGTCCAAGTGTCCACACCCAATGGCCAAATGCCTGCAACATACCGTGAATCTTCAACTCACCATGTCTCCCTTTCACAAACTTGAGGTATGTGGTTTCCAATAGACCTCAAAGTGCAAATTTTGTTTTTCTCATAATAATTTTCTCCCATCTATTAGTCTTTCCAGCATTCCATTAACTATCAAAATTTAGAGCATTTTGATTGGCTGGTCCATTTCACCTTTTCCACAGCCACATTCCAAAAGCCACCAAATCTATGCCAATAATCTTTCTTCATAAAACAAACTTTCCATGCCATACAAAACTACACAACATCAAAGTTTTATGTAAGTTTCTTAAAACCCTTACTCAATGTCCCTGGCATCAACTCCCACCTCTTTGTGATAACTTCTTTGCCTACTGTAATTTTTCTTCTATGTCCCTACTACTTTGACTACTCTGGCCCGAAACAATTCCAAGATACATAAACTGTCCTGTTCATGACCTCCAATTTAAAACTTCAACTTGGTATTACTCTTTCTCAAAAACCTTTGTTTTGGTTACATTAATTCTCATCCCAAATCTATTCCACAGATTTTTTAATATGATCAGCAATGATTGTTAATCACTTGGCTGACTGGCAAACAATGCTTGATCAGTCGCTAATATAAAGGGTTAAGAATTGCTCACCAACTTTCACACCCATTTACAACTTTTCCCATGTCTCAACCATTTCCTTTGTAGACACTTTGAAAAGGACATGTAATAATGGAGAGCCTTGTCTTACCCCCTTTCCTAACACTGCCCATCCTGTCTCTCTATTTGCCACACACATCCAAGCAGTCCAAGTCATGTACAAGTCTCATGTTTTGCAGATAAGTTGACTACACCTCCAATATACTCCCATCTTCTGTTATGCACTCATGAATTCCACCAAATTACTCTAATATCCTTTTAAATTCTCCTAAACAAACACATCCTCTTTGTTTTCTATTCCCATCTATTGGTGATGTCATTACTGCTATAGCATCATGCATGCATGTGGAACTCAAGACTGCCATTGTCAACTGGTTCAATTCCCAGGCCCTGAACTTCTATGCCGAGGGATTAAAGAGGCCGGTGCAGCATTATGAAAAGTGTTAGGTAGTGAATGGTGATTATGCAGCAAAGTAAAGTAGGTTAGTAGGAAACAAAAACTCTTAATGAAAACTTTTTCCAAGTAGCAAGGTAGGCTTTTTTCTCAGAATATTGCAAGGCTGGAACCTTTCTGGACACACCTTTTATGCCCCTGTGTACCTAGGTCTTAATCTTAGGTCACAGTGGCACTAGTTATTGCGGCTCCATGCAAGATGTATGGACTTATTGATTGAGCAAAATTGATTTGAGGTTTAAACACAGAGATGGCATGAAAGGGAATATCCACACTGGTGGTGTGTCTTCTTTGAAGTGAATGAGAGTGATTTAGCAGCATTGCCTTCCGTGTGCTCGCCCTCCCCTCTGCACCCTCAGCCATCCTGAGACACACAAACATAGCCCTCCTGGAAGTGCCAATAGGTTGTCCGATGCCTTTACCTGCATTCTTCAAATTAATGGATAATATCATGCCTCAGGCATGAGAAATGATCCTCCAAGCAAGATCACAACTACCGGATAGGTGGAAGGGCAGATAAAAGGTCGTCCATGCAGCATTTGCCCCTTGGTGAGGTGGCCACCAATGAGTCTGTCCACAGAGGAGCGGCCATTGAGTGATGTTGTCACATTGGGGTTTTGCTTTTTGTGACACTTGTCATATTCTTGGGCCTGTGTTTTGAAATTCCTCCCGGTTTGACCAACATAGTGTGTTGCAATTATTGCATTTGTTTCTAGATGATTGATTTATTAAATTTATCCCATTTGTCTTTGCCATTAGCAAAGAGTTTGGAGGGTGTGTAGAAGGTTGCTTTGAGAGCAGTAGTGTACTATGTTGCTATCCGATGTTAATCAGGACTTGGGTGAACGGCAGTGAGCAGCACCATAGCTGACCATAAATCTACCCTAACTCAGCAAACAACTGACAATCATGATTCAGTTTAATAAATAAGGGTATTAATTTAAATACACTTAATAATTGTTCGTTTAAAAGTTTTATTCATTTAAAAAGAAATTAGGAATGAATAAATTTTAGCACAAACTACACTTTTAGCATATCACCTATTACCAGCCAGACACGGTCCTTTAGCCACCTGTTTTGCCCTCAGTGACCAGTCAATCTTTTACATTTTCAGCCATGAACTTGACTGAATGAACATCAACTTCAGTTAAAGACATTATTCATGAAATTTACTGAACTTTTGTTTATGACCCTATCATTCCACTGAAACCTATGTAAGACATAAGCGGTGCTTATCTTTATCTTTATATATCTTTATTTGTTCCTTGGGTGCTAAAACTTCTCCGTGCCCATAAGGATGTGGGTGAAAGAGAAACAATGTTTAACCTTCCAGGAATTAAGAGGTGAAACTTTGACAAGGAGCCAACGTATTCCTTCCACATGAATTTATCAGTCATGTAGTCTGCCAATTACAAAGGAATATTAGCAATATTATATTTGCTGAAGGCAGGACAAAATTTTGGAATATTTTCAATGCACAAAAAAATTCACAAATTTCTCATGAATACAAGCTAAAATGTTTTCTAGGAGGATAAAAAAATTAGCTGCATTGGATTTTTGCCACATCCATATCCCCTTTCTTCAGATTCAGGGAAGGATGTCACAAGTGCAAGCACCAGTAATTTAAATGAAATTTCCTTACTCTTTCCTCAAGATCTGGTGAAGTGCAATTGACTTTGCCAAGATGTGACCAGCTCTTGCCATATCATTGATAGTAGCTTTTACTGGCTGAGGGTAGAAGCATAGCTATGAGTTTGTCACCCCTTCCCCACATCCCACTTTTTGGCCATTTGGAGTAACTTCCTGCAGTTCCTCCACCACCTCAGTACACCATAAGTGTTGCTCAAAGTGGACCACCCTTTCTGCTAATTTCGTAACCATACAGCTATTAAATGGCCAACTTCAGTTACATCAATATGGCCTAATGAACTCTCCACTTCAAAAATGCCATTACACCATGTATACACATAGATATGGATGTGGTGGAAGGCAAATTTCTGGGGAGTAAATTATTGAGTAGAGTAAAAAGGGGGGTGTTGGGAGAGGAGGTTAGTGATTGGGCTAAGGGGATGGGGGAGAGAGGGTATGACACAGGATTTTACTCCTTCCTTTTTATATATTCTCTATAAGTTTATTCCCTAGCATTACATCGAATTTCCAATGTAATAGGCAATTGCAAGCATTACGGAGTAACTTGGAAATTCAGTGCAATAGGTATGGGATGAGAATAACTGTAAATAAAACAAAAGGTTATGCACTTTTCCAAAAAGAGAGAAAGGTTAAGTTAAACATTAAAATAGGAGAGGAAAAACTAGAGCAAGTGGAAGTTTGCATATATAGGAAGTGTTTTGGGGCAAAACGGTCAAAGTAGCCGGGAACGTAAGAAGAACTGCACTAGGCAAGCACGAGTAGGAGAGAATTGAGGACAGGGACACTGAGTCAAGGAGTGAGATGGAGAGAGGGTTGACATCAAGAAAAGGTTCATTTGAACTTTCATATCAAGCGTAGTTATGTATGGCGCGGAAACATGGTCACTGAAGCTGGATGATAGGAGTAGATTGGAGGCTTTTGAATTGTTGTGGTGGAGGTGAAGTGGACAGAAAGGAAAACAAGTGAGATGGTGCTAGGCATGGTGGGAGAGGAGAAGGAATTTTTTGGAGAAATCATAAGGAGGCAAGAAAAATCAATGAAGGGCTTATTGATTGGCAATGGGATGTTGAAGACTGTGATAGAGGGGAAAATGATAGGCGAACGAGGAAAGTGCAGGTTGGGGATAGTGAAGTTGGACAGAATGAAGGGAGGAAGGAAGTATATGGATTTAAAAGAGGGGTTTATTGTAATGCTGGATGTCAGATTGTCTTTCATTAAGAGCGGAAAAGGAATTGTTGCTGTACCTTTCGGTAGCTTGTGTCCATCCAAAAGCTACCTTAACTGTTACATTACCTATAAAAATGTAAACCTTTTAAATAATGAATTATTTTGTTTATCTAATTTTATTTCTTTCAATTTAATAAATATAAATAATTAATAAAAGCATAAGTTTAACAACCTCTGTTGATTTCTTATTTCAGAATTCACAAAAAAAGTTGGGGAGATGTGGCAAACAAAAATTTGCCAAAGATTTTATAAGATAAGAGATAATCTTAAGTGTAAGAGATATAAAAATTTTCAACTGTACAAGAGCATTAAGTCTCCGTCTTTTATTTTCACAATGGAAAATTTATGGTGTGAAATTAGTATAACGAATATTATCAATTGAATGTTTGGTAAAAAAGGAATGCGTTATTTTTAACTACAGGTCTCAATTATGTAAATTAGTTTGTGTGAACAAATCAAGTATTTGCACCTCATTTCAATAAAACCTATTATATAATTTTCATTCAACTCTTTCACTACTATACATTTGTTGAAGCTTGGTTACTTTAATGCAGATTTTATTTCCTTTTTCAAGAGCTGATCCTTATATAAAATGAACTCCATTTGTCCAATTCCACACAGTATGTGTAGGGTTTTCTAGAAAACATCCCTGTCCATATGATCATTATAGGCAGATCTACAATTCCACAAAAATAGCTACTAATAGCTTAGCTTGCCTTCTTTGTGCCAATGGAGCCTTGGATTCAATTACTAGAAGCCTATTCAAACATCACGAGGCATGGACCTATCAGCTTCCAGTGGGGACCAATCACTGACTTGTTTGGGGAATTTTTAATGAAGTCCCTAACTTTTTATCAAAATGATTAATTTGTTTTTTAAACAGCTGATTATAATAATAGTAATCATGTAGCATATGACAAATTTTTGATTGACCACATGATAATTCATGCTCACAAAATGATGATTCTTGATTCTAACAACATAATGAAAAAAGGAAACTGTGGAGCAAATGTGCTTGATAACCCTCACCAAACAATTATTTGATTTGAATCCTGAGCCCACGCAGCAAAACTATTTAGCACATAAGTGATGATGTAGGCTTTAAATTATGCTACTTGCCATCAAGAGATCTCACTCAAACTGAGTCATCACAAGCAAAACTCCAGTCAAATTGCCATGGTGGCTGCTTTAGGAAATTTGGGCATGAAATGAGTATGAGTCACAGGATAACAAGCTTGCAGGCCTGCGACATTGCTTGTGACAGGTGTTTCGTTATGATCGTGATGAATATTATGGCTCCAATATACGATCGATCGGTGGAGGCTTTCATATCAGTGTAACAGCAGCCATGGCCAAAGAACTTGCCAATGCAAAAATATTCTTATTGAAAAATCAATACCAATGAAGATGCTTAGCAAACCAGACACAACTTTTATGAAATCAAAGAAACTGCGGGATACGCCACAACAACACATTTAACGGAGTTGACCACTAATTTACATTACAATGCAATTTTTTCAAAGCATAACGATCATTTGACCAGACCGCGATTCGAACCACGATTCCTCCACACCCGACCTAGTTGACTGTTTGGCCCAGTGAAGCTATTGCGGCATCTTAGGTACCTCAACTGGCCCTGTATTAGACCTGGCTGGTAGCAATAGTATTGGCCTGGTTAGCATCAGTAATGGCTTCGGTAGGCTACCGAAGTGCCTCAACCAGATATCCAGGGATCCGTGTTCGAATGAGGGCAAATGATTTCTGTTTGGAATTTGCAGATAATGTTACATCAAAATATGAAAAGGCAGGAGAGATAGACGCCCGTTTGAAAACATTGATGTGTAACGTTAGGGCATACGTTTTACTCGACATTTTAATGCCGAGAACCACAAATGGACTACAAACCACATTTAGAACCACAAATCTATCCCATGGATGTATGCTTTCCCTACATAGCAGGTATCTAAGCCTCATTTTCCGGCATGCTACCTGTCAAAATAAATTGACAGGCCAATTGAATATACATTTTGTAAATGTCTTTATGATCGGTAAACAACTGTGACTATTCCATTCCCCAACACAATTTAATCACCAGGAAATAATCTTTTCAAAATTCAAGCACACTCATCAACTAGGGCTGAGTATTTCAATACACAAAAGGATTAGTACTTTGAATAAACTGAGCAATATTCACCTGTAGTTCATCCGTTTGGCTTTTTCTACATACGGATCTCTCATCTGCCTTCTAAGCCAGTCATGAGAGCTTGTACCTTTAGGCATAACTTGTCCATACTTGCTAAAACAGCCAGAGTAGATGCCTCCGAAGATATGAACAGGCCGATTGCATGAAATCATTTCCTGTTAAAATTCAGGAACGTTGATCATGTCACGTATATAACATCAACCATCCATCAACGGGTATAGAGAAAAGTTCTGTGAATATATCGTAAACAAAAAAGAGAATTTGTTAAAATTTTGTTTCGTCTATATTCAAAGTCTTTTTTGTACTTATCGCTAGAATTCACGAGTTCCATTTGCTAGAGTTGAATAATGGCATCGACATTGCAAACAAACATGTTCCCGAAATTCTCAAGCGATTACTTTGCCTACCAGCACCACATTAGTTGGTTGAACCACATTGCCTCTCCACAGGAAAGACGGTTGCATTACTATATGAGCAACCAGCGTTATTTTTTAGAAATTGCTGCTTTCTTACGGATGGAAGTGTGGTATTACCAAATTATCTTGCTGAAAGACCGGCTCTATTGCTAGAGCTATTTTAAATGGAAAACAAATGACTGTGGGATTGCGAAGCATCAACATGCTCTCGTTCCATCTTTAAATACAATTGTGTCAGCAAAAGTCGTTTGTGTTACCCTCCTGTTTACGGAAGATTATTTCTTAAATAAAGGTTTTTTTTATTTATAAAATATAAATGTTGAACATTGAGTCATCACTGGGGTTGCATTGATCACATGGAAAAGTATATTTATTCGATAAATATCGGCAGTAAATGCGATAAATTGATGCGTTGATAATAATATCGATCGCAGTAGTTAAGATTTTTAAAATCGGTCAGTGATTTTTCATATGAAAGCACATGCTCATGTTGGGAACTGCAGCCTTGATGTTCATTATGACGACCCCAGATCATTTGTTTTCTTCAAATGTGTTATGTGGATTCGATGTGTACTCTCATACCATTCCTGAAATGTAGTGAGGATTTGCTGAAATAATTTCATACGAGTGAATTTTTCCTAAAATAATTATTCTGAAAATTATTAACTTCAACCAGGCTTCAAAAATGAAGGATGTTTGATGATGAACACAAAGATATTAATTACCCAATACAAAATTATTTCTGCCAATAGTATCACAATATTCTAAAAAGTTCTTAATCCATGAAAATTCAAGTCGACAGAAGTATGAGAGAAGAATAGAAGACAGAGGACTGAACCAGTTAGAATAGAGACTTGGAATCATAGGATCATGTTGAGGGCAGGGGAATTAGAAAATATGTAGTGAAGGATGGAAAGAGGAAATATGCATAGATATTATCACTATCCACCATCACTATCAAACATTTCCCTGCAGAATACCTGCCATTATGTACTCTCACTGACCGTATACCCCATCGAATTCTTCCTCCTTATGATAGATTAGACCTTCCTCCTTAGATAGATCGGGATGGTGCAGTGGCCCAAGTTCGAATCCTGGGTGTGGCAGATATTTTTCAGTGGTATCCTGATCCCTATTAGGGGTGCTTTGTGGAGGGCACTTTCAGTGAGTACGCCATCTGTCGGATGTGATGTTCAGCTGCGGACCCCTTGGTGGCTTTCGTTAAAAGTAGGCTAATGCCGATGCCAGGTTTCTCTCCATCCTTTATCCCTACTTGTCCATCCCTAATGATGAAATTGACCTCAGAAGTCAGTCGTCTCCCCTAAAATTACTTATCCCCACTACTATGATTCATTGGTGGCATGCATACCTAAACAATGGCAAAGTTCGTTGGTTAAGCTTTCACTTCTACTAATAATATTATATCATTTACTTGATCTGAATTTACATCACTTCCACCTTTTCCTTTATATAATTGCCATCCCTCAATAGCTCTCTTTCCCTATGCTATACATTACTCTACTGGATTAATCTGCAAGTGGAAACTCAGGAGTTTAGAGAATATAAATTGAACTCCTCAAGATCAACTGTCATTCATTAAGGAAGGTATGAAGTCCATGAATATTTATATGTGAGACTTGGACGCTTGGAGTTGACTGCAGAAGGAAAGTAGATGCTTTTGAGCTATGATGCTACCGCCGTATGCTCAATGTCTAACGTGGAGGTATTGAGTTAACCAAAAGAAGAAGTTCATGGATAGGTCACACCCTGAGACATGATGGTCTGCTGCTCACCATACTAAAGGGTGTTGTAGAGGGTAAGAATGCCAGAGGCAGACCTAGATTGGAATACATTACTCGGGTAATAAAAGATCTCGGCTGCCATTCATGCACGGAACTGAAGAGATTGGCAGGAGATCGCCAGGGTTGGAGAACTGCTGCAAACCAACCAACAGGTTGACTACTGTAGAAGAAGAAGAAAGGTAACACTCGCATCAAATTCAACAGAATATTTGTATAACTCCAGATAGGATTTCTTATACCACCTAGTGTGGTTTAAGGAATACTAAATAAAAGTGGCATAACATTAAAAATAATTTCTTTGAAAAATCATCATCATCAAAAATAAAATCACATCAGGGAAGGGGGTCAGATTATTTGACATTCTCACATCAGGGTATTTATTTATTTATGTACCCTGCAAGCCACCGATAGGGTGTGTGGCAAGGGGTGAATACATACCAGACTAATTTTTACCCGAACACGATACTACCGTGGTCAGACAATGTTATTATAATCCCCTATCGTTCTTGGAAAAAATGACATCTTTAATCTATCTGTTCTCTAATTTTATTAACATGATCTCTCCTACCATAATATGATGGGGGTTATAATACATTTTCAACATCACTGCTAAAGAGACCTCCTTCCAATTTATACAAGAGCTTCAATCTATAATTTAACCTTCACTCGGTGATTCCCAGCCTAGCTGCTCTAATATTTTGGCTACAGTACTTACTTTATCATAACAACGTTTTACAAATCTAGCTCCTCTACTACCCCATCCAATTCGGCAATTAACCCAACTTCGTGAGGATCCTGTATACTTGCACGATATTCTAAATGAGGCCTAACCAGTGAAAGATAACATTTCTCTTTGATTTTTCATCACGTTTGCCTAGTATCTTTCTAATAAATCCCAATTCTTTGTTAACTGGTCCACATATTCCCAGTATGTGTTTCACCCAGGAGAGATCATGAGTGAGGGTAACACCTAGGTATTAAATTGAGTCTACACATTCCATTTCACTTTTCCCAATGCAGTGGCTATTAGGAAGGAAATTGCTCATTTCCCAAAAATTCATTGCTATGCCCTTTTTTAAAATTTAATTCTAATTGCCGAGTGTCGCATCAGTGTGGTATAGCACTAAGGCCATCCGATAAAGCTGCTCTGTCCTCCAGACATGGATATCGTGGCAAACCACTGCATAGTGTGCAAATAAACGTATCTTACTAATGACTACGGAGTCAATGTTGTTAACATTTAGTAGGAATAAAAGAGGTCCAATAACATTTTCCTGGGGAACACCTGAAATAACTTATATGTACTGCATTTGATCTAACTCCATCTCTCACTACTCTTTGTAGCCAACTATTCAAAAAATCTTTAATCCAACCCCGGATATTTTTATTCATGCCATATGCTTCCAGTTTTGTGAGTCTATGAGGTACTGAGAGTATGTATGAGTGAGAATATGGAGTACTTTGTCAAAGGATTTCTTAAAAATCTAGAAAAATTGCATCCACTTGAACATTACTCTCTCTCGAAGTAACATTATCATGAACAAAAAGTGCAAACTGTTTCTCAAAGGAACTATATGTTCCATAACCTTGCACGAAATGGATGTGAGGGAAATACTGTATGTCTGTAATTGCTCAGTTCCTCCTTGTCTCTTTTTTAAATATTTGGGTTTTGTAAACTGTTTTCCAATCCCTGGGAACCTTTTTATCTACCAGCAACTTTTTATATAATATCTTTCGGTATGATGCAATTTCCGAAGCAAGATCCTTATAATACAAGAAATAATATAATATCAGGTATTTCATCGGACCTGGAGGATCAATTAGGCTTACTATTTTTCAGCAAATGTTCTATTCCATTACATGAGATTTCAATTTTGGGCATCAGTTGATCGACATGATTTGGTTAGCTATCAGAGGCATTTAGTGAGATATTGGAGAAGACACTTTGAAAAAAAGGAAGTTAGTTAGTTAGCCTTTTCCAAACTGCTGGTTATTCTTTCGTCTTTATCATTTTTAAGTGAATTAACTAACTGACTTATTTCCCTGAACATCTCTGTTGTATGACCAAAATACTTTATGATTCTCTTTCAAATTTTCCACTAACATTTTCCTATTGAATTCGCTTAACACTTTCTGAAATTCCTTCTTGGCATTCGCCCTAGATATCTTGCAATCATAAGTGATATCATTCTTTTTGTTGCTAGAGATATCATCCCTAATATCTTTCATCTTGGTGTGACATTTCCTTTGATATCATAATGCCTTTCTAATATTCATGTTGTACCATTTGGGTTCCATGTTATCTATTTTAAATTTACTGGGAATGAACTTGTGACTGATGATGCAGGGTAGGGGGACACTATACCAGTTATGGTTTTCCAAGAAGATTTAGTATCCGAAAAATCACATAGCTTGAGGAGCTACAAATACCCAGGGAGGCTTGACCTGGAATCGGTCCTCTGGATCAGTAGTCCATTGCCCTACATGCCAGAGAATCCCACAATCCGTATCTCAGAACTTCCATAAGTCCTATTACTTTGGATAGTCTGTAGCAAGGGTGTTTACATCCAATCATTGCTTTGAAGTGAGTTTTTGGTGATCTCTACTCTAACATTAAACCAAACTTTGTGTTGGTTCTTTGGCAGATGGTACATCATTGCTATTATGATTAAAAGACTCTTAAGCTTCACTTCATTTCTAGGATGGCCACTCATTCTCAAGATTCAGATTACATTATTTTCTTAAATTAAACTTCCACACTGCAAATATATTTGTTTTAAGGGAGAGTGAATTGGATATCTCAACATTCCTTTTACTGTAAATCCTATTCAACAATTATCACATCGTGTATCTTATCGCCCAGCATTGAAAATACTTACCCCTCTCCTCGAACATATTTAATGGGTGTAATTTCCCATGGTTTCTCCTTCTGGAATGAATTCCATGATTTGATTCACTTACATCTATTCAATAATATATTTCACATCTTTTCAGATTACTTTCTACATAGTATCATGCATTTATTATACAAGCGGCATTCCTATATTGCAGGCATCTTAATCAATCCATGATATCAACAATATTAAAAGAGGAGGAAAAAAGAAAGAAGAGAAAGTAAAGACAAAATCTAAGGAAAGAAACCATTTCCTACAGGAAATTACTGATAACATTACTAATAATGTTTCTTTCCTGGTCGGGGTGGTTATGAAAATGTTGAAAATATCTTAGTGAGATTTGCGAATTAAGTAATTCAAACGTTTTCGAGGAAGATTTACAAATATCATGCGGTTAACAGAAATTACATTAAATTAGGTTCTCAAAAGAGCTTTAAAAAAATAAAGCTTTGCAGGTCGGATGGAAAAAAATGTTTTTAATTAATTCTTAACAATGCGATATTAATTACTTTCCACTACATTTAGTGGAATGTTTTAAGATGGTGTACTCCACTTATAATATTTCTGTCTGCATCAGAAATTATAGTTATCTACGATCTGAAATAACGCGTAATGTTTTGAGCTACAAAAACATAGGTTAGCGCAAAAGGAACTATAGACAACTTATGCGAAATAGGTGGGTTATTCAATTCAAAAACATTTGCGAAAAATAATAATGTGAATATAATAAGGTGGACGTATATTGAATGAAAACATTAATTACACTGAGTATTCACAGACTGCCAGTATGATGGATCAAGGTAATTTTAAATGATAATTTTGTTAAAACTGTTGGAACCAACCTTTCAAAAGTTTTTCCACGGCATTTTGGTCTCCAATATCCATTATGTCTTTCAAAGCAAATAAAAACTTCCAATCGGACCCGAACCCTTTTTAAGATTTATTCTCTCACCTGTGCACTGAAACTGCTTAATAAAGAGTTCCAATTTTCTCGTGCACCTCCCGCTAAGAAAAGGCATACTTTGGCACACGAAAGAAGGAATGGTGATGCGATATAGGACCTTCAGTGAGTGGAATTATAAAAAATTACTATTTAAATCCTATCGACATGAAATGGTGCGGCCATCTGTGATTCATTAACTAAACCATACAGTAAATACCCGTACGGAACGCGCTGTTTCCTAATGTTCACGAATCAAATGTAAACAAAGTACAATACCGTTGTTTAGTGCTCAAGCAGCATCGAAGGCATAAATAAGTGGCGATTTTATGATCTTTTTTTGAAAATAGGTAATTTTCAAGTAAGCGGAGGTGCTTCCAATACTATTTGCGACTTGGGTAATTGTGTCAGCTTGTTTCGATTCGAAAATTTGAAGACAAACGGGGACAAAATAGCTAACTGAACTTGGCTCCTAAATCCTTGGATCTTAACCTAGGACATGAGCATGGAGTAAGCGAAAGCCTGAAGGTAGAGTGAGTTGTACGTAGTGTTTTGTCAAATTGGAGAAAAAAAAGTTCGTTTAATAGATAATGTTAATTACTTTCTGATTTTTTATGTGAAAGGACGACTGGTGACGGTAGTGGGTCCTGAATCCTAAACTAGGGTATGAGCATGGGGCAAGCGAAAGCATGGGTATAGAATAAGTTGTACTTAGTGTTTATGCAAAATTGTGGGTAAAAAATTTTCTAGTTTAGGAAATATTGCCGAAAACGTTTTCCTTTCACTGTAAAAGACGACTTACCGCTTGGGATAACTTAAGTTTCGTTAAGTTTATAGGGCCGTTTATCATATATTACGTAATTAATCCCGTTCTTACAACTGCTAGCGATTAGTGGATTATTACCGAGTAAAATATGCCCAATGGAGTGAGGTTAAAGCAATGGATTAAGATATTTACTTAGTTACTTTGTGCAAAAATATTTACGATGGTAATACTGAAAAATCCAGATCCTCACCCGCCAGTAGATAGTCGTAGGCCAATTCAGTTAACTGGAAAGAGGAACAAACTTACTCACAGAGTTTGGGATTAGATCAAAATTGACTGCCTTCACTACCATATAGTTTTAACCTTAAATTGTAATTTGATCTAATGAATTACCCGTAATATTGAGAGATCTACGTGGTCAAAGGTAATGTGTTTAAGCCATCTCACTTGAAATTAAACGGATACTTCGAACTATTAAAATGATAGGCAGCAAACTCTCAATATGTGAGACTCTAATTTTGTACATGATGTGTTATTTTTTTAGAAAATTCCATCTCAAACTTTTCAAAAGAACGTTTATAAAATTATTCGATGGAACAGTCACTATCTCCACACAAACAGAACGCGGCCCCCTGAAAGCAGGCAACGTGGTGTGACGTCACTTCCAACCTTACGAGCAATTGCTACTTCCGCTTACTCGCAGAGGTAGTTTCGGCTTGCTTGCAAATGGTGTAGTATGGAATCTTTATTTAGTAAGGTAAGCTATACATTCGCTTTGATATAGCAATCTGGTTAGTCATCAAATATGCTGGCCTTGTTATAAATAATGATTTAGTCATTGATAATCCATAGTCATTTTGAAATTCTCAATTACTGATAGAGCGTGGCCATTGCGCACGTGTTTGAAGTTATAGATAATTTATGTTTTTAAGTAAGTGTAATGCTATGTTTTATTGTAAATATACGTTAATGAGTGCCTGCATATATTGTTTAACTACTGTATCTGGGCGTGGGAATATTTTTCCAGTTTCAACATCTATGAATATTGAAGGGGCTCGTTCAGTAGCAATGGTGATTGAGAAATATAGGTGACTGTTATTCACGAAAGTAGGCACCTTAATTCATCATAGAGACCGGGGAAGTAATTTCCCTTACATAGTGAGGCATGTGTTTATAGTTATCTTTCTCAATTCAATTTCCCATGTAAATCCCACTGCCTGGAGTTTCTGACGAGTCCTGCCCCAAAGATAATGGAAAATGTTGACATAGGATGCGCCTGTTTCCCAGAACTGAGAGGTTAAAAATGCGAGCCTAAATATTAGTCGAGCTGTTCATTTATCAATTTTGATTTGGGCTCAATTCCATTCTTTCCGGTAAAAGCTTTAATACTCACGTAATTAATACGTAATACTCCCTTAGTACAGTATTATATATATTGCATCCACATTTTTTCGAACTTTATCCCAAGGAGAAGATATTTATTTCACACATGGCTGAAGTATAAAGGTTCCGTTGTTAACATTAAATGTATTCATACCCGTATCAATGTATGTATGCCCATAAAACCTTATTTCCGTCTGTTAATTGAACTGTTTTTCGCAGGTTTTGGGAAGATTTTTTAGAAGGAAATTTTTCCAGCAGTATGATTGAAGCACTAAATATGAAAAACATTTGGGGGAGTTTCTTCTTTATTTAATAACCTATGTCTAATCATGATTCGGTTTTTTCAAACGTCAGCTGTTTTGGATACTAAATATTTCAGGATTTCACGAAATAATGAAAAATCGCACTTTTCACATATTTTTTCATCACGACCATGACTTGATGTTGCCTTTTCGATGAAACCAGTCGTATTGATCTAAAAATCTGTGGTAACGTTACAGTTTTTCATATTCACGTTATCATGGATTTCCATCAGATTGTGAATGAAACTATCAAACCCATATGATTTAAAGGTAGTGAGAAGTCCCTGAATTATATTTTACACAATTAGCATGATGAGGATTGTTGAAATTGAATCACTGTGATCTTTTTCCTTGGATGTCTGATATTTTATTTTTAATTATTCACCGAAATGGGATATAAAGCTGTGGAGTAAATCAATGTTCTCTTTTACATGGTTACCAGGACAGCAGAATTTCATCTTGGAAAATTAGACGTCCGATTGATAGAAATTCATCAGTCTTTGAAACTGGGATATAATGATCAACTAAACACCAAGATTGATTATGGGTAACATTTAAATCATTAGCATTGATGTTTACTTGAAAGATATGAATGTGATACAAGGTGCAGATTCAGTGATGGGGGTTCAGTATGACCTTAAACAAGCGCCAGTTGCCTGCGAGCGTTCGTTCAGGGTAGATCATATTTTTAGTGGAGCCCTGTCCAGTGACTGTGAAGTTTGAGAAATGGCTGAAGCGGTAGGGATATCATCCAAGCGGGCATGTTGCATTTTAACTGTGGAATTGTATATGGTAAAATTATCTGCAGCATGGGTGCCAAGAAACTTGATCCTAGATCGCATATGCATTAAAATGGAAATTGCCAAAGGTTTGACCAGTCATAGGACCAAGGTACAAAATTTTCTGCACCAGTTACTGATCACAGATGAAACTTGGGTCCATCAATATACTCCAGAGACACAAAAGCAGTTAAAGTAGGGAAACATACTGAATCACCATCACTAAAGAAAGCAAAGGCAATTCGATCAGCTTGAAAAGTGATTCCTCCAGATTTTTGGGATGCAAAAGGGATTCTGCTGATAGATTACCTTCCCACTGTTCAAACAATTACCGGTCAGTACTACACTAATATCCTGGACCAATTAAATCAAAAGATAGAAAAGGCCAGGTAGGGCAAAGAAGAAAGTCTTCGTTTAATTAAGACAATCCCCCCAAAAACACAAACACCATTGCCATGGCAAAAATATGCTCTTAAAATATAAATTGTTGCCGCACCATCCTATTTCACTTTATTGGATTTCCATCTATTCCACAACCTCAAAATTTTCTTCGGTAGAGAAAGATTTTCTTTAAAAAATGCCCTAATAGTCGAGGTAGGCAGGTATTTTGCAGGTCTGAAGAATTATAATTTTCAAAATGGGATGTGGACATCGCTGGACCAAGTGCATCAGTGCACGGGAAAGACAACATTTGAAATTGAAAAGATTTAACACAGGTGAGTCATTTATTTCTATTCCATTCTGAGAACTTTTCAAATTACCCTTGTAAATCAATTATTCCGAAGCATTTCCTGATTATTGATAATAAACTTTTAGCTAAATAAGTAATGAATTATTTTTCCAAAACGTTTCCTGATACTTTCGATAAAAACCTTGTATTCCTAAGAATGACAAATTTGAATAATCTGTTTTGGAAGCAATACTTAATAAGGATGGTGGGTGATACATATTCCATGTCGATTTGGTAACTGGCTATCTCATTCATGTCAATTTATCTTAAGATTTTCAACTATCCTAAGTCATCTTTCTTATAGATTCCATTTTACTAGTTATTCCTTTCAATTCAGGGTCTTTTCTTAATGAGGCCTAGTCTTGTCAATGCCTTTCTACTGCTAATTTTTCTTGCCATATTTGAGAATGATAAATAATAGAAAACCTGTTGTCTTGCCTGATCTGTTCTTTTTGAACGTCTAAGTTCGCTGTTAGTTCCTTGGAAATAAGAAACATATCTCTTCATAAAAAAGTTACTTTTTCACACCCTTGTCATAATTTTTTGCTGGGCTTCCTATAGTTTCCACAGTCAAATTATTTTTGGATTATTTGCATAGAAATATTTTTAGAGGAAGGATGCATAACTACTTGTGGGAATTGAATTGATGTACATCAAATTTGTAGATAGTTTAAAGATGTGTAGAAGCATTTTGAAATGACTCTCATAATTTCTTGGTATTTAAAATGTCCCAATAATGAGTTCTCAATGCTGCCATGAGCCATTGGTGAGCATTTCTTATTGTTAGGTTCAATATGTGCAACATCAGTTGTCAATTATTGAGCTGCATTTTATTGTTCAAATTATTTGTTTCCATGGTTTAACATATGTTGAGAATAGGTTTTTCAATGGGTCAACCTTGCAGTTAAATTTAATTATTGAATTTCAGCTACAAAGTTATTGAATTAATACATGAAATGCAATTAGATGGCATGGGAAACTGAAATGTGTGATGACTTTTGTTGACAAATGATTTCCATGATTGTTAACTTCCTTGGATGTCTGATGTATAAACCAGAAGTAAGATTTTGACTAGATTTATAGAACAGATACTGAAAACCCTTAACCTTTCAGAAACTATATATGGAGCTAAGCTGTTGGCCATTGTTTAGTGAAAGGCACTAGAAGAGGTCAAATGTAAGTGTCAATATTGTTTTCTGTTGTTTTGAGTTAAACATTGTGATGAATTTTAACCAGTGTGAAAATAATGATCCATAATCTTCCTTGGATGTCTGATATCTTCCTCTTATATGTTGTATATGTGCATGAGCATTTTACATCAAAACTAAGATGATTTGTAATATTTATTTCAGTGAACTGTGGAGCTAATCCGGTCAGTGTCCCTAAAGTAGACTCTTGTTATTTAAGTAGAAAGTATTATTTCTCGACATAATATTTGACCAATTTGTATTTTGACGCTCTTTTGCCTGCTACGTCACCAGGTTTTCATGCAGTTCAAACACCACCATATCTTGTTTTTCTTGCATATATGATTGTACTCATTATTTAATAAAGCCAATGCCAGAGTGATATGCTATTTTACTATATAAATCCTGTGCATCCCCTATATTTTAATATATTTTATGTGGAAATGCAGTGGACAGTTGATGTCAGTTTTCAGCAGATTTTGGTATCACTGCCTTGCAGTCTTGCTGGCAGTATATGGAATGAAGTGTAAATATTGTGCAAAAAATCTCACAAGTAAATATATCTAAATGTATGAGGTCTCTTCATTAAATACCTGAACTGAGGCCATAAAACTTTATTTTGCACAATTTAGTCTACATTGATTTTGTCCCCTTCCAAGTACTCTCCATTTGCTGCTATGCACTTATTCCATCTTCTTTTCCACTCTTTAAGGCACCGTTAGGAGTCCTTAGCAAGAGGCTTTTTAGTTTTCTCGCAGTTGCTTGCTTTATTGTATCCACATCTTTCCATTGATATCCCCTCATCACGTTTTTGCATTTTGGGAATGGGAGAAAGTTGCAGGGGTGAGATCTTGCTAATCAGGAGGATGATTAAGGATGGTGATTAAATTTTTTGCCAGAAACTAGCAAACAATCAATGGTGAATGTGAAGGTGGTGGATCCTTCATCATCGTCATGCTGAAGGATCAATCCATCGCCTCGAGTCAAATTTGGTCGTGCACGATCTCTAAAATGCCATGCCTTTTCTACATGCTCTACATGTCTTTTCAAGACACAAAAATTCATGAAAATTAGCAGCCTTTCACTCAATTGTACATACTGGAGTATAACCCAGGCCCTACGCAAACAAACACTTGGAACTCGAGACAGTAGAATGAATAGCAACTACAATGGATACACCATGAAGTTAATGGACACAATTTACAGGAGAAACACACACACAGACCTGAAGGAATATACTACACTAAACCCAAAGGAAATGACAGAGCAAAGTGGAGTGGACTACATTTTCTTGTGAAAATATTGCTTAGAATCAAACTCTTACTTCCAATGTGATGACTTTGTGCCATGTACTTTGGGCAAACTGGGAAAACATTTTAAATCAGAAACAAAGAACACTTTTCCTCCTTCACGAGCAACAAATACACTTCTATATTCATTTAACCCCTACTGAGACAGTCATAACTGTTTCCCAGCTCAAGATTTTATACTTGGGAAAGAAGGTTCAAGATAGATTCACTTGAAGAATTAGTGTTAAACACCCGTGCAAACTTTTAGGAGACCCAATCCCTCCCCCCCCCCCGGTTAATGAACTATCTTACTCTTCCTGCTCTCTTCTCTCATTGCCCTATTCACCTCCCTAGATCATGCAATCTGGTCAATCCCCTACAAGCTGCCCATCAAACCTTACTCCTCCCCAATCTCATCCTATACCCAAATGCATCACTCCCCCTTCTCACTCCTTTTTACTTATCTCTTCTTCCTAAAGTGTATTTATACCGTAACTGAAGTTATCTTCACCTGATGATGCCACATTGGCGAAACAATAGCAACAAATATGAACTGCAAAATAGCTGTGTTTCTGTTACCTAGACTACAGGATTGCTTGTTGATGTTGATTAAAGTTGATTAATCTGTTGATTTTCGTGGATGAATACTGCAGGTTTTTGACTTCCACATTACTGAAATGGAAAAGTTACGTGTTTGTGGCATTTAAGTTGTACTGTTAATCACAAATTTTACATGTTAAGAATATTAAACCACTGCCAACTGAGGAAGGGAGTGAATATTACAGCTCTGAATTTCAAAAATTTTATGAGGTAAACTGGATTGACCCTAGGAATAGTTCCGCATAAACCATAAACACAGTAATCAACCCGAAGGTCGGTTTAGTAGAATCGAACCCAGGACCCTCTGGTCAGTAGTCCAACTCTCTACCCACTAGACCATCGCGACCCGCAGTTCTGCATATCCCTCTGCAAAATAGGGGTGCAAAGAGGGAAGTAGAACTATGCTGAAACATGCCTGAGCACTTACTTGCAGTTGCTCATGTTTCTGTGGGCAGAAGCAATAAACAGCATATATTGTGAGAAAATTATTGCCATTCAGGTATATTGGTAACCAATTACTTCAAGTTTGTGAAAGGGAGGCATAGCGAGTTGAAGAATCATGATATGCTGCAGGTATTTGGCCATTGGGTGTGGATATGAAAAGAGAAATTAGATGGAAAAAAGAAGGGGTTGTTGTACAATGGAGATTCAGATGTGATGTGTTGGAATCATGTCATAACAGAAACCAAGAAAAACACTTGCAATATTCCAATATTTATTAGGTAATCTCCCGGTTAAGGTAGGTTTTCGGATGGACTCAACTAACAAATAAATATTTTGTAACTCCAACCAAAACCCAATCCAGCAACCTACTGTACATCAGGTCCCTCTTCATCTCTGTACTTCTTTCCTCCCTTCATCCTGTCCAACATTCCTATCCTGTTCCTGCCCTTTCCTCGTTTGCCTAACATTATCCCCTCTATTACCTTCAAAATTCCACTACCGCTAAATATGCCTTTTATCCATTTTTCCTGCCTCCATAGGATTTCTCCTAACAAACCCCTCTCCTCATCCACCATTTCTAGTACTTCCTCATTTGTTTTCCTTTTGGTCCATTTCACCTTCTCCATTCTTCTCCACACCCACATTTCAAAAGCCTCCAATCTACGTCTATCCTCCTGCCTCAGTGACCACGTTTCCGCACCGTACATAGCTACTCCATATCAGAGTTTTTACGAGTCTTTTCTTAACCTCCCTACTCAGAGTCCCTGTCATTAACTCCCTCCTTGATAAAGCATCCTTGCCTAGTGCAATTTTTCTCCTTATGTCCCTACTACTTGGACCATATTGGTCCAAAACAATTTCAAGATATGTAAACTGTTCTACCTCCTCTATTTTTTCCCCACCTATTTTAATATTTAGTTTAGCCTTTTTCTTTCTGGAAAATCACATAACCTTTGTTTTATTAATAATGATTCTCATCCCATATCTATCGCACTGAACCTCCAATTCACTCGGCAATGCTTACAACCCCTTGGCTGGCTGAGCAACTAATGCTTGGTCATCAGCAAACATAACCGATTTTATGAATTCCCCTCTGACTTTCATTCCTACCTCCAGTTCTTCCCATGCCTCTTTAATCCTTTCCTCCACATATACATTGAACAGCACCGGTTGCAATGGGCAACCCTGCCTTACACCTCTTCCTAACACTGCCGTACTAAGCCTGATGGCGTGTAAATATTCACACATCAGGGTAGGGGGGCCAGTTCCTTTCCCTGTTATGGTTTCCCAGGAAGATCTGGTACCTGAAAGATCAACTAGCTTGGGTGGAGCTGCAAGTGCCCAGAGTGCCTTGCCTGGGAATTGAACCCAGAACAGGGTCAGTAGTGCAACACTCTACCCCCTGGACTACAGCGACCCACTCTATTCCAATATATAATAAAGTGGAACATTACAAGTGTTTTTCTTTGTTTCTGTCATACATTAAGGAGCTTTTAGTTATTATGAGTGGAATATGAAAGGGTTTAAGCTGCATTTTCCAGCGGAATGAATCTTATGGTTGCCCAAATGCGACATTTGAATAAAGCAAATTCCATTATCTATGAAGCCCTAAAGTAGAGAGTTCTAAATGTAGTAACGATTTTGTCAAGGATGAGATGATGGAAATGCTCCATACATGTCAATGTTGGCATTGAACTTTTTCTTGGAGATAGGATTTAGTTGACTCCTAGATTAAAAGTGGTGGAGAGGGATTGCCACGTAAACATGTTTTGGAGTGGGAGCCGGTCATGAGGACAGTTTTGAAAGCCTAAATGCACAAGAAAAACACATGGGCAGTTGTTGGGAGGCCTAATACTGTAAATAGACCTTTTCCTCAAATTGGGACATTGATTGTGTCATTCAAAGGTAGAGCGCAAAACCTTAGGCCAGGTTTTCATAGAGTAATAGCAAGGTGTTTTGAAATGTGGAGCCCTGCAATACAGAAGAAACGTCAGTGTGCCTTTTGGCCTTGAAGTTTGAAATTAGTTGGAGTTATAGGTTGTGGATGGAATGGGTGTTTTATTGGAATAATACACCAAATGAAAAGGTGATATACAGTGAGAGAGGATTACAGAGTGACAACCTGTGAAGAGAGGGTATTTGTCATCAAAAATTTATGATTAACTTGCAATATCTGTTCAATCCTCTCATACAATCAACAGCTTAAAAGAAAAAGACTTAGATCCTTTCCCCTGGACAAAAATTTCTATTACCTAATAGAATATTTTGTCTGACCAGATGTCTACTACATTTCATATGGCCGGGGTCTCCACAGGAGCTCTCCCCCATGAACAGCTAATGGTTGACACTGAAGCTGTACTTCCCTTTCCCCCCATCTACATTTTAACCTTATTACGCTCCACCCTCCCAGGCTGACCAACCCTCCCCTCCTCCTTTGAAGGTATATATACATATTTATCTTCTGTCGGGGCCAGCTGATGATGATATCCAACATTGAAACATAGGTCATATTCTAAATTGTGTGGAATTACAAAGTTTTTTATTTTCACCCTAGATAGTATTTCTAATACCACTTGGAGTGAAAGTATTACAATTAATTTCCTTGAAAAGCCTAAGAGAAGGATAATGTTTTACTAGTAAATGATACATGATTACCTACACATATATACACTTTATTTATCAAAGTTAAATATATGAATGGGAATTCCACAATCAGTATTCAAAGAGATTTTTTTGAGTCCTATTACTTTGGATATTCTGTAGCAAGGATGTTTCCATCCAATCATTGCTTGGAAATGAGTTTTTGGTGATTTCTACTCTGACATTAAACCTAAATTTATCTTGGCCAGTGTGACTTAGCTGGATGGTACATCATTGATATTATGATTAACAGAAAGCTTCAATTCATTTATAGGATGTCCACTCATCTCTAGATTTGGATTACATTATTTTCTTGAATAAAACTTCCACACTGCCAAAATATTTGTCTTGAGGGAGAGTGAATTGGATATCTCAACATTACTTTTGCTGCAAATCCTAATCAGCAATTATCACAGTGTATCTTATCGCCCAGCATTGAAAATACTTAACCCTATCCTCGAACCTATTTAATGGGTATAATTTTCCATTGTATTTCCTACCAGAATGAATCTCATGATTTAATTTACATTTATTTTCAAACAGTTAAAAATATTACTTTCTACATGGTGTTATGCATTTATCACATAAGCCTCATTCCTACATTGCAGGCACCTTAATCAATCCACAACATCAACAATATGAAAAGAGGGAGGAGAGACAAAAAATGAGGAAAGAGGAACAAACTTACTCCACCGAGTTTGGGATTACACCAAAATTCACTGCCTTCAATACCATCTAGTCTTACACTAACTGATTAAATTTGTGATCACACCACCATTGTTTAGGGATAGTGTACAATGTCTCTATCTGCAATATTGTAATTAATTTTATAAATTTTAATTTGATCTGATGCATTACCTTTGTTATTGAGAGAGCTACATGGGCAAAGTAAATGTCTTTAAGCCATCACACTAGAAATTCAACAAATACGTACTTCGAACTCATTAAAAGGTTAAGGAACAAACTCTCAATATCTGAGACTTTTCTTGTACGTGGTGGGTTATTTATTGAGAAAATTTCATTCAAAGTTTTCGAAAGAGCGGGTATAAAATTATTCGATAGAACAATCATGCACCTCCACACAAATCGAGCGCGGGCTCCTGATAGCAACGTCGTGTGACGTCACTTCCAACATTTCAAAAACAATGGTTACTTCCGCTTAATCTGAAGCTGTTCGGCTTTCTTAGGGACTGGTGTTGCATGGAATATTTAATAAGGTAATGTGAATATCCTCTTTGATTAAGCAATACGGTTAATGCAAATGTATGCTGGTCTTTTTATTTATCTTAATTTAGTCATTGAGAATGCAAGAAACGAAGATGGTGTGAACTCTTGGCCGTGGATATCCTATAGCCAATATTGAATAAAGAAACTGAATTCAAAATAGCCGATAGGATCGACCCCCTATTTATTGAAAGTCAATGGTCATTTTGAAATTCGCGTTTGAAGAGGGAGCGTGGAAATTTCACGCGTGGGTCCAAGGTGATATCCTGAAAATTTCTGAATTTTAACTTGTCTCTTCTGAAATTACAATTTTCGCTTCTAATTTCCCCAATATATCCGCGATAGAAATAGGCTAATGCCACCGCCTGGTTTCTCTTCATCCTTTCCACCCCTAATGGTGCAAATGACCTTAGCTGTCGGTCGCTGCCTCTAAAATACTACTTCAATGAAAAGTTATTTGAATTTTTATCAATGTCAAGATTTAATGCCAATTCTGTATCTAAGACTTTTTGGGGGAAACGTTTTCCTTCGTTTATTTTAAGGTCAGTGTTCAGCGAATTCATTAAAATCCGGGCTTGATACTGTTTTGGTATAGGTCTGTAGTCCAAGTCGAGTGAGTATTCGAAGCTGCGGTGATGCCTTAAATCTTGGAGATTGCGATGTATTATCTTTCTAGTGTCGAGGATTTGAGATGAGCACCGTTGTAGAGAGTCGAATTAATCGTCCACCTTATGCCATATTAGCAGCTCGCTAGAGATTTACAAGTACACCAAAGGCGCCTTGTTGTTGCATTTAAAACTTGCGAAAAGCGACACTTAATCCATAATATATATTGAAGTTTGACGCTTCCGGGAAGGACCAAAATTTAGCGTTAAATTATTCCATCGAGAAGTCGTTTAATATTGATTTCGTTTGAAATCATTCCATTAACATATTTTTGATTTGAAATACCTGAGTAAATGGTCCACAGAGAAATTGGGTTCAATTGTTAGCCCAGAAAATTTTTACCATTTTAATTCTGAACGAAATATATTTTTGGCAATTTATATCTTGCCTTACATATGGTTTCAGAGAATGTTAGTTTGCTATTTTAAAGAAAATATTATATTTTATTGCCTATAGTTTTTTATCAAGTACTTGTATATATTTTATAATTGCTACAATTTTGCGGGAGGTATACTCGTATTTTTCCAGTTTCAAAATCTATGAGGATTAAAGGGGTTCAAGTAGCTATGGTGGTCCATAAATATAGGTGACCGTGATTCACGAAAGTAGGCACCTTAATTGATCATAGAGTAAAATGTGACCGGGGAGGTAATTTCCAATAAATAGTGGGGCATCCATTTATAGTTATCTTTCTCAGTTAGATTGCCCATGCAAGTCCCACCGCCTGGAGTTTCTGACGAGTCTTGCCTCAAAGATAATGGAAAATGTTGACATACGATGCGCCTGTTTCCCAGAACTGAGAGGTTATAAATGCGGGCCTAAATATTAGTCGAGCTGTTCATTTATCAATTTTGATTTGGGCTCAATTCCATTCTTTCCGGTAAAAGCTTTAATACTCACGTAATTAATACGTAATACTCCCTTAGTACAGTATTACAGGGTTCGTCCGGAAAATAAGTGTACTGAGCTCAGGAAAAAAAATATTACACTTTTACATATTTTAAGATAATATTCCTCAAAATAGGACCTTTGTGAGTCGATACACTTGTTCCAGCGGCGTTCCCATTCCTGGAACGCTTCCGCGAAGGCATCATCGGGAACCTCTTGAAGACACGTCGTCACGGCCTCTTTGACGGCGTCCAAAGTCCCGTATCGCGTTCCTTTCAAACTCCTCTTTATCTTCGGGAACAGAAAGAAGTCCGGTGGTGCCAAGTCCGGGCTGTAGGGCGGGTGCGGCAGCGTTGCCACGCCGTGCTTGGCCAAGAAGTCCGACACGACAAGCGCGGTGTGAGACGGCGTATTGTCGTGATGCAGCCGCCAGATGTTTTTGGTCCCTAATAATCTCGTGCACTATTGTTTTTGGCACATTACACTGCTCTGCTATCATCCGAACACTAAGACGACGATCAGAGTTCAGTACATCGCGAACTTTTCGCACATTTTCGTCGGTGAGTGTCGTTGATGGGCGTCCAGGCCGTGGTTCGTCGTCGACCTCTTCTCTGCCCTCCACGAACATCTTGTGCCACCGAAAGATCATGTTTCTGGACATGGCTGACTCCCCGTAAGCCTGGTTAATCATACCGACAGTTTCGGTAGACGATTTCCCAAGCTTTACCGCAAATTTGATGGAATAACGCTGCTCCAAAAACTTCGGCATCGCGTTCCCTGACGTGGGTCAAGCGTGGAGGTTCGCGTTAACAGAGCTCCTCACTACACCACAGCTCAGAGCCGACTGCCTTTTTCAGCGTCGCTTGCCAACATACCCCCCTCCAATCGCAGCCCATCAGAGCGGTGCTGGGCGCGCCTGGAGCGGCGGGAAAAAATCAGTACACTTATTTTCTGGACGAACCCTGTATGTATATTGCATCCACATTTTTTCGAACTTTATCCCAAGGAGAAGATATTTGTTTCATACATGGCTGAAGTATAAAGGATCCGTTGTTAACACCAAATGTATTCATACATGTATCAATGTTTGTATGCCCATAAAACCTTATTTCCGCTTGTTAATTGAACTGTTTTTCGCAGGTTTGAGAAGATTTTTTAGAAGGAAATTTTTCCAGCAATATGATTGATGCCCTAAATATGAAAAACATTTGGGGGAGTTTCTTCTTATCTTTAATAACCTATGTCTAATCATGATTCGGTTTTTTCAAACGTCAGCTGTCTTGGATGCTGAATATTTCAGGATTTCACGAAATAATGAAAAATCTCACGTTTCTCAGATTTTTTCATCACGACCAATTTCACGGCATGACTCGATGTTGCCTTTTCGATGAAACCAGTCGTACTGAACTAAAAATCTGTGGAAACGTTACAGTTTTTCATATCCACGTGATCATGGATTTCCATCAAATTGTGAATAAAACTATCAAACCCATAGGATTTAGAAGGTAATGAGAAGTCCCCGAATTATATTTTACACAATTACCATGATGAGGATTGTTGAAATTGAATCACTGTGATCTTTTTCCTTGGATGTCTGCTTTTTTTAATATTCACCGTAATGGAATACAAGGCTGTGGAATAAATCAATGCTCTCTTTTACAGGATAACCAGAACAGCAGAATCCCTTCTTGGAAAATTAGACTTTCAATGGATATAGATTCTTCAATCTTTCATACGGGAATATGATGATGACTAAACACTGGGCTTGATTCTGGATAGAATTAGACTCAATCATGTTGACATTTCCTTGGAAGATGTACTTTGTTTCTTAATTTTGCCATGTGCCAGGAAAGAGCAGTAGCAAGTAGCTCTAGATAGTGTTATCAGTGGACCCCTGTCGAGTGACTCGGTGCAAGAGCAAAATGCAGCGTACCATTGAACAGCGGTACGCTATCAAATTTTGTGTTGGCCTGGGGCATTCGGGTACGGAGACGTTGGGCTTAATTCGAGAAGTGTTCAAGGATGAAAGCATGTCACAAACTGCCGTTTTTAAGTGGCACAAGCTCTTCAAAGATGGCCGAGAGAGTGTGGACGACGAGCCGAGGGCTGGACGGCCCTCGACTTCAAGAACCGACGACAACGTGCAACGTGTGCGTGAAGTTCTGAATTCAGATGGTAGGTTAAGTGTGCGCATGATCGCAGATCGTATTGGCATTGATAAGATGACAGTGCACACCATAATCACTGAAAATTTGGCGATGCGTAAGATCTGCGCGAAACTCGTCCCTAAGGTCTTGACGTATGACCAAAGGCAGAGTCGGGAGTCTGCTTGCGAAGACCTTCTGCAACGCGTTGAAGAAGATCCCGAATTTTTGCACAACGTGATCACGGGAGGAGAAAGTTGGATATCCGAATACGACCCGGAAACGAAGCGGCAAAGTTCCGAAAGCCACACAGCGGCATCATCTCGTCCAAAAAAGGCACGAATGAACAAAACCAAAGTGAAAGCCATGCTCATCGTTTTCTTCGACGCCAAGGGGGTGGTCCACTACGAATTTGTACCAGAGGGGCAGGCAGTGACTGGCGCGTTTTACCTAGAAGTGCTAAAAAGACTGAAGGGAAGGGTTAACCGGGTAAGGCAAGCCATCGCCGGAAATTGGAAATTGCATCACGACAATACACCCAGCCACACCTGTTCAAAGGTAACCGACTACCTGACGAAAAACGGCATTGCGACAATTCCCCAACCTCTGTACAGTCCAGACTTGGCACCAGCATGCTATTTCCTATACCCCAAAGTGAAATCCTCCCTCAAAGGACACCACCATGGGACCCTAAGTTCCGTCGAAGAAGCTTGCACTCGTACCCTTAGGGACCTTCCGGAATCCGCCTACCACGGAGCCTTTGAGTCATGGAAAAGTCGCTGGCAAAAGTGTGTCGACGTTCAAGGGATGTACTTCGATGAATTTTGAGGAATTGTAGCTAAATAAGTAATAAATTATTTTTCCAAAATAGTTCCTAATACTTTCGATAAAAACCTTGTATTCCTAAGAATCGCATATTTGAATAATCTTTTTTGGAAGCAATACTTATTAAGTATGGTGGGTGATACATATTCCATATCAACTTGGTAACTGGCTATATCATTCATGTCAATTTATCTTAAGATTTACAATTATTCTAAGTCGTTTGTCTTATAGATTCCATTTTAAAAGAGTTATTCCTTTCAATTCAGGGTCTTTTCTTAATGAGGCCTAGTCATGTCAATGCCTTTCTACTGCTAAATTTTTTCTCACCATATTTGAGAATGATTAATAATAGAAAACCTGTTGTCTTGCCTGATCTGTTCTTTTTGAACGTCTAAGTTCGCTGTTAGTTCCTTGGAAATAAGAAACGTATCTCTTCATAAAAAAGTTACTTTTTCACACCCTTGTCATAATTTTTTGCTGGGCTTCCTATAGTTTCCACAGTTAATTATTTTTGGATTATTTGTATAGAAATATTTTTAGAGGAAGGATACATAACTACTTGTGGGAATTGATGTACATCAAATTTGTAGATTGTTTAAAGATGTGTAGAAGCATTTTGAAGTGACTGTTACATACATTATTGGTATTTGAAGTGTCGTAGATTGTTTAAAGATGTGTAGAAGCATTTTGAAATGACTGTCACATAATTCCTTGGTATTTGAAGTTTCCTGCGACATGAGAGTTCCCGATTCTGCCATTAGACATTGGTGAGCAATTCTTATTGTCAGATTCAATTTGTGCATCATCCTTCTTTTCATCAAACTTGCAAATACTACCACAAAAATTATTTTTATGTGCAACATCAGTTATCAATTATTGAGCTGCATTTTATTGTTCAAATTGTTTGTTTCCATGATTTAACATATGTTGAGAATAGGTTTTTCAATGGGTCAACCTTGCAGTTAAATTTAATTATTGAATTTCAGCTACAAAGTTATTGAATTAATACATGAAATGCAATTAGATGGCATGGGAAACTGAAATGTGTGATGACTTTTGTTGACAAATGATTTCCATGATTGTTAACTTCCTTGGATGTCTGATGTATAAACCAGAAGTAAGATTTTGACTAGATTTATAGAACAGATACTGAAAACCCTTAACCTTTCAGAAACTATATATGGAGCTAAGCTGTTGGCCATTGTTTAGTGAAAGGCACTAGAAGAGGTCAAATGTAAGTGTCAATATTGTTTTCTGTTGTTTTGAGTTAAACATTGTGATGAATTTTAACCAGTGTGAAAATAATGATCCATAATCTTCCTTGGATGTCTGATATCTTCCTCTTATATGTTGTATATGTGCATGAGCATTTTACATCAAAACTAAGATGATTTGTAATATTTATTTCAGTGAACTGTGGAGCTAATCCGGTCAGTGTCCCTAAAGTAGACTCTTGTTATTTAAGTAGAAAGTATTATTTCTCGACATAATATTTGACCAATTTGTATTTTGACGCTCTTTTGCCTGCTACGTCACCAGGTTTTCATGCAGTTCAATCACCACCATATCTTGTTTTTCTTGCATATATGATTGTACTCATTATTTAATAAAGCCAATGCCAGAGTGATATGCTATTTTACTATATAAATCCTGTGCATCCCCTATATTTTAATATATTTTATGTGGAAATGCAGTGGACAGTTGATGTCAGTTTTCAGCAGATTTTGGTATCACTGCCTTGCAGTCTTGCTGACAGTGTACAGAATGATGTAAAAATCTTGCACAAAAATCTCACAATAAATACATATATATATATATAGTTAATAATTTAATTATCTGACTGACACAAGCATGCAACTCCACGATTAATCCAATGATTTTGATGTTTTTTAGTTGGAAATGTGATGTACATCACAAAGTTAGTTGAATGCCCTGTTGTAGACAAGGTTCCACGTCTTGCACTAGTTTTGTAAACTGGGCACTCGTAGCAATTTTCAAGGATGATGTTGATCTACATAGAAAAAATTTCCATCAATAGGAGCAATTCAGGTGCTCTACCAACTTAGCAAATATCAATACACAGTGGGTATTAGGTGGAAGTCTCTCTTAGTCAGGAATTTGAAGTAAATGCATTGGTTTGCATTGTGAATGCAGTGAAGGGACACCTCATCATTTGTCTATCCCATAATGAATTGGCAAGCTTGACTTTTCCATTTATAGAAAGCCCTGTTTCATTGAAAAATTGACACACACCTTTTCAAGACACAAAAATTCATGAAAATTAGCAGCCTTTCACTCAATTGTACATACTGGAGTATAACCCAGGCCCTACGCAAACAAACACTTGGAACTCCAGACAGTAGAATGGATACACCATGAAATTAATGGACACAATTTACAGGAGAAACAGACACACACAGACATGAAGGAATATACTGCACTAAACCCAAAGGAAATGACAGAGTGAAGTGGAGTGGACTCCATTTTCTTGTGAAAATATTGCTTAGAATCAAATGCTTACTCCCAATGTGATGACTTTATGCCATGTACTTTGGGCAAACTGGGAAAATATTTTAAATCAGAAACAAATAACACTTTTTCTCCTTCACAAGCAACAAATATACTTCTCAACTTGCTTAACACTGATTGACACACAACCACCACAGTGTTTTCCAGGGTTTCTGTGGTACTCTTGCCCCTTCAAGTGTTTGAATGAGCAAGGCATGATTTATGCTATCAAGAGCTTTAGTCAATTCATATAATATTCTAATTGTGAGGAACCTTATCTAGAACTATGTAAATATTGCCCAGTAGCTGGAAACAGACATGGTGGACTTAGCTGTAAAAACCCATGTTGAGAATTATTTTAATGAACTGGTTTTCTTGAAATTTCTTTATTATATTATAAAGGTCTTGTTCAAAAACTTGAGGATTGATGTAGGGCATGGAAGTTGCATCTGCAATTTAAGCGTCAATTATCATTTGTACTGGAATCACAAGAGCCAGTTTCAGAATGCATGGGAGGCAACCTTGCTCAAAAGATGCATTGATGATGCTGTTGGTTCAGGGACTCTAAACCACATTTTTTTATGTAGGTCCATATCTATATTATTTCAACGGGGTCAGTTGGTTGTGGAATGAATCTGCTCGGAACCTACAGGGATGTAATACTGCAAATTTTGAATTCCTGTGGGATGCTCGGTAACAAGGAGATATTGGGAAATTAGAACTGAATTTTTCAATAATATTTGGAGGTTCTAGCATTTTCTTATCAAAAAAGAGGACAATTAGGGTCAGGTTTTCTACCATGAAGTTTTGTATGATCACTTCCCTGGCCAACCTGTTATTTTTGATGTTGCAAAATAGTTCTCTGCTGAAAGGCTTGTAGTCAACTACAACCATCCTCTTCTTGAATTGTTTGATCATTCTGTTATACTCTTTTTTTTAAAAGTTAGCATTATGAAACTTTAACTCTTTATATGCATTTATCATGCAGAACCTGACTTTCAGTTATTTAATCAATATGAAACAATAGTTTTCTTGGGGAATCTCTGGTTTACCTGTTTCTTAGGAAAACCTATATATAAGTATATTCTTAATATTTCAAAAAGATGAAAGGAGACTGTTTGCTTTTCCACATAGAATTTTTTTTCTTAAAACTTAGGTTTTGTTGCAGCATAAAATTTTCAGGACCTGAAGATGTTACACTGTAATGAAAGCTATGTCATAGTAAAAAAATTCTATGTGGAAAAGCAAAGGTATCTTCTTTCATCATGAAGGATTTCTACCATATTATGCCTGAAACGGTGTCATTTATTCAAAAAGACATTTAAGTTACTATTATTGCTACATGCTGGGTTAACTTATCTCTTTGACTCCTGTGCAAGAGGTAATTGGAACTAATATAAGGAGATCTGGACAAATAGGCTTTTTTACAAGTGTATTGGCTTAGTGTTGGGAACCTGAACCATAGTATAAGTATTAATCTAAATATCTTCACTTATGTGATCTGAGAAATCAATGTGAAGTGTTTTCCATGAAATTTCATTTAGATATCAGTAATGATAAAGTCTGATGATGTACCTGACTGCATTGAAATCCAAGCTGGATCTTAAATAGCAATAAGAAGCCTGGCACCATACTCACAAATTCTGTATGCTGTATTATTCTGTTTAAATCAACACATCAGTATTTTAACCACTCTTTTTGAAATAGCTTGTTTCACTGCAGCACTAAGTTTTAATAAAAATAAATTAAACAATCTACTGAATGAGTGATGCATACAGAATCATGCAGTTTTAAAACAGATTTTTTAAGATGGCAGGACAACATTCAAAATCTTTGTCATTGCTCATTTTGTTATACAGCACAGATAAGTCAATATATGATTTAACACACGTCAACACCACTACAATCGTATTTGGCCCTTTACTATTTCGAGGTGAGGCTGAAGACTAACAGTCTTGGGCTTTACTTGGTGGAATTCCTTCATAATGAAGGCGAAGAGAAAATATTAGGCTATTCTACATGAAATATTTATCTCATGCAACCATGGTTTAAATGTTGTGCATCATCATCAGGTTTACCTTTCATCAAAAATGTTTTCCTTAAATGGGATGGCTCAGTGGGGGGAGGAAGGTATGGGTAGAGATGTGGGGGGTAGTGCAGGTGCTTATTCAGCCACCAGTGGGTTGCTTGTGACCCACTAGTGGCCTGTGCCCTTGAGAAATTTAAGAGAAATACCCTTCCCATTCTTCCATCCTAAATTTATTAAAATACACCTAAAATCTTGCCTCAGTAACCCTTTCCCCACTCTAACCACAGGTAGTGAAGAGGGACCAGTGACTATCCCTTAACAGGGCACCAGCCACGGTCCTACAACAACTCTTCCTCCCCGGCTACTAATACGAGTTGGTTGAATAAGCACCCACGTTATCCCCCCCACATTTCCCCCATACATTCCTCCCTCCTCTGAGCCATCCTACACTAGGAAAACATTTTTGGTGGAATGTCACCTGATGATGATGCACCACATCAAAACCATGCTCATGTGAAATAAATATGTGGGAAATGCTGAATCCCTCAAAGTGAAGAACTAGCATTTCCTCATTCGTCAGCCAGTGCTTCCTTCTGGGAACAATATTACAATTTCAATCTTGAGAAATTACTTCTAGGGAGTGAGTCTTGCCCCTCAAACACTGGTCATTTGATTCAACCGGATATGTGTTCAAATTAACCATAAATTACCCGGTAAACTGAAAGTGCCAACGACCAATATGGGCTTGAAGTAAAAGTTGAGGGGTCTTTAGTTTCCAAGTGCTTCTTTTCTATTCACAAATTTTTGGAAAATTACCTTGGTGTGTTCTAGAAAATTAATGCTCTTTAGCATTCATGGATATGTTCTAGTCATACCAATTATCCAACATGCCATATGCCTAAACTATTTTGGTCATTTGGTCAATAAACATTAATATTACTTGCAGAAAACTTTTTGCATGGTAGTGGACACTGTCATTTCCAGAAATGCTTATTTTACCCACTTGGTATCTAGGAGTATTAAAATGTCTGTGCACACCAGAAGTACAATTGTATCATAGTAGATCATCCCTTTCTTAAACATCAAATTACTACTTACGGTTATTAGAGCCTATTACAATACTTTCCATCAGTCTTACAGCCAAATTGCATAGTTTGAAGAATATCATGCTAACATTTGGCCACATTGTGCTAATTAAGTAGGAATTTTGTATACTTCTACCTTGATGAATTCATAATATAAAAAAATTAATTTATCGAACAAGTGAACTTATCTAAACGATTCACCATAAGATTTCATCACTTTCAAAAATTTCATGAAACATTTTACCTAGTATATACCTATTTTTTTTAACCAAAAATTTGCTCTTTTGATTCCCCCAGAACTCTTTCTGCTGATGTTAATTTACAAATGATAATTTTATTATGCAGAAATGCTCATTTATGTATACCAAGGTACTTTCATCATTGCAATTCAAAAAACATGGATTTTGTCAGCATTAAAAGTGTCCTTTGATAATAAATCTTAAGTAATTTGGGCAAGGTAGAAGTTCACTCTGATCTCACATCATGGGAAACATTTCCAGGCTCCCAGAAACACAAATACTATTCCATGTCTCACCTTGAACCTCTTCCACCATTCAGGATTGAATTAAAATCAATTCAAAACCCTGAAGTCCTTTGCCATTGACAGGAGGAAATTAGAGCAACCTAAGCTTCCGTCTGTTTAAATCGAACATTCAGTTCCACATGCAAATACTCGTGTTTACTAAATGTAGAAAATCTTGGTCCTGTTTGTAGTTGCTTTATTGAACCAAGGTGTTCATTTTTTAATAAATTTTTTTAATTACTGGCAGGGTTAAATATTGTATTCCAAACGGTGACCAGGTACCAGTTTTGGATTTAATACTGGATTAACTGCAACTCATAGAAGTTGAATTTTCACTTTAAAATGAAGTAAATGCAATCCAGCATTAGTTTGTGAATGTTGTTTCTATTACAAAAATAGGTAGGGATTTAATAAATATTTCTCATTTTAAAATCAAAATTTGATAGATGCGAATTGACCTTGCAGTCAACATGCTTGAAAGCCTCACAACTAATACCACAAGTAATTCTCATTAAATACGAATCACCATCAGAAACTGCAATCAGTCTGAAGAAAGAATTTAATTCTGAAGTAATGGTATCCAAGTCCAAGCCTATCTACCGCCAAGTTAGACCCCTTCATTTCTCTTATAGGTGAGGGATAAGATAAACTCCCAAATGCTACAGGTTTATAACAGAAATTCATGGCTGGATTTTTAAAGTAATTCATACCTTTAACTCAGGTTTCAACCATATAACTGGAACAGAATCATACAAGGTTTTGGGGAGAGATTCTTGTAACTCTCTTGTTTCTCTGTCCCACCTGGCTCCTTCTAAAAATAAACCCTAAGAGAAAAGTTGAAAAAATAAAAAACTGAGTATAAAAAGTATGCACAAACAACCATATTTTTCTATCAATATCAATTTATGTTATTAATGACATCATTAGCATAATTTTTAGGCTTCATTGGAATTATAAAAAAATTATTGCCGACAGAGATAAGTTAAATTCTCATTTTCATTCAGTATATCAATTTTATACTTTACCTCGATGTAAGCATCATATATGCTTGCCTTAAGCTGCATGAAACAATGAGATTTACATTATTTTTAACTTAAATTGGCAAAATATGTTTGGGAAAAATACAGTGTATTTAACCCACTGGATTTTTCCCAACATTATGAACAAAATTTACCTTGCAGTATTCACCATTTTGAGGGGTGCTCTCAGCATCTGTTTCTATATTTGTGATTTCAAAATCAAATGATAAATGATCGATTGGGATCTTTAATTTTCTTGCATAATTCTGCATCACACCAGTCAGGAATGATTGAGTGAAATAAAATCCTGAGATCCAAAACACTATCGGAGAACCAACATTTATCCATTTCTGAAAAAATGCCAGCCTAGAAAAGGTTAAGAAATCAGTTAAATATTCTGTTCTAATGATGTAAAATCGAAAAAGTTAGACATGTACAGTAGTGTTTATACTAGTGAAAGATAAGATTCATTTTAATCTAGAGATGTATTTGTCAAGGATAGTGCAAGCACAGAATATGAAAAATTACAGATTTACATTTTATGCTCGTTGAGGAGGAGGTAGTGATGAAGGAAACATTAAGAATTTTCTCCCCATAAACCCTCATATGGAGGTACTTTCCATTTTATAGAATAAATAATAAATCACAGTTTCAGGCATAACATGGTGGAAATCCTTCAGGATAAAAGAAGACTTTGCTTTTCCTCGTAGAATTTTTTTTTTAATTACAACCTAGGTTTCGTTGCAGAGTAACATCTTCAGGTCATCTAACATGACTTGAAGATGTTACGCTGCAACAAAACCTAGTTATTAATAAAAAAATTCTGTGGAAAAGCAAAGTGTCTTCTTTCATCATAATAAACCACTTCTTATAATTATTGTACTTTGACATTATTTGAATTTCATATATGTTGTGATGATAATTTTACTTTGTATTGCTTTGAATTTTGTTCATATTTGTGTAATTTTGAAGTAACATATATGAATGACCTCATCTTGATGATCCCAAGCAATGGATGCAATTGCCAATGGAGAATAAAATTATATTCTATTCATATTTCAATACTTTCAACAAAAATAAGTTATTATATATCCCTGAAAACACAAAACTGCATATGCATGTCAAAAGCATGAGACTGCACTGCTGCAGAAGCACTGCAAGGATATGGACCACACTTTCAAAATTCCTAGTTCTTAAGGGCAGAATTGCTACGTTAAAGCTTCCAAAACAATTGGTGGCCATTCAATATTGAGTGGCAGCCATTTGATAATTTTTAAATTTCAAAGTGGAGAACAAAGACTCCAGTATGCTAATAGATGGACATCAAATTTGAACTAATAGTATTTAATTTAAAGTCATTTGAATATTTTCACTACACTGCATAGTAAAATATAAAAACCATAATGAGTTATAGTTCGTAATGCATTCAACTCGAAGAATGGTAATAACTAAATAATTACATTCCTGCATCAAGCTGAGGTCATAACTTACACCTTACTACAGAACTGAAAAATGTTACTTGTATGGAAAACTCTATTTAAGAGCATGAATACCATAAGTGCTACAATAATTGTGTGCCTAAAAAGGTTGATGACCACACTCCCATCACCTATCATTCATGGATGATAGTAACTATGGTGGTTTCATTCATCAAAATTTCTCAATCTGACAGCAAAATATATATTCATATGTTGAAAATTACTCAAGTTTGGCATTGAGCACCACTTAGTGTACTTAGAAGCATCACATGATAAATTCACTGTTCACACCAGGATATAATTTATGTAACCTGTATACTGTAACCATACAGTGAAAAGAACTTCAAGGTTTTGTCTCATCTGACTGATACATGAGGCCTGCCTGAACTAAATTTAAATATGAAACCATTAAATGATTTCTAAAAATGGCTTAGCATTAACTTATCTTTTCACATCAATAGATCCACTGCATTAAACATACATCTACAAAGTACATCATACGCTTAAACTACAAATAAATCTTAATCATAAAATAAAAAAGCAATCTTGTAGACCTTACCTTGCTAAAAGATCAGCAACGTATCCACCAAGTGGTCTCAAAGATGGGTAAGACTTATTAGCCCAGGTAACAGGGACTTTACCAACTAGGAGACTGTTGTTGACTTCCTCCAACTCAGATGACATGACAACACTCCCTTTGATGGCTCGCTGAACATTTGTCAAAGTCACTCGAATTTCCTTAGTCAATCGATTGAATCTTACCAATTCCTAAGATGCATATGTAATTATAATCTTTATTTATAATTAGATAATTAAATGCCAATACTATTGAAAATATTAGAAACACAAAACAATACATTATATACATATTTATTTACATTTTACTTGAACACCATGTCACAAGTGTCAGCCTCAAGTAATGCATTGATAGAGTAAAATTGTTTGGTGGATAACCAATAAAACAGTTTGGTTTAGAATGTTGAAATGTTGGTTTTCTATGCAGATGAAGCTGGCAGGTTATTTAATAATGTAATGCCCATGCATTTCACAGAGACTCTGGTCAAAACCTAACCAGAATTTGATGTTTTTAGCTTATGCCTGTTTCTCTGTCATCATTATGTACATAGATCTTGTCAAGTGAATAACACTTTCTTTTACATCACATTAGGTAACACAAATATTTAAACTGTAGACTGTAATAATTTTAAATTAGCAATGCATATTTGTTTTCAGTGACATCTAGAATTTGCATTACAGATTCAGATGGCTTTCTTTTGTAGGAGGATGATAGAATTATTGTCCAAAGAATTTCCCCATGCTTTCAATTTGTCTAACAATGGCAGTGGAAGGGTGGATGGTATTGCCTTGGTGATATCTCCCAGCCAGGTTTCTCCCTCATAAATTCTACAATTTATCCCATCATAAGATTTCCATTCACTTGTTCCTCAGCCATAATGAAGTCCTCCAGGGTTATCAACTGTCCCTACAACCTTATTTGATTTTCATTCCCTTAATGTCCTTTCTATTTCTTTATTTTGCATTAATTCAAAAAAAGCACTTTGACCTTTGCATTAGACTTTGAACATTGATATAACGATTTGGCAATTACATACACCCAAGCAGGTGTAAGAAAAATCACCTAGGTGGGAATCGAGCCCATGACCTCTGGGTTGGCAGATAAGGATGTTACCCCGCCACCACCAGGTCCAGCCCTGGTGGCAGCAGGGATAGATAGATAGGATGTTGCTCCGAGTGATCTCACAATCTTGTCCTATGATACTATTATATATATATATATATATATTATTTAATCTATGTGAGTGTGGAGAAGAATGGAGAAGGTGAAATGGACCAAAAGGAAAACAAATGAGGAAGTACTAGAGATGGTGGGTGAGGAGAGGGGTTTGTTGAGAGAAATCCTATGGAGGCAGGAAAAATGGATGAAAGGCCTATTGAGCGGTAGTGGAATGTTGAAGAAGGTAATAGAGGGGAGAATGTTGGGCACACGAGGAAAGGGCAGGAACAGGATAGGGATGTTGGACGGGATGAAGGGAGGAAAGAAGTACACGGAGATGAAGAGGGACCTGATGTAGATTAGGTTGCTGGATTGGGTTTTGTTTGGAGTTACAAAATGTTAAAATGATATTTGTGTCCCGTCCAAAAACCTACCTTAACCAGTAGATTACCTTAAAATATCATAAATAATTCCCTAACTTGCAATCAAGCATGCCTGAACCTAAACTATCCTCATCTATATCATATTCTCTTTCCATGTCTGCACTTCCATTAAATACTTTATATTTTCTATATATATAATCATCATGTGTCATATCTTATCTTCCGAAGAAGACGGAGTTCGAGTCCGTCGAAATTATCAAGACATTATATATATATATAACACAGAACTGTTCCGTTCCTAATTCCTCTTGAGAAAGGTGGTTGGACCACGGAAAATTCGAGAACCAGTTAGTCCCTCTTTTGTGTGTTTTGGTTTCTGTGTTTGTTATGACTATCAGTGAATTTACATTACACGTTTGTGGGTTTTCCAAAAAAGTGTGTATATATATATATATATATATATATATATATATATATATATATATATATATATATATATATATATATATATATATATATATAGATAGATAAAACTTATCTGATCCATAATATGGTGCATTGACCTTCAGTATAATTGAAGTGTTAGTATGTTTTCAGGTATTACTGTGCTTCAAACAATTTTTATTCAAAATATAGGAGGTTTCTGCAGTTCTAATATGACCTGGGTGTTGGTATACACAAAAAGTTCAAATTTACTATAGCTTTAAGTCCACATAAGCCTCAAATCACTATGGCTATCATATCTAATTAACTTCAAAACCTTCTAAAAAAATTTTAAACCCACACCAACAAAGGAAGTAAATTTTCTGTGGGCAAGTTATTAAATTCAGGCTTTCTCTGTACCCAACCCAAAAGGGAACTGTGAAATGGATTTGAAACTATTTTAGGGAAAAAATATTTTATTAAAGCTTACCTGACGTAAAACTGTGTTCATAGAATTTGAATACATAACTGGATACTTCTCTGCAACTGCTTCTAAATCATACTGTGCTGGTAACTTTCCCAATATATCAGCTGCAATTTCAATTACAAACTCTCCTGTATCTACACCAGCCACTCCACTACTTATTTGAGTTTGAGTTAGCAGTATGCCATGCAAAAGCTGGTAAATTTAGGAAGTGAAATCAGTATTACCATACATTTTAGTAAATCATAAAATCAGTCATTCCAATTTAAATGCCCACAATAGAAGTTGAGAGACAATATACAAAAGCCATTGAGCTAACAGCTTTTGCATTCTTACATTTTGTTCATTCCATATTGCAAAAGATGAATAACTGATGACCTCTTTTTGACAGCAAAATGAAACATCATAAAAATAGAAGGAAATGGACAAAAATCAGGAAAAGTTTATTTACCTCTTCAGTTTCATTTATATCTTTTGTTATGTCTGCATTTTCATGTAAGCCATACACTTCTGGATGAGTAATTAGTGGAAGTGTTTTTATATATTCAATGCAACCAGAAACGGTTGGATCAGGAGGCAAGTGATAAAACTCAATTGGTGAAAATGAATAACTGTAATTATAAAAAAAATTGCCAAGAAAAAACTTAGGTCAATAATTTCATTCAGATCTTAAACAATACTTAAAAATAAATAAATACTTTGGGTTTTCAATCAAATCCTTGTTATATACAATGAAGAGCAAAGAAAGCAGCAGGCGCCTGTCTTTATCATCAGTTACTCTGCCACCATAATTGCATTCTCCAGTCAGGTATGTTAATGCCTCAAAAGGTATTTCATCATAGTCATTTAGAAACATCTGAAAATAAAGGCGAAAGTTAATGCCATGAAAATCACTAAACATATTATTTATTAAAATGTATCAAAAAGGCACAGGTGGCATTAGCTTGGGAGGTGGAGGGGGAGAGGCAGTGAGTTGAGCTCATTGCCAAGATATTTTTTTAAGGTTTTACTGACCTTATTAACTCAGGTGTGAAGTGTGGTCTTGCACAGTACTGAAACTTGGTAATTGAAGCAAGAAGATAGGCATAGGTTGGAGGCTTTTGAGGTATGGAGAATGATGAAAAAAGTAAAATGGATGGAAAAACAAGTAAGGAAGACAAACTAGGCATGGTGGAGTAGGAGAGAGGATTTGTTGGGAGAAATCCAAAGGAGACAGGAAAGATAGATGCAGAGCATTATGATTGGGAATGGGATGTCAAAGACTGATGGAGGGGAGGGTGTTGGGTAAATGAAAAAGGGGCAGGAAAAGGATAGGCATGTTGGATGATGGGCAGTGTTTGTTGTAGTATGGGCCATGGGGTTTCTGAGGAAAGGCTAAGAAATTTAGGGTTGTAAAGTTATATTCACCCAAAACCTACCATAAATGACAAGACAGCCAAATGATAATAGCAAATGACCTTATTGGCATGGACTTACTTAAAAAATCACTTAGAAAGGAATCATGTTTTTAATGAAACTTGATCTTTCAGACTGCATGTCTAGAAGGCTACAAGAGAAATATTACAATGAAAGTTATTTCCATATAATTATAGTTTATGATAGAATTAATGTATTCTGTCAGATACAAATCTTTTGGTTTCCACTATAGCAGAGAGGTAATCTATGAATATAAAGTGATGTCTAATGAAGCAAACTACCTGGTTGAATGGACATTGGCTGTAGTTAGACAAGCAGTGGACAAGAATGTAGATGTGGTTATTACCCAAAGCTATGATGGGATGCCAGTCATTAGTGGTGTAAAAGTAGAAGTTACTGCCTTTGTAAAACATGTTTTCTTTGACTACATTCATTGCTGCGCCCATGAGCTGAGTTTAATAATGAGTAAAAATACCACGTAAAATAAGAGAAAAAATATTTTTGTGCTGCTCCAGAGGGCATTTCCATGCTCTTTTCCTACACCCCAAATAACTTTCTTTATTCAACAAAGTGTTGGACACAATCCAAAAGTATCCACAGCCAGACTAATTCATAAATAGACTTATCCAGCAATGCATTTTTCAGAATAAGAACGACCTCTGAAATTGCTTTGCCGCAGTCCTTGAACATTATACAAGCAGTGGTGATGCAGTGTGTGCCAAATGTATACCAAAAGTGAAAATAAATCAAAAGTTAATTTTGACAACTTGAAAGTAGTTTCCTTTTGAAACTTATTGTGAATGTTCTGGAAACTAGATGACTCTGGGGGGGTGCAATATTGAGGTAGCAGTACTGTGCCTCACAGTTTCAATTTTTATTTCATAACATTATTCCAGCATATCACTTCATCTCTTGTTATCTGTCAGACCTACAGTTATAAAAAAAAAATCTGTTTAACTTATTAAGATTGCCAAGGGGCATCATGTAAGTACACCTGGCCCTTGATTTCTCTACTACATGAAATAGTTCCCATGCTAGTTGTTTTATGTATATTTTCACCAAGGAACTCTTCATGTAGCAGGCCATTTATTAAAATTAGAAGCAGGACAGACCATGAACAGACTCCTTTAAAAGTAAATATTTAAAATCATGAGAGCTAATTGGTCTGATGTACATTGAGTTGGGTTTCATATGAGGACTGTGGTTTTTGGTCTGAAGCTGAAAAATAATGGTCACATAATTCTGCAACTAGTGGATCATTGATGGTTACATAATAGTTAGGATAATCAACAATTGTAATTACATTGGCAACACAAAGTATTTCTGGTGGACCTCATCTGCACAAAATGGTTGAAGGATCTGAGCAAAATATCCATTTACCTACAACACTATGATTATTGGCATGTACCAATATTGACATCTACACCAAATATAATTTTAGTGCTATTCTGCAGTAACAGAACCTTTTGAAACTGCTCAAGAAAGATATTAGGTAACCATCGTGTTGTGATCAGTAGCTAGAGAGTAATCAAATTCTGTTTGTCCATTAGCACAGCCATGACTTTTAAATGCATTTCGGTACCTCTCTGTGTTGATGTATTTACGAAAATTGAAAGCCCTTTGATGAGAAAATGCAAACTCCACCATGTTTCTATGAGTAACAACTGGAGAGGAGAATGCAACTAGCCACTGGATATAGGGTTACTACATCTGTGCACAGCCATTGTATGCATAGAATTTGGCATTTTGTAGAATAGAGAGTGCTCCATTATGCTTATAATGCAGACATTTTGCATATTAAGGACAAAGAAATTAATTAGTGCCATTACAGTTTTGCACCCATGCTTTGAATTTTGGGGTTCAACCAATTGAGCTTCAAAGTGCCTAGCCACCCACTCTTTGATTCCACTGTACCTGGCTGAAATCACATGACCATCTTCAGGAGCACACACTCTCAATTCCTTGATTGGGGGAAATGGTGGCACTACTATTTGGGACACCATTGCCACTAGCAACTGAAACAGGTGATGGTGAATCATCTGTGTGTCATGTTTCTTGGAAAACTCTGGCTGAATATGATTAGTGTGTATAAACTGGAATTTTTAGAAGTAATTGCTTATAGATAGAGTAGCCATATTAGTGAGGGAAGCTTTTTCTGAATATAAGGTGCAATTGAATGGAAGTAGTGTGCAAGATGACTGCATAAGGATATTTCTTTCAAGAATGAATTCTGTACCTGAAGTTGCATTACACTGATTCGAAGATCAGATTCATTGAATTCATATGGAATATTCCATCCAAGTGCCCCGAAGTTCCTTCTTTCTTGCACCAATGCATGAAAAAAACATAAGCCAAAGAGTAAATTCTGCCACTCCTTTGTTTTCCTACAGGCACTGAAGAATTTTGGATCTGAAATTGGATCATTCATATATGACCTTAACAGATTGGACTTCATCCCTTTTGGGGGTTCGTTTGTCATTTTAACTCCTGAAAATAAAAAAATACATGTGTACACACGCAGATGGAGTTATTTAACACATAATTTTTCATAATGAGAAAAAAAATCATTGGCCTATGTTACCATTTTGAAGAATAGCAACCGGAAAAGCACTGGATGGGTAACTTGTTAGCCAAATACGAAATCTTTCATGAGTTGTTTCTGGTACAATAACATCTTCACATATTTTTTCTAAAGCCCCCATCCAACTCTCTGCCAAATGACAATTCTGCAAGACCACCCAATGTCCCAATGATACCGCTTTGTTAATCATACTTTCAGCAATAGGGCCCTGAAAATCAATTTCAATGGCTCAGTAAATCAGATAATAGCACATGCATTATTTGAAAAAATATGTATTTAATTAAAACTAACCCACCTGTCCTTGTCCCAAGGAAATAGTTTGAATCATATCACCACCAATGCCCTTGGTTTCAGCAAATTTCATCAGGCTAACCATGGGGTCAGCGCCAGGTGAAAGCACAAATATTAGGGGTGTGCAGTTATTAGAATCACTGAAAGACCCCACTAAATCAAAAGGTGGAGGTTCAATGAATGATCTTGACATGTTCTGGGTAATGAAATCCTATGATGAAGGAAACAATTATAGCATCTAAAATGTTAGGAAGAGAATTGCTTCGACATACTTAACAATTCTTTGGATTAGGTACCTGTACAGCAGGAACTACTTTGTCTGGTCTCACACACTTCAAAATAATTAATTTGTTGATTCCATCTACATCATTAAATGGTTCTGGAAAACTTTCTTTCTGTGGGGTTGATGATGAATACAACTCTTTCCATTCTTCAATATGTTTTGACAAGCTAAGTCTGAAGCCAGCAAGACTAAAGATGAAAAACAAAGTCACATTTATAATGTGAAAAATATACTAAATTAAAATGCCTAGATAATTTGTAGGTGAACAAGAGAGCAGAATATTCATTGGAGATACAATGATAAAGGATACATTATAAATTCAGCGATTAGTTGAATACTAACCTCTTTAGTGATGATGCTTTCACAATATCATTCCAAGATTTATCTGGCAACCAACTTGGATCAGGATTTGGAAAAGGATTTTCTAAAGCTACTCCTCCAGTTAAGAGGAAGACCCAAGAATCTTCTGGTAAAAGTCCCTATGTGCATATCATATATTACAATTTTATTGAGTAATTGAAAAAATGAACATATTTACTGTGGCCTGATAATAAACTACCATTTGAAAATTAAAATTTTGATTACTATAAATTGAATGCTAGAAGATAGAACAATATATATGTAATTACATGCACATACGTAGCTACATCCAAGAGAAATGTTGAAACAATTCTCTTCCATTCTTGGATCACAGTTTGACATAATCACAGTTTATTTAGTCAAATGGAATTTGTTCAGTTTGAGTAAATTGTTTGCTCAATAGGAAAAAAATTAGCCATCTTAGCTTAAAAATGTAATGTTTTCTCTTTTTTCCAGCTGATAAACTTTTTCAATCTTACAAAGAAATGGTACCATTATTCAACTGTCTAAAAAACTATTATTTTTCCACTGAAAAAATCAAATTAGATGCTATTTGATCAGTTTCTTTATGAAATAATTGAAAGAATGATAGGAGGTTTTTCAATTGACATGGGAGGAGATCTTAAATGATGAACTGGACAAGGTGTCTCAAAGCTTGAAAATTCTTGAGATATCTAAAAATATTTTTATTTTCTCTACATTTAAGAAGACTTTCATTGCAAAAAAAATACTGGATACCCTCTGTCTATGTCATTAAAAGTCTACAATACAGAATTTTATTTAAGTTAGTTTCGTTGGGGAGGCGACCGACAGCTAAGGTTATTTGCGGCAGTAGGGATGGGTGGGAAAGGAAGGGTGGAGAGAAACCCGGCATCGGCATTAGCCTACTCTTGTTGAAAGGCACCAAGGGGTCTGTAGTTTAATGTCCCATCCGGCAGAGGTCATTCTCACTCAAAGTGCTCTCCACAAAGCACCTCAAGTAGGGATCAGGAAACCACTGAAAAATATTGGTTGTCTCCAGGATTTGAACCCGGGCCTTTGCAGTGAGAAGCCTGTATGTTAGCCTCCACACCATTGACTTTGGGCATTGCATTTAGTATTCGCTATCAACCACACACATATTTTAATTAAAAAATGGATAGCACTCAGAGGGATGAATTCCAGAAAATAATGCCAGAAATAATATGAGAATAATAATTGACTGTACCTTGTATATATATCTATCATGCAGTGACTAAGAAAAATAAGAGTGATTTATAATGAATAACAGTTATCACTGTCACATTACCGGAATATGTTAAGATATACATGTGAAAATATCAAACCTGGCTATGAAAGCTAAAGGGCATCACTGTGGACAAATTATTTAAAAATCTGCCTAACCATTTATAAGAAGAATCTATTTATATCTAGTTGATGAGTGTTATTATAGTGTAAATGAATATTTACGTAAACTATATTAAATTAGTTTCCTGTCATACCTGTATTTGTATTTCTATTTGGGAATTATGCCATCTATATCCCATTGATGTGCCCTATACACCTGTCATGTATTCTCAATACTGTACACTGTCTGGTGGACAAATAAATATATTATATTATATACAGACCATAATAGAGTGAGTGATAGAAGCATGCCATTAGAAATAAGAAGGAAACTGTCCAGATAAAGAAAAACACAATGGATTGAGTTTCATTAAGAACATATCAATGTGTACCAAGAACTTGGATAGACTGAGGCAATAGTGTACCTTCTAATTTTATGTTCAGCATTTGGAATGGTGTTCTTACGAGCAAATTGTATTACTAATGATTTATCAGTGTTAATTTTGAGAAAATTGTGTAGAGGCCATGAATGAATTTTCTTGATTACAGGAATGCAACTGTGAAGAAGTTGCTGCGGTCTAGCTGAGGATATAAGAATGTTAATGTCGTCAGAAATATAAAATGGGATGAATACAGGTATGCCGTTTGATATGATGGTAGATTGTAAATATAAATTTGATAATGTAGCCCCAAGGATGGATCTCTGGGTAACACCTTTAATGATTATTTAGGAGGGAGAAGTGTATTCTACACCATATTTACAAATAATAACATGTTGAATGTTGACTTTTAGATAGGAAATCAGTAAGTGTTTTGGTGAGCCTCTAAAACAAGCCATATATAATTTTTCAGAGAATTATGGTTGATGAGATCAGATGCATAGCTAAAATAAATAATAATAATGACAGGTGTTAAGTTTATCAACCAAAGCATTTAGTAAATGATAAATCACATCATATATGGCAGACATGGTGGATTGATTCTTTTATTAAAGTAAAAGAGTGAGAGTAAAAACTGAGTTTAGTATTTAAACCTCCACACTTTGGAGCTGCAAAATGCTGCCCGCTTCATAGTCTCAATCAAAAAATTATCAACATAAATTCAGAGAGGGAGAATAAGCATGACAAATACCTTTGAATGCAATATTCCTACACAGAGTACAAAGGAAAATATCAGCTTATGCTTTTCAAATAATGAACGACACACGTTTTCATAAATGCTTCTCGTGAAATAAGTGTTTAAATTTTTTAGCCGAATTTCCAGTTTTTCGGATTTCTCACTGTTGATGATTGACTGAAAATAAACACATGATATATTTCATTTTAATCAAATTCTGATGAAGAAAATGCACTCATTCAACAGTATGAAGGTAAAGAAAAATCTTCTGACATCTATATTGTAGTTACCTGATTATATAAATGAATGAACCATACAAGTGAATACTGATACATTGGGTCAATATTAGCAAGTTCAGATATGCAGAAAAACAACACTGAGGAGTGATGTGACACTGGCTTGTATTCATTGCGAGCATGGTCTATTTCTATTTCAGTTATGGCTGCCACTTCCTGTTTGGCTTGTATTTCTTCAGAAAGAACCTTGAAATGAAAATGTCAGTCCGTTTTGATCAGAGTACACCATTTGCTTAAAAATAGTTCTGTGTATGAATCTATGGAGAAAATGGCATTTAATAGCATAATCGTTATACCTGTATGCCTTACATAAAAAAATAAGAACTTTGATTAGCACATTTAAACACAGAAACACAGAGAAAGGACACTCACATATTTAGTTTTCACATTTTGACGACGTTTCATTAGATTGATGATGATGGCAGTGGTGTTGAAATGTCCCAACTAATTATGTGTATAGGTGTATATATCATGAATATGTATAAGTGTCTACAACTTTTAACCAATTTCATGTAATTCACAAACAACCTGAGATATTGCGAGATAAGCATAGACCAGTCATGCTCAACCATTGGCTCTTAACCGGAACTGACATCACTGACTTAACTGTCTCTATCTTCCTTCCTATTGGGCCTATGTATACCCTATTTCAGTCACCACAATGCAGTTATACTGCTGTGTAATAGGTTGAACTTATCTTTGGTATGGCAAAGAAGGCTTTTTAGGTTAGTCCTGTTGTAGAAGGCAGATACCACCTTGTACTTTGGCAGGATTCTTTGTACTTTTATGGAAATGTGTCCTAAGACAGGGAATTTCTGCCACTGGAGTTTTTCTTTTGTGAAACTTCCATAAATGGCTGAGTTGGCTAGCCTGGACAGTTTTCTCCTTTAAAGTCTGTTGATTAAACCTTCACTATAGCTATTATTTCTAGCAATCATTTTTATAGTGTTTAGTTCCTTCAAGTTATTATCTTTAGACATTGGGATAGAAATTAGCCTATGCATCATAGAGTGAAAGGCTGATAGCTTTTGGGAGACATGGTGACTTTAGTTATTGAGAATTACCAAGTCTGTGTAACACTCTTTCCTAAACATAGAAAAATCAAACTTATCCTTTACCACTGAGATGATTAGATCTAAAAAAGTAAGGGATCCAACTAATTCTATTAGAAGGCTGGTACCACCTTGTCTTTTGGCAGGATTTTTTGAACTTTTAAGAAACTTTTGTGTCATTTAGCTTGTAGAGATTAATTAAATCTTTTATTACATCAATAGATGCATAAAATAACTAAGAAAAATCATTTAAAATTAAATTGAGCTATAAAATTGGAAAAGGTGAAATTTTAAATTTCAAAGATAGTTTCATATAAATTTGGCCATAAGATTGAGTTGGATAGGTGTTAGCTTCCATCCCAAAAAAAGGGAAACTTGTCATATGGGAAGACTATATAACATTGATTTTACTCCCAATTAAGGTGTTACTTATGACCATCAATAAGAGGATAAAGAAGAGGGCACATGACTGCTTAGGGCATGATCAGTCTGGGTTCAGGAAGGGGAAAGGTAGATAGATATTATGTCATAGTAGCTATAAGACCACAAAGGAAAGGAACATAATGTAAAATTAGGAATTGACTCTTTGTTTGGTAGATTTCAAGAAGATATGTCATGGAGTAAATAGTGTAGAATTATTGAATGTGTTGCAGAAAATAGGAATGTATTGGAGAGAAAGGAGACTCATCCTTAACCTGTATATGTCTGCGCAGGTACAGATGGTGGGTACTGTTCGGAAGTGTAAGGTACATTAACATGTGTGCCGTTCAACATTACGAATATGTGGAGGAAATGGTAAAAGAGGCATGGGAGGAACTAGAGATAGGAATGAAAGTTGACTTGGAACTCATATACTCATACCTGTATTCAGTTAGGTTTGCAGATGATTAACCTTTTTTTAGCCACCAAGTCAAGGGGTTACAATCATAAATGAGCACAAAATAAAATTGGTGCATTAGGTGTGGGATGAGAATCAATATAAACAAAACAAAGGTAATGAGGTTTTTGAAAAGGAGAAGAGCTATGTTAACTGGTGAAATAGGTCATCAAGTAGAGCAGATGGAAAAGTTAACCTATCTTGGGAAGTGTGTTGGACCAAGATAGTCAAAGTAGTTGGGGCATATGAAGTAGTCACATTAAGCAAAGAAAATTTCATAGAGAGGAGAGAGTTAATGACAGGGATATTGAGTAAAGGTATTAAGAAATTAATCATCAAAACTTTGATATCGATCGTTGTTATTTAAGGCAGGAACATGGACACTGAAGCAGGAGGATAGACATAAATTGGAGGCTTTTGAAAAGTGGGTGTGGTGAAGAATGGAGAAGGTGAAGTGATCAGAATGGAAAACAAATGAGGTGGCACTGGGCATGGTGGTGGAGAGGGGATTGTTGGGAGGGATGCAAAAGAGGCATGAAAGATGGATTCAGAGTGTTTTCATTGGCAGTGGGATGTTGATGACTCTGATAGAGAGCAGAATGTTAGGCGAACAAGGAAGAGGTAGAAATGGGATGGGTTGCATAGGATGAACATATTGGATGAAATAGAGGGAGGAAGAAAGTATGCTGAATCAAAAATGGACTTAAGTATGTTAGACATCAGGTTGTGTTTAGTGGCAGAGGCAAGGGAATTATCATTATACCCTTGAGTAGCCTGTGTCCATCCAAAACCTACCTTAACTGTTAGATTACTAATAATAATTTCATTTTTTTAAATCATCATCACTTTTGAGCAACATAAAAAGCTAAGGCAAGTTGTACATCACTGGTGTAGAGTCACTCGGAGACATGAAGAAACGCTGGGATTAATTCAGACTAATTAAGATAACTTACCTGGATTGACATAACAATTTCAGATTTAACTTTGTGGAATTCCTTCATGACAAGAGAAACTTTGCACTTCCACATATGGATTTAATACTTCATGACCATGGTTTCGATGCTGCACATTAACATCAGGTGACATACATAAAAAATTTTCCAACTTATATAGCCTGACTCCAAGGGGGAAGGAAGTTAGGGGGAGTAGGGGAGAGGGGGTAAGTTGGGTACTGGTGCAGCAACCTATTAGTGAGCTAGGGGAGGGGGAGGGTATGTATTGGAAGTTTCTGGCTCAAATTAGTGTAAGTTTATGTTCATTATATGAAGAAGAAAATGTAACCCTCCAACACTCTTAGAAATAGCAGCAGAAAAAAAACACATTGTCTTCTACAATTAATTAGGGGGGTGTTTGTCTGCAATGGTTTGACATTTATTAAGGGGTGGCCGATGGTCATCGCTGCCTTGGTGGGGGTGGGGTTGGTGCTGAAAGATATTGGAGTCTTTTAGGAATTTTAGGAGGGAGCAACAGGAGAGGTATACGAGTATATACATCAGCAACATAACTTCTTTTTTTCAAATGCAAAAAGCTTTCAAAAAAGTAAGTTATGTTGCCGCACCCTGTATATCTCTCTGTACCAACTATACAATTATTTTGGACTTGGAGAAACAGACCATTGCTCAACCACCTCATTGGTAACTCCAGGAGAAAAATAAAAAAATTATGTGTGCCATTGCTCTTCATGAAAGTGCCAATGTGTGTGCATAGAAGGGATCAATGACTGAGGAGGGGGAGAAAGATCGAGATTAGGTTTCTTTTCCCATTCAGATGAAAGAGTATGTTTCAGTGTAATTTCCACAGACCAGACGTAGTTTTCATGCATGTATTCCTTTGGTATCAGGGTTATTCATCCCACATATGACTATTTCATATGTGAATTCTTTTCCTGAGTTTTGTTAGGTCTTTCATAGAATAATTATTAACATCATTTCATTGGAGTTCACATCAAAACTTAACACTGAGTAAATTTGCTGGAAAAGATACATCCAGCTTGTATGCTATCTGGGATGTACAATGCACATGAGTATATATCTTACCTTGGAAGATGATAGAATCTGTAGGGCAGTTTCATCCTCGAGGATATTTCCCTCGGATGTTGACAGGACCTCAAGTATTTTATCCTCAATTTCTTTAAGCATTTTTTTATTACTAGCACTTTCTAAAATTAATTCATTTTTTTTCTCTTCCAAATCTGGCCTCTCTTTGGCCACCAGAATACCTAGAAGTTGATCTTGAAGCCCCAATTGGGTAATCATGAAGTTAAGCAAAGTTACCTGCACAATGAAGTAGAATTTTTAATATGCAGTTACTATATACACTCCTCAAGGTTCAGGTAATCTATGTGCATTGAAGTTCAATATTATTATGCTGCCATTTTCTGAGGCATACACTAGGCAAGTCTCCTGTGTATCTTTTAGTAAATTATAGTTTTACTACTCTTTCAATTCACAATCCCAATAACTCTTCTGAAAAATGTATTTTAGTGAACCAAGATAAACATGAATGAATGTGAAATACATATCCTTAATCATAAAACTCCACTTCTTCACTTATTCCATAAATCTGGAAGTATCTTAAATTACTTATCATTGTAAAGTTTACTCATTTACATAACTAATAGACCCCGTAGGATCACTAGTTAATGGTAAATAAAACTGATCTCTGCATTCTACTGGCTTCTCACCATAACTGTTGGCTTAAATAGACTACAGTTTCCATAGTAATCCTGATATTGCCTTCAGACTGATGGTTTCAGGCCAAAATTTCTGCAACCTTTATAGAAGTTTTACCATTTTGTTGCTGTGTTCTGATTTTTTGGCTGCTGTATAACATTATTCCATGTATTCTTCAGGAAACATCCACCATCTTTGTTAAAGATCATAGGTGTTTATGGATTATCATGTCTGTCTTGGATAGTACTGGGTCTCATTTACAATAATTTATCCATCTTCCAATTTTATGCCATTTACTCAAGAAGCCATAGAAGTTGCTAAAATGCATATGAACTTTAACAAAGATGATAGATATACTCAGAGTAATATGTGGAAGCACTAATAAGAACTAAAAGTACATGAAGAATAATGTGGTTTTCAAAAATGACTAATATGCTAATACTTTGAATAGTTTATAACCATTTTTAAATAAACCCTAAAAGTTAGTGGGAAGATCTGAATGTACATAATTATTTGGGGTTGTCTATTGGGTGATGATTGTTAGGACTTGTAATAAATTCTTGCTTTGGACTATTTACTGTTCATTAGAAATTATATCAGATGCTGAAAAGACCCACTCATGAATCAAATGCCACTTTTACATCAAGGCTCATACTCTGTTATGGGGCTAATCATCTCTTGGAACTTATCAAAGAACTCCTGAAGCTCACAACAAGGGCTATTATAAATGAATTTTAGAAAACAATTACTGTAGGGTCATGGATTTTTGTATCAATTTTTCAAATACATACATACCTTCACAGCAATTTCTGGTAGATAATGTGGATTCCTCTGTCGTGTCGTGATATAAAATCTAAAATCATTGTTGTAAACTAAGGCATTGTCACCAACCTTTAAATATTCAATATTTGCCTCTTTGTAGGTTTGTTTAAGTAAGATTGGTTCTAGAAAAAAAATGTAGACGTGCCAATCATTTCCTCTCTACATTGATTTGAATAACTGCAGAATACATTGAGAGAGTTACTCTTACCTAAGTTGGCATCTATTTCTTCTCCAATATTTTCAAGAAGTGCAGGGAATCCTGAGGTAATACAGTTTTCTAATACCCTCATGTAGTTTGAATCAGTCAATTTAATAATTGCTAAATTATTTGATTTTTCCATATTTTTAATCCATTTGTTTGCTTGATCTGCAATTAAATACAAAAAAATAAATTTTGATGAAACTTTGAAGGCATAATGAATGCCTTAATTTTCTATTTTCTATCAAAAACCTCCAAAAATGCAACATACATACAGATGAAATATAACCTTACTTTGAGGATCTATCATTAATGGCCAGCGTCTGGCTCTTGACACAATAATTCCATTTTCCACTGAAAAGGCATCCACAGGAAGGCCATGTATATTCCATGCTCTAATTTGAACAGGCTCACCTAATATAGCAACTAAGGAAAACATTTCAGAGCATGGTATACCTAATGTCATGCAATATTTTTTCCACTCATCAGCTGCATTCTGGAATTAAATTGTTGAGAAAGGACATTATGTAATTGCAAATGATGAATGGGATAATAGCATTGAATATTAAACTCTTCCACACATTTCCTAAGCATGCATTTATATAATTACCAAATACAATCAAAATTTGTACAAAAGGAATTACTACCCTAAATAGCTTTCAATTTATGAAAGATCATTACGCTAATTATTAATAAACATTAATAGTATGGAATATTCCCCGAATTTCATTGAGCACTTAAATTTTCAATAAGTGTTTAGGATATTGCATCATTAATTTTTGAACAATCATCGTGTGGCATTCTTCAAAGAGAAGTTGGAAAAGAATGATAATTAGAAATTACGAGGCATGATCATAAAGTAAGAGCCGTTTGGTCACAGGAAAAAATATAATCGTATGAAACACATTTTATTGGCACTTTTAGTTAGCTACAAACCTACTTCACTTCTCTACATAATCGCTGTTCACTTCTAAGAATTTTTCTTACCGATACACCAGCTTCTTTAACCCCTCTACTTAGAAGCTTGCCGCCTGAGAGTTGAACCAAATGACAACACCGCAAAATATTGGAATAATATAATTTCAGATGGATTGTGCACACCTACAGGATACAGGTGATTCTTAGCAATGGGAGAAAACTAAAAGCTTAAAATCTGGCAGGCGAGGGAGAGGGGACCACATATATTTTCCTGATTAATCATAAACTTCTTCTTTTTCCACTTCGCCTGTTAATGACTGGATCTATGTGCTTTGTATGTTACATAATAGTTCCATCTGTACTCTACCAACCCGTTAAATCCTGGCCATGCAACTCACATTTACAGTTGGGCTAAGGATGTAGGCACATACTTTAGGTACAGACAATTAACTCTCTCATAAGTATAACAACTGGTAATACTTTTTGTAACTAGAGAGTTATCTTAGCTCTTCATCAATCAAATCAGGAAAGGTTCAGAACTATTCATGGATAAACAGGACAGATTTATGTGCAAATAATGAAATAACAATAAATACAGAATTATTATCATAAGATAATCTACTGGTTAAGGTAGGTTTTGGATGGACACAACCACCAAATAAATAGTGATTCCTAACAAAACACTATTCAGCAACCTACTTTACATCAAGTCCTTCCTCATCTCTGTATACTTCCTTCCCCCCTTCATCCTGTCCAACATCCCTATCCTGTTCCTATCCTTTCCTCTTTTGCCTAACATTCTCTCCTCCATTCCCTTCTTCAGCATCCCACTGCCGATCAACATGCCCTTCATCCATTTTTCCTGCCTCCATAGGGTATCTCCCAACAAACTCCTCTCCTCACCCACCATACCTAGTACTGTGTTGGTAAAAAATACTTCTGAGATAAGTAAACTGTTCTACCTGCTCTGGTAATGCTTAATGTTTAGCTTAACCTTTTTCTTTCTGGAAAATCATATAACCTTTGTTTTATTAATATTGATTCTCATCCCATATCTATTGCACTGAGCCTCCAATTCACTCAGCAATGCTTGCAACCCCTTGGCTGACTGAGCAACTAATGCTTGGTCATCAGCAAACCTAACCAATTTTACGAATTCCCCTCTGACTTTCATTCCTACCTCCAGTTCTTCCCATGCCTCTTTAATCAATTCCTTCACATATACATTGAACAGCACCAGTGATAATGGCCAACCCTGCCTTACACTTCTTCCTAACACTGCCCATCCGAACTGTCCATCCCCAACTTGCACCTGAGCAGTCTGAGACATGTACAGGTTGCGGATCAGTCTCCTATCCCTCCAATCCATTCCTATTTTCTGCAATACACACATTAATTTTTCCCAATTCACTCTATCAAATGCTTTTTTGAAATCTACGAAACAGGGAAATATGTCCTGATTGTATTCTATATTCCTCTCGCTTAGTGATCTCATTACTGCAATGGCAGTACGCATACCTCTCCCCTTCCTAAACCCAAACTTATCATCCCCTAAGTAATCATTTGCCCTACTCTATCCTTTTGTTGATGATCCTGAGAACAACTTTAGCTGCGTGGGATATCAAACTTATTGTTCTGTAATCCTCACATGATGTAGCCTTTACCTTTTTGGGAATAGGTACTAACACTTATCTCACTAAGCCTTCTGGCCAGATTCCTTCCTCATAGATACTACAAAACAGTCCATAGAGTCATTGAGTCTTCCTCCCACATTTTCCTAAACTTTTCAGTAGTTCCACAGGCATTTCTACCTCCTTGGCCTTCTTTAATTTTGTCTCCCTTAATGCCCTTTCTATTTCATCATCAACTATGCCTGGATCTAAGCAATCTTCATCAACGTCATGTTCCTTTTCTATGTCTAACCTTGTTGGCCTAAGTTCTTTACCCTACAGTTCTTCTACATATCTATTCCATCTCTCTTTGATCTTTAGTGTCAACCATTATCTTACCCCACTTATCTTTAACTGTTAGCACACATCTTCCCTTCTTACTTCCCAATAGTGATTTCACCTTACTGTAGAGTAATGCAACCATTTCAGAGAGTAAAAATCTTTCGCCTTGACCGGGATTCGAACCCGGATCCCTCGATATCCGGCCGAGTGCTTTAACCAATTAAGCTACCGAGATGTCCTCTTACACTCTGAAATTTTGGGGGCTTTAAAGGAACAAGATGTTATGACGAAATACCGTACATACAATGTCACCGGCATTCGTAGTCGTGCGCGACGCGCCACAGTCCACGATGTTAATAAAGCCAATTTCAAACACTTAGGCTGTTCATACCTTAGACAAATTTCAAGAAACTGTAACAGTAACTTTAACGGAGTCACCCGCTACTGTTACAGTTTCTTGAAATTTGTCTAAGGTATGAACAGCCTAAGTGTTTGACGGGTTCGAATCCCGGTCAAGGCGAATGATTTTTACTCTCTGAAATGGTTGCATTATAATGCACACATAGCGGGTGACTCCGTTAAAGTTACTGTTACAGTTTTTTGAAACTTACTGTAGAGTGCACCAATTTCATCCTTCCTCTGTAAACTTTCCATATCCTCACACTGCGTTTTCCACCATGCTTTTTTTGCTTTATTTGTTGCCCATCTCAATTTATTATTTAATTTTTAAACTAAATTACTCCGACCAAATATAGACCGTAAAAAATAAAGCAATGTCCCAATTAGACCTTCTTTACCGCTTCACAGAAATTAAAGATCCAATTGCACTCCATTCATACTTCTCAACAATTGTCCCCCCTATAGTATCACATTGCTCCCCAATTTGGTCCACCTCATCCCCAACTAATCTTCGATTGTATCTCTCACTTCTTTGCCAAAATAGTCAAACACCGAGTCCCACATTTCTTCAATATGTCCTCAAACGCTGTTCTGTCTACCTTATCCATTTCTAGTCCCCAAAGCCTCAGACTTAAAGCTAATTTAAAACTCCTCCACAACACCCTAAACTTGACTATTGATTGCCCTGAACTGCTCTCTTTCTTCAACCTCAGGGTACCAACTCGACCCACCCACACCCACTCCCTACTCCATCTACCTATTCCTAGAATCTCTCTCACCAAGTGCTCACCTTTATTTCATCTCTCCTCCCTTCTAAATCCACTCCCTCACTCTGTCGATCCTTTTAATTTATCATGTAACAATTTCACCACCCAAGCTTTATCCCACCTTTCAACAAATTAATTTTTCCCTGGTCCATGCTCAGTTCTCGTTGTTATTGTTATGCTGTTATCGTCTTTTTGTCCTCTTTTATGTTTGTTATATTTTTCACTGTAAATTGGCACTACTGCTGTATGTGAATAATGTTTTAAAAATAAAATAAAATTTAACTCTTTGTACTTCATTTTGCCTAACTCTGCGTTTACGTCATTCCATATTCTTCTCTCATCCATCTTTTTAATCATCTCATCTGTGACCCATGGTTTCCTTGTCCTTTTCCCATTATCGGTTCCAAAAGTTTCTTTTGTGGCTTTCGATATCCCTTTCTGAAAAATATTCCCATTTTTCTTCGATAGAACTCAACTCTTTACCGTCATCCATGATTTTCTCTACAGCCTGCTGATTTGCAAGCATTGCTAAGTGAATTGGAAATTCAGTGTTATAGATATGGGATGAGAATTAATATATAGTAAATAAAACGAATGTTAATAAAATGTGTTGTCTCCGGTGTAACTCTATGGAATTTACACAGCACATTGAAATGAAATTATTGACTTTGTAATTCCACACACTTTATTTAAAAGTCACCTTGGCATATGTATCTTCTGAGTGGGGGAGGAGGGGTTGATCAGAGAGGGAGGGTAAGGGAGGATGGAGGGGTTTAAAGGGTTAAAATGTAGGTGAGAGGAAAAGAGAATTACATCTTTGGTGTCAATCTTTGACTTGGAAGATTGGTAGATCTACGAGTGGGAGGTACACAAATTTCATTGGCGAGGTGTTGCAAGGGAGCGACAGTTTAATGTCCCTTCCGATAGATGGCATACTCATCAAAGTGCTCTCCACAAAGCACTTTAAGTAGGGATTGGAATACCATTGAAAAATATCTGCCATCTTCATAATTTGAACCTGGGCCTACTGGGTGGGAAGCCAGTAAGTTAATCACTGCACCATCCTGAGCCTGAAGAGGGATGGAGCAGGTGAAGTGGACAGAAAGGAAAACAAATGAAGTTCTGAGCATGGTGACAAGGAGAAGGGATTTGTTAAGAGAAAACATAAGGAGGCAGGAAAAATGGATGAAAAGCGTACTGATTGGCATTGGGATGTTGAAGAATGTGATAGAGGTGAAAATGTTAGGGAAACAAGGAAGGGACAGGATTAGAACAGGGACATTAGATGGAATGAAGGGAGGAATGAAGTATACAGAAATGAAGAGGGACCTGCTGTAGAATGGGATGTTGGGTTGTATTTAGTTAGGAGGGAAAAGATATTAAAAGTAAATAAATTTATACAGTTATATTATTAATAATACAATTATAAAATTAATACAGTTGGTAGTTGTGTCCATCCAAACCTACCTTAACTGGGAGATTACCTATAATAATAATAGCATCAGTATGAGTGATTAAGTAATTGAACCTGATTTGGTTTGTTGAAGATTTTCCCAATCATAAGCGACATAAAAAAATGAGCTTTTAAATTCTTAAGCACTGACCTGTCTGAAATCGACTGTGAAAGCTCCTAAATAAGCAACCACACCAGCTGATAATAAGACATCACCAATTATGCCTCTTAATTTTCCCTCAAGCATTTCAGCCAACTCACTCCATCTTGCTTTCTCACCACCCAGTCCACCTAAAGTTTTTTAGACACAGATATACAAATGTAAATATTTATTACATATATATATAATAATAATAATAATAATAATTTATTCATTTTAAAAATGGTACAACCACATTAAATGTCGTCAATATAAGTATTATTTAACATATAAACATACTTTCTTAAATGTGATGAACATTGTCACAAAAGAATTCATCCAATGAGTATAGTGGGTGAGCAAGTAACCAGGTATATACCCTATTCTTGAAACTCTGGATACCATCTGATTTCAACTGAGTAGGCAGATAGTTATACAGTCTTATGTTCATATTGTGAAATGTGTTGTATGTTGATGACAATCTACAATAAGTAGTATTTAGATTCGATTTACCTCTTGCGGAGTAGTTATGGAGGTTGGATCTTAATTGATAAGTATCTAGATTAACTTTCACATGAATCAGAGCCTTAAAGATATACAAACAGAATACAGTCATGATTCCATACCTAATAAAAAAAGGTTTGCAGGAATCACGTGGTGGTATATTAGCAAGAGAGCGAATAGCTCTCTTTTGCAGTAGCAAAATTTGTTTAACATGAGGGGAATGACCCCATAACTCAACACCATAATTCAAATGACATTGAAAGAAGGCATGGTAAAGTGTTAAACGATACTCATTTGAAATGAGAAAGTTGAGCTTTCTTAACATATAAACAGCTTTACTAAGTTTATTACAGGTCTGACTGATGTGAGTCTCCCAATTAAGTTTTGTATCAATATAAATTCCTAGTATTTTAGCAGTTTCAATATCAGTTATTTTTGATTTAAGACTGCACACAATATGCTGAGTTTTGTTAGTATTTAATTGTAAATGATTAACTTCAAACCATTCCTTAGCCTGTTTTTGGGTAGCGCTAGATCGTAACTTTGCATCTTCTAGATGTTGACACTTTTGCACAAAAGTAGTGTCATCAGCATATAAAACAGATCTAGGTTTCATATTACAGGGCAAATCATTAATCATGATGATAAAAAGTACTGGGCCAAGCACAGAGCCCTGTGGTACACCACATTTTACTTTAAGAGCTGCAGACCGACAGCCATCAAGTTCAACCAATTGGTGGCGATCATCCAAATATGACTTCATTAGTTTCAATGCAACTCCCTTAATACCATAATGTTCTAGCTTTGTTAGTAATATTGAATGATTAACACAGTCGAAGGCCTTACTAAAGTCACATAGTGTCACTGAGACTGATTCCTTTTCTTCAAATGCATTAATGACATAATTAACTATGGACTCTACTGCCAAAATTGTAGATTTCCCAGATCGAAAGCCATACTGGGATTTGGAAAAGAGATTATTTAACTCAAAAATATTACATATTTGATCTTTCATAATAGCTTCAAAAATTTTACCAAAAACAGGGACTATGGAAATGGGGCGGTAGCTAGCTAAATCATCTTTATCACCTTTCTTATAGACAGGCACTGCTTTGGAATATTTTAGAGCTGTTGGAAAATCTTCTGTCTCAAAACATAAATTGACTAACATTGCTAATGGTTCTGCAATTAGCACAATAACGTCCTTTATTAGGGAGTTACAGAGACCATAAATATCCTTACTGTTGGATTTTTTAAATTTTTTAACAGTCGATATAATATCAAGTGGAGTAACAAAATTCCATTTAAAATTTAAATTATTCGGAGGAAGATTTTGCAGCATATTACCAATATTGGCAGCATCAACTTTTCGAGAGAACAAATTGTCTTCAACAGCTTTTAAGAAAAAATTATTTACAGCATCTGGGGTGAAAGGAAGATTTTCTTTTCCATTACCATGACCAACTTCTTGATTGATTACACTCCATGCTGCCTTTTGTTTATTTTTTGCATTCAATATAAAATCCTTGTAAGCATTATTTTTTGCACACCTGACTAAATTATAATAATCTCTTTTGTATTTCAAGTAAGCCTCTTTGTCATGCCGGCTTCCACTGGTTTTGTAAGAGTGGTAGTAACTAAGTAAATCATTTCTAAGAGCTAATAACTCCCCAGTATACCAGAGATTTTTTTTATTTTTAGTGGGGATAGAGTTTAGAATTTTTTTAGGAAAGCATTGCTCAAAAATGCCTAGGAAATTACCTAAAAAACTTGAAAAACATGTTTGTTCTACAGAGTCTGTGCAAAAACCATGCCAATCGATACAAGATAGAAGCAGTTGGAAACTCTCTAAACCTTCTATTGTTATGGGCCTCACGATTATGGTTTTACCTCTATACCTATATAAATATATGCACACACATTTACATTTCCATACATATTTTCTGAAATGTGTGTGTGCGTATGTAGATATATGTTTTTTGTATATAAATATATTTCTATATGTATGTATGTATGTATATATATACCTGTACATACATATATGTATGTATTTCTTCGAAGTAACATGGAAGTGTTAAATAAAAAACTTTGATAGCAACACACAATATGAGAACACATAAAAGGAACACTCACACATTATTTCTTGATAATTTCGACGGAATTGAGCTCCGTCTTCCTCAGAAGATTAGTGGGACTGACTGCTGAACCAAGAAGGGTAAGGTATGTGAGAGAGAGAAGGGGACAGAGGAAGGGGAGAACGGGTGGTGGGGGAGGGGTGAAAGAAGGGGTTGTGGAAGGGAAAAGGGAGAAGGGAGGCCAGAGGGGAGCGGAGATGGGATAGGAATGAGAGGGAGGATGCGGAAATAATTCCCGAGCAACACAGAAAAATAATAGTTCATCCACAGATACTAACAAGTAAAAACCCAGGCCAAGAATGACAAAAGACATGCAGATGAACAAAATATCTCACTATCCTGTATGAAACAATTCCACACCTATCCACTTCAGCCCTTTATAATTAGTGAACAACATTGAGACCCGGATGTTGATGGGCTTTGCAAAGCCATATAAATGCCATTTCCATCATTTTTAATTTTATAGGGTTATCGGATGGGGGAAGGGATGCTAGAACGGAAACACTGTACCACTGGTTGAAGGGGGTGTTGTGGTGGGAGGCATGTTTTGGGATGGGAAGACCCGCAGATGGGGAAGAGGGATTACATGAGGCACGATGATTGTTTATCCTGAGGTTCAGGGGTGTGGAGCACTGGCCTATGTAAAGGGCTGGGCAGAGTTTGCATGTCAGAAGATAGACTACATTCTGAGATGTGCACAAGGAGTGGGGGAAGGGCAGGAGAGAGTTAAAAGGTGGGATGGAGAGGGATGGAGTGGTGAACATAGGACAAGTTTTGCATCTTGTTTGCAAGCAAGGAGTGGGGACTATTTTGAAGGTGACAACATCAATGTATTTGAATAAATATATATTTTGTCCAAAAAATTAAATTCTTGTTATTTTTTGAACATACCTTATATATGCATTGTTAAATGACTTATCTTATATATGTAACATCTTTGAGCAAATAATGAATATTGTATTGTAGAGAAAAGAATTAAAGCGAAATATAAATGATCTTAAGATATTTGAAATTTTGATGAGATGAAGAATAACATATTATTAAAGCAAAGTGATTTTTATTGAACTTCATGATTACCAATTAGTTTTTCCGCTCTGTGTAGTTTCTGAGAGCAAATATCAATATTTTCCTCTAAGTCTTTCTTCTTCTTGGTCATTGCTGCGAATTCATCATTAAGTGCTTGAAGCTTGTCAGTGACCTGTTGAAACAAAATAATATCCATGATCTTCATAAATACCCAAAATATGACAGCCAACACATTGATGCAATTGCTGCTTATTCTTTTAAAGTTTACATGTTGGAATATAGTTAGTGATCAGAGGAGATATGTGATAGCAGAAAATACACTGCAAAATGAAAATATTGTGTCTTAATATGTGAAAGAAATATGTAAAAGGAAACGATGATTTGATGCTAAATGGACCATTTTTGTATGCAGAAAACAAATTAATAGTGAAAAGCAACAAGGCATTCCAGGTAAAAATCTGCATGCAATGAATCATACAAAGAAACAATATTATTGGAAAGCTTATATTGAAAGAAATTCCAATTTACTCTAAAATTGAGCATTGTATAAAATTAGTAAACCTTTTGTACTGATGAATTCCATAGTATTTGAAATAGGTGCACTAAATTATTTATTTCTACAAAGATAATTCATGTCCACATCTCAATTGATCTGACGGTCAACAATTATACCCAGATATTTCAATTCATTTGTAAATTCACAATTGTTGTCATTAAATTTTCAGAAAGTCTTAATTTTGCCATATGGGCTTGGAGAGAAGTATTTAAGTTATTTTGGGTGGCAATTCATTACCTGACAATTACCAGCACACCCTCTACAGTTTTTATTCTTTCTAGCTGCATGTTAGTTCCATTATAGTGAGGAAATTGAGATGAGTCATACATGTCTAACATTATCCTATTCAATTTAAAAACAGGTACCACTTCAATAGGAATTCTCCTACTGCCTCCTGGTAGTCCTTCCTTTTTGCCCTAGTGAAAGCTTCCACATTCCATTTCTACATATTTCTTCCCATTCCTATCCTCTTGAATTTGAAGCTACAATCATCATTTCATGAGCACACAATAATAATCTGAATATGCGTCTGCTCCAGGGAAACTGCTCTGTAGTCCTCAAATGATGTAGCCTTTATCTTTGTTGGAATAGGAACTAAAACTGAATTGACAAAGTCTTCCGGTCAGATTCCTTTCTCATAGATGCTATGAATCAGTCAATATAGTTTCTTCCTATCACATTTTCCTAAACTTTTTACTAGCTCCACCAGGAATGTTGAATGTCTAACTGTATGCCCTTTCTATATTATCATTAAGTATGCTTGGACCTAAGCTATCTTCCTCTATGTCATGTTCTTTTTCTATGTCTATCCTTGGTGGCCTACATTCTTCACCATACAGTACTTCTATATATTCCTTCAATCTCTCCTTCGATCTTTTCTGTTTCAAATATTATCTTACCCGACTTATCCCTTGCTGCTAGCACACCCTTTTTACTTCCCAATAGTGTTTTAATCTAGCTGTTTAGCTCACCAATTTCACCCTTCTGCAAACTTTCCATATCCTCGCATTGCATAACAGCTGAATTGTGGTCAGAGTCTGCATCTGCTCCCAGGAAGCTGTTCGAATTGATCACTTGGTTCCTGAATCTGTACCTAACCATAATATAATCTAACTGATACCTTTCTGAGTCACCTGGCATTTTCCACGTATACCTATGTCTTTTGTGGTGTCTAAACCAAGTGTTGGTGATGACTAACCCCTGTCTCCTACAGAACTCAATTGCTTTCTCTCCGCGGTCATTTCCTGTATCTAACCATCGTCCCCCACCTCATCACCATCTCTTCCTTTGCCTACCATTGCATTCCCATCACCCATCACTATCAAATGTTCTCTGCAAGGACACACACAAGTCCTCTAATTGATTGCACATCCTGTCGACTTCTTCCTCCTTATGATGGCTTGGTGGCAAGTACACCTGAACATTGACCATGTTCATTGGTTCTGCCTTTATCTCTACTAGTAATATTCTATCTGTTGCTTGTTCTATGTTCACTGCGCTTCTTCCTACCTCTGTATTCCATATTATGGCAACATGGCATATATGAAAAATGAAACAAAATTCAATGTTTGCACATAAAATTATGTGAATAAGAATGCATTATCACTCTTTATTGGATAGCCCTTGTATTTTATGGAAGTGGCTTGAGAAGAAGTTATACCATTGGTTTGGATATGAGATGTACATTTGTAAAATCTAAGATACGCCCATTCCTTGGAGAATGCACAAAGGAAATGCATAATCAATGGCAATGCCATCACTCAATAGAGGATCACATTGCGTAAGTGGGTGAGTAATAATGAAAGAGAATCTAGTCACCTCACAAGCAGCAGAATAGTTAGTCCATTTGGCTCACTATATAGCAATATTATATAGAAAATAAATATTAATATCAAGCTTGCCATGACAATATGCCTTGTTTTATTAATGGACAGATTAAATGGCCTTGTGATTTTCCTGGCCAAATATAGAATTTTGAATTTTGTACCTAGAAGGAAACATTTGATAGCAATGGAGGATTGAGACAAAATGACAGATATACTATATATTGGAGGCTTTTGAAATGTGGGTGTGGAGTAGGATTAAAAGGGTGAAATGAAGAGAAAGGAAAACAAATGAGGAGGTTTTAGAAAGGGGGGATTGTTGGAAGAAATCCAAAGGAGGTGGGAAAGATGGATTCAAAGCTATTGATTGGCAATAGGATGTTGAAGACTGTGAAAGAGGGGTGGATGTTATGCAAATGAAGAAGAAATAGAGTGGGATATGCAAGTTGTATCGAATAAATCATGCGGCATTAAAGAGAGGCTTATTGTAGTGTCTGATGCATGTTGTTTGTTGTATTATGAGATGCAATGTTACTGTTGTTTAGGCTGTGTCCAATCAAAATCTATCTTAACCAGTAGAATACCAAGAATAATTAATATTTCCCATTATATCCGTAAGAAATCCCAAACCAAACATATTTTTGGAAGAGCACAGCAGTGCTTCCTCTTCAATTCCTTAGTGAGCCACCCTCATAACACAACCGCAATCAGCCTGGATGTTTTGGGAGTCAAGATTGGTGCATGTTTATAAGGGAGGACTATATAAGGAACATAATGCTGAACAGAAAAAATCACCAGGATGTGCATTGTGGTCTATATGCTTTTAGGGTAAAAGAATAGACCCCAATGCAACCTAGATGAATATAATTTCTCCCAGAATCAATGAGGAGTTAATTACCCAATTCCTGATTTTTCTTATTAAGAGATGACATTTGGTAGTGTTTCATTCATAACCAGGGAGGGTGATTATCAAAAGGCAGGAAGTAAACATTGTGGTATCAACGGGGTAGTGTATTTAACTGAAATTATATCCCCAAAACTGAAGTCATTCCAAGATTCTGAAATACAAAAACAAACCATAAATACAGTAATCAACCCCAAGGTCGGTTTGGTAGGGGATGGAAAAGACCCAGGACTAAGTCCGATGGGGTGTGAAGTTCACACATCAGGGCAATAAGGGAGCTCAGTTCCTTTCTCCCTGCACTGGACATGGTTTCCCAGGAGGATCTGATACCCAAAAAAATCACACAGCTTGCATGGAGCTGAGGGTTCACAGAGAGGCTTGCCTGGGAATTGAACCCTGGCCCTCCGGTCAGTAGTCCAAAAGTCTACCCCTGGGCTACCATGACCCATGATACTGAAATATACATAATCAAAAAATGAAAAAAAAATGTATGATATAAAGAAGCTGTTATGAAGGAAAAATGTAACCTTCTGCAGTTGAGCTCTCTTCTCTTCCAATGTTGCCATTTGTGCAGCAAGTTCAGCTTCTGCTTCTTTGAATTTTGCCTGCTTTGGTGCAACAATTTTTATCACTCGATCATATACCTCCATTGCTAAAACCCACTTACAGAGGCCTTCGCAGGCATTAGATACTGTTTTTATTTTTTCTGGACGAAAGTCTCGATCAGGAATAAACCTTTAACATATTGAAAAGATATGAACTAGAATGAGAAATGGGTACTTACATCAAAGAATGCAGAAGTAAATCCAGCACTAAAATAATGCAGAAGCATGCCAAATATCATACCGTTCTCGGATTCGCTTCATTATCAGAGGAGCTATATTATTTTTATTGTAAGTTTTTAAACTATCCAAAAACTTTAAATCACCCAGCAACTTCTGTGAGGGTCCCCAGAAGTCTTCAATCATTTTCCCTGACCCCATGGGATCAGGTTTTCTCTCAGGTTTAATGCCTTTCATGACACAAATAGCTTCCATGACCTGTCACAAAATATTTTTGACTTAAATTTAGGAAATTATATTAATTTTAAAAGTAGATTATTAATTAAATTCATCATCATTTCCAAAATGTTTCCAAAAATGTAATCATAAGAGCATTTCTTAAGAGTGCTGTTTTGTTTCAAGCACACACTAACCAATTTCACTCCTGTGGGTGGATTCTTCATTGACTTCACAACAGTGATGTCTGCGGGCTTCAGGGTATTAAGAGCTGCAATAGCAGCATCTAGGGCAGGAATTGCTTCGGCTAAATCACTCTCACAGTCATCCTTGATAGCTTGTGCTGCAGCAGCAGCTTCATTTGCCAGGGCTTCATCAGCTCCTACTATCTGCATATAAATATGTATTCATTTTTTATGAAACTTGGGAGTGTATTTTTTTGGAATAATTATCATTCTATGCTAAAAGTGTCTTTTCAGCAGTAAATTGGGAGAGTGATTGAATGGCCGTAAATAAATCAATGCAGTTTTCAAATGTCATCATAATAAATACTGAGTGTTTATTGTTTTTGTGTAGCTGATGTGTTTCACATGGTTTGTGTTGCTGATTACAAAGATCAAGTCTCAATTCTGAAAAACATAGTAAATATTTTGGTAAAAATGCAGAGATGAATTGGCTTTCTTATATTGGGAGTTTTAAATAACAACGAAGCAACAAGTGACTTGTATATCATATCAGAAAACGCACATTAAAGTGGATCCTCCACGTATCTCTTGAAAGCACATTACCTCCTTTTTAGCCTCCACTATAACCGTGTCCTGCTCAATTTTGATCATCAATTTCTCAGTCTGCTCTGAAGTATCTACAAGTTGTGGATGCAATGCAGTCAATTCATCTTGCATGACTGAAACCTGTGAATTCAATTTGTTATTACCACAGAAATGAGTTTTTAATAACTCTAGCAAAAGATTATATCATCTTAGATCCATTACAAAAAAATCAATGAATCGTTTGGATTTCTAAAAATTCCATTCCTGCCATTCTAAAGATAATTTAGCAAATTCAACATATTCAATAACACTGTTTAAGTACTTATTAACTAAATGACTGAAAAACAAATTACCTGAGAAGATGCAAAATCAAGCTTTTCCAAACCAACAGTGTACCTACTGATTAGTTTGTTAATTTCTAATGTTTTAGACTTGTATAAGTCTAAAAATGTTAGAATCAATTCAATGTATGACGTTGGGGTGACATAATTATGCCGTTTAAGAGCCTGGTAAAATCTGATGATAAAGAATCAACGTCAGTTAAGTATATACTTTTAAACACTGAAATCAAGAATGAACTCTTGGAATAAACACATCAGTGTTACCTTTCAGATAACTTCATAACACTACTGTGAAAATGTTTGCACATTTCAACACAACTGGATCTCATTGAATCATCAATGGCTAAATCTTTCAGAAAGAAATATGCCACTCTTTCTAGTGCATCCAAAGGCCAAGCAGTAAACCTAAAGTTGATAATTTAATACTTAATAAAGTGATTGAATAAAATATTTTACAAGTACAGATATAGCTATTCAAATAAATGCTTATATTGATTATGTATTATAATCAGACTAAATTAAATTTCTTCGAATGGTAATAGATCTCATGACTTTTTTTACATTCACTGAAAACACAAGAATAAATAAATACATTGACCATGAAATAGTACAGCTATTGACATTTACAGGTGATAAATTACAAAAAGTCTGAAATCATAGAATTTCATCAAATCCTAGGGACATCTCCATTCTCCTGAATCCTCTCTAAAGTCTTTCATTTCATGAGACATGACTAACAAATACCAAGAATAACTTAAGTTAAATTACATAATGCATGTATCATAACATGCAGGCTCTGTCATCTTTTTTGCAACATAGATGTGATGGAAGAAAGTTACCATTCAAATCGTTCAACAGATAATTTAAGGTGAATGGGGTCATTCAACTCCTCAGTCTAAATATTTCCTGTCATACTTCTTTCTCCTAAACCCAATTAGCAACAAAAACTGGGATAATACTAATTAGCCTTTTAATGGTGAATTAAGTATTCTACTTTGTTTCTCTAAGTTTTAAACTTGCTGTAAACAGCAGATGATTTTGTTTGATGAAAACAGCAATTGGTTCAATTTCTCTGATACATAATATCACGAACAAAAACCATAATCCATGGTGACATTACATCCAAAATTTATTGGGAAAAATGGGCCATATGTATAAAGTAGTGTTGATAGATTTAAATTAACAATTGCAACTTTTTGACTGATATGAGGTAAAAATAAAATCTCATGTTAAAAAATCAAAAATCCCTAAAGAAACAAAAAATATCCAAATTACCGGAATTACAAAATCATAGTTCCTCTGATGGGATGAGAGAACTATGGGGACTCATAAAAAAGGGATATTGAAGGCTGTAAATGAGATTATAAGAACAGCAAATGGAAAAAAGAACACGGAAGCAATGGATTACAGAATACATTAGGGAAATAGACAAGAGAAGAAAATATAAGAATATTAACACAGAAATGCAGCTCAAGAAATGATCTGACTGATTCCTTTTTTTCTATAGTTTAAATCAACAATAAACAGTGGGTCCTTGCTTTATAATAGGGCCACAAATCAATGGATTCACTTTGTTATCTACTCTGTGAAGAAGCTTGTGGTTCAGTTTGCATTTGGAAACTCACATCTTAATTATGCCCTCCCTTTTGAATTTATTATCATTTTGGATAAAATACTCCAATTTTAGTTTTTCTATATTTTCTAAATTATAGTTTTTGAAAATACAATCACAAATTTTAAACAAACAACATTCCAAGTCTATTTGAAGTACTAAATAATTAATTAAAATGCATTACATTACCAATCTATTGTGCAGCAATTGATTAATGATGGGAACATTCGAAGTCTATTTCTGAATGCATCACCAATTGGCGAGAATGCCAAAACAACATGCAGATTTTCACGTACTCTTTCAATGAAAAAGTTGTATAATGCCAGTGAAGTAGATTCAATTTTCTTTCCCTGAAAGAAGAGTTTGCTTGACAGGAAGATAGCATTTTTGACAGTAAAAACAATATAATTTACATTCATTAAGAAAAGAACTTTGCTGTTGTGTAATTAAATACATGCCTACTCATTAAATACTTTTTACCATAAAAATATGTCATAATAATTCTTAGGAGTTTCACATCATTGTAAAATTGATGACTTCATGAGGAACATCTCAGAATCAAGTTAATAAATAATGGAACATGTGTGAAATTATATGAAATCTCAAGAGCAGAATGTCCACATAGGTCAATTAGTTCATTTTGCATACCATGAGAGGAAAGATATTATTGCTTTAGTTATTTCTATCACTAATATTATTATACGCACAAAGACAATTATGAAATGGTTGCATTGTAATGCACATTTAGCAGATGACTCTGTTAAAAGTTACTGCGACCGCACCTCCCGCAGTTTCTTGGGTAGTTAAGAAAGTCTGTTCAAAGTCTAAATAACTTTAATAAGTACTACCATTTGTGCCTATTTAATTTATTGGATCTAGAAGAAGGACACACTAAGTCTCTGGCAAATTGGTCAATTACTCTGTGTTTAGCATTTGTTTGCATTGAGTAATCGGGTGATTTCCAAAAAATAGATGAATGAGAATTTCACCCACTGATCAAACATTATTTTAACAAAAGGCAAATTGGTTTCAAAATTAAAAATGGTTTAACCCATTTTTTGTTGTTTTGCCGCTTCTTCGCTAAATTTACAAAATGTCAATTTTTTGCCATATGCTACTAAATCATACATTTTTATCTATCATCAGTCTTCCCACTGTTGGAAAAGTTATTTGGTTATCTTGCACAATAACATATTACAATCACAGTGAGAAACTTCAGCACAAGTTTCATGCATTATATATTATGAGTAATTTGGGTTTGTGATACTGGTGAGCAGCTAGCTATATGACTCAGAAACCAAGGCAATCAATCAATCTTCAAAGAAAGAAAGGAAACCAGTCAATCTTCAAAATTGTTCTTGTCATGTGTGTGTAATGGAGTTGGTGAATATGGAAAAACTGTGTATAAAATCTAAGGAAACAAAATTGTCCATGGCATACTGATTGGGCCTCTGATACCTCTTTGAAGGAATAGTATTTACAGAAGAGTGACAATCCTTGATGGTGCCAGAGACATTTTTCCTCTCCATGGCATCTAGTCGGGTACATGTAGGTATCATCAAAGTGATAGCTGCATGTGTCTGGCCAAGGAAAAACATGTACTCAATGCCAGAAGTACATTTGTCACAACCAATTTATTCGCAATACAAGGAAAAAAATATTACCTGATAATCCAATTCTTGGGTCATGGGTAATTACCCAAGGTACTACTGTAATAAGAGATATCCAATAAAATGCATACCAACACTTTTGCAACTTCTTGTATTCGCTCCAATATCTCAGCCTTTTCATCAGGAGAAAAAAGATTTGGAACATCACTCGTATTTAATATCATGTTGATGTCCTCTATGAATGATTCATCTTTTACTTGTGAGTCTGCAAACAAAAATACTACAGGCTTTCCACCCAATCCAGCTTTTTTTAAAAGGACCTTCATGTCTTCCATCCATTCATATCTGCCGTAAGCTTTAGTGATTTCCACCTATTAATTAACATAATTTATCTATATTATACATAATATCTATGACTGCTGCATATGGTAACAGAATATTTATTTTTAAACATTCATTATAAACTTCTTTTTAACTTATAACATCTTGGGTGATATCTTCATTCATTCATTTTATTCCAGAAAGATAATAATATTTTACCCATATGCTCTGATATTCTTAATAATGTAATGACATTAGATGTGGAGATTTTTCCTGCCATTTTGACCATTTAATTTCTTACCAGAAGTAAGATTATGTTTCCACCAAAATCAACAATGTATGATGAAAATTGCAGGAGCATCTAATCATAAAGACCCAAGCAGTTATTTCTAATTTCTCTCTATTTTGAAAAATTAATATTTCATTTAAGAAAGATGGCAAGGTCATTCTGCATTAATGTAGATCACAAACAGATTTTAAGATCATATTTAAATTTTTTTTTGCAATTAATGGTGTTAGTTCCACTGTCTTCAAGTGCATTATGCAAGAAATAAGTTTGCCATAAAATAACTATTGTTTTATGGCAGCCTATGGTGATAACCATCCCCATAGGCCACCCCATATGCGCAGTCACTTTTACATCTGTCCTTTCTGGTGCCCGCTATCCCACTCCCCCATCTGATTGAGTTTAAGGCTCATCTACCATCACTCTAGACTGCTGCTCCCCATTAAGAGAGAAGGAAGATATTCATTCAGGCAGCACTCACAACCATTTAGTAGAAATTCATCAAAGCTGTAATATGTTTTTCTTTGTGGAAAGTTGTTTTAGAGTTTCTTGAAGGCTGGGAGTGATAACAATGATTTGATGTCGGAAGGGATTTTTGTTAACATTACAGAAGCTGTGTGGTGTGCACCTGTTTGAGCTAGGGACTGAGAACACTGGTTTAAATGAACAATTTCATTGTGGCAGGAATGTTTTGGCATAGAAGAGTTCAGGGTAATGTTTAAAAAGTTGTGCACAGCTAGGAATGTAGAGTAAGGGAAATGTGAGTAAAAGAGTGCTTCAGAAATAGGGTCTAGCAAGGATCCAGGGAGAGAGTGGTAGCATGACCTTAAAGACCCGATTTTTTTTAGCAAGAATGCCTCTATAGATTAAGATTTTCACGCTGCCATGTCACCAGAACGTTATGCCATATGAAAAAGAGGAAGGAAAATTAGCATATTAAAATGCTAACATTTCCTTTTACATTTAGACTTGAACTAGGATCTCTTGAAGATATACGTGTAGTTTTTATTTTATCTGAATACACACTACATGTGTCTTTGGTCCTTGGATCTGAAAGAATCATTTAAGTTAAAGATAGCACACATCTTGGCTAAAAACTGACACATTAGAAGCTTCTTGCCAAGGTTTATTGAATTCAAAATGCTTGACGCAGCCATTAATGTTAGCTGCTATTCCCTGCTAATCTCCATTTTTAAATGTTTTTAACAACCTGAAATTAAAATCACTGCAAGTCTGAAAACCTTGGTCATTTTCCAAGGGGCAAAAATTACAGTAAGTTCCCAAAGAATATAAATCTGCAGTTGTATAGATTCACAGTCACATGGAATCAATTGCTATGTTCTTGTTTAACCTTCCATATTGCAGGCTTTTGGCATAGTTAGTTAGATGATGCTCACTAGGTGGACTGTGGTGCTCATGGTCCTTGAGGACCACAGACAAATGATTTAGCAGTGTTTTCGCACAAGATGCACTTAGAAATTCAAAGGATTTTTAAAGCAAAGTGTAATTGATAATAGCAGATGTTATAAAAATGAATAGAGTGTTAGAACTAAATATTGAAGCACATGATTTAGTTTAATCACTATAGTTCGATGCAGAGGAATGAAGGACGGAATTGAAAGACCAAAGTTAGAAACATTACATTTTCAAGAAAAAAACAATACATAAAAGACCTTGAATATTTTGGAAACTAATAAGAGGGTGGAATGGATCATTTACACGTAGATAAGACTAGCAGGCTATAAGGTGCAGGACCTAAACACTGAAAGTCAATAACTATATTTCAGGCTGTAAAATGATTTACATTTTGATAAAAAGCACTCTAATACATAGGTCAAGAGTTAAATCCATGCACAAAAAAGAAACAAATAAAATGCAATTGTTTCCCAAATATCAATTAAACATTTGTGACCAAATATGTGGATACTTTATCAGTTGACCTTTTCAATGATATAGATAGTATTAAATATACGTATGAACCAAAATATGAAAAAATGAGACACCTCACTTGACAAAGTGTGACGAGTCAGGTCAAATAGTGGGGTCAACTGAATCACTGACTCCACCTATGACCCGGCACTGTGCCCCTCACATTTGGCACAAGTGACCTATACAAGCTTCATGGAGGAGAAATTTGAGGCCTCTTGGTGCTTGCATAATGTGGTGGTTCATACCATCATTTGTTGTGGATTCAGGAGTAGCAGTTCATGCCCGTCATTTGTTTTGTGATTCATGGTTGTGCCATGGGATGCTACCCCAGACACCCGGAGGGACGCTAGTCAGTCTCGCCCAGAACGCAAAACCAAGCGCGGTTTACCTCACATGTGCCTGATGCGCCAATCCTTTCATCAACCCTTACTGCTTAACAGCACCAATTTCTAATCTAATAAGTATTCATTCCACACTTTGGCTACCTGCATATAACTTAATTCTTTTAAATAGCCCTAAATATTCTTGTGCACGACGTGCCACACATAACCTAGGGAATGGCTGAGCCTCCTGCAGGACATGTAGCAGATTTAATGTTGCCAGCAGTCTTCTTCTCAGAGGATTGTGCACCTTCCTGCCACTCCCACCCAACCTTGTCCTATCCTGGGTGCAGGTGCCCAGCAGCAGGAGAGACATGACTTCTGATATAGTCACAACATAAAATCTTTGCAAATAGGAAACAATTTTAGTGGCAGTGAAGAAGACACAAAAGAGGATGAAAACTGGATAGGAAATCAAAGTGTTAGAATGATGTTGAGGATAGGGAAATTGACAAATATAAAGTGTGAGGTGGAGAGAAGAAATGTAGATATTTAAGTGCCGAGTGTGGTGAGATGAAATGAAAGTGGCAATTACTGAAGTGATAGTTATGGAGTAATGTACAGTGGAGAAAAGAGAACCAGCAAGGGGTGGCAGTAGTATTGAACATAAATAAAGGAAGACATAGTAAATATATCACAGAAGACTAGATAGAATAAGTAGAAGTAAGCTGAACCCATGAACTTGACCATTATCCAAGTCTAAAGGTCAACATGTTATCATAGGGAGGAAGAAATAGAAATTTACATCATTTATAAGAGGAAATAAATGTGGGTGTTTCTGGAATAAAGTATTTAATGGAGATTGAAGGTTGATAGGCAGCAGTGGGCGATGGGAGAGGTGAGTGAGGGACCGAATGCTACACTCTAAGAGCAAGAGTGCCGGGAGATAGTAATAGAGTTCTAGAATGGTTTAATCAAAACAAACACCTGGTTTTAAATGCCACAATTGATGAAGATATATGTGAAAATGTCCAAACTATAAGATTATCATTAATCTCTTTATTAATATATTAATTTATCTTGCCATTTATCTCTAATAATTTATGTGGATGGAGTTTGCATTATACTCTTAGGTGCTTTATTTTGGTCCACACAACATCACTTAATTCTGCACAAATATAAAAAGGGAGAATGTACAATTGGGATTCTACTTTATGTACATATGTAAACATGATTCAAGTTAATTGGTTTATAACTATGTGAAAATTTTTAGGAAGCATTAGCTCATACATCAGGGACTTTATCAAATATGTTGTAATTAATTTATAGGAAAAGCTGTGAGAACCTGGCCTTCCACCATCAATTCTTTTCATTTGGTTTATATTCTACATATTACATATAATGGTCCCCAAGAGTACAAAAAGAAAATTTAACCCGAGACAAAAAAACAACATTTATTAGGTTTTATTTGAGTGATAATTACTATGTCTATAGAATTATAGCCATTAAAAGATTAGAAAAAATTTCTTCCACCTGAAACAATTCAAAGCCAGACATATGTGCTGCAAGGCGAGTATCACTCTGGCGTCCACTCCCTCCAATGCCAACAAGCAAGGCATGACCATTATCCTGTGCAATTATTCTGCATATTCTAGATACATGCTCTATTGCAAATTTGAACATGACAAGATACATAGGTCTTTTACTCATCATATTATACTCATCAAGATAATATTCCATTTTCTGCACTAGAATTTCAAAACTGGGTACCTAGAAGAGAAAAAAAAAGTTGAATTAAATGCCATTTTCACACAAAATTTTGTCTCCAATGCATATATTGGTGCATGCTCCTAACATCATCACAGTATTCTACCCAAGGTTCTTTTTATGAGAGACAGTCTTTGTAGTTAACTTGGATCTAAGCCAAAAAGTGTGTGGAATCCACATATTCAGTGCAAATGAGCTCCTTCTTTAGATAGATTATACCTACTTCATCATAAACTTTAGGATCTGCATCGGGCTCCAAGTAATTTCCAAAGAAAAGGCTTCGTACATGGTCATCTTTCAGGGATGCTTCTTCAGGAGGAATGAGATCAGATAAGATTTTTTCCATTCTTTGTCTGAGTGAATCATAACAGTATTTCTTCACAATTTGAAAGAAACTTTGTCTGTGAACAGAGTAAAGAAGGCTTATAAATTACTAATATATGCTAACCTAGTTCATTTTTTCCATTGTAAGATCATTTGTTGGCTATACAAGATTGAACACATGAAATCCTAACCATAGGATTATTCATAAAATATTACAATGAAAACACTGACTAAAAGGCCAATCACGTTGTTGAAAACATATTTACTATCTACTGTATTTTATAGCCCATAAAATGCACCCTGATTTCTCTGGTCAGAATTTACAAAAAATACTTGTTAGGCGGAAACGATCAAATTATATTTTTTTAACACTGAAGCTTACCACCCATTCATAAGTGATTTTATTGACATTTTTAATAATGGCAACCTTTTTCTATGCCTGATGAAGGAAAATATATGTAGTAGTTATGCATTTTTCTAGCAAATCAGCATGTGTGATATAAGCTGAAGTTATATCCGTGTACCCCCAGCCCAAAAGATGCAGGCTGGTTTTAGAGCACATTTTGGAGTAAAAAGAGTGCATGTCATGGGCTGGGAATTATGGTGCCTGCCTGATCAAGCATTAGACCTGGAAATTCACTATTCAAGCATAACCCAATACTGTGGATTCCAGTTATTTGGACCAATTGGGAATGTAATGATTTTATAATAATTCATCTTTTGAGAATACAAAGAAACTATTGAAAAAGTATGGCTGTTCACAAAAGACAAATGCATGGGAGTGCAATTGTTTCATGTTGATAGGGTATTAAAGCATGCATGCTAAAGTACTGTCAACACATAAGATTAAATGAATGGATTACTCTTACCTGTCATCCACATCAATCAATCTGTCATAAAATACACGATAAACTTCATGAATCCACAATCGGACAACCTTTTCTGTATCTAACAAATGTGTGGCTGGAACTAATAAAATACCTTTAATGACACGACTAAAATCACGAAGGTTAAACACATAATGTGATTTTACTGGTATAGGAAGAAATTCTGAAATTGCAGTTTTGTAGACATTCATGGTTCCTTCTACCAACAACTGAAAAAGAAAAAAACATGAAGAAGTTAAATGCATTTCTTATCTACTTTACATTACACATGTGTACATTTTTGTTTGGGTAGTGTGGTCCTGTATTGTCATATTAAGTACTAAGCCAATACAAATGTTTTTTTGCTTCTGCTCCACTTATGAATTCTCACAAGCAAAGGGATTACAGATGGATTTGAGTCAGAGAATGTTTGCTGACTATAGTAAGTTCTATTTACACCTTCTCAGTTAACATTTTTTACATTAATGTCCATGCTGAAAGTTGATACAAGAATTTTTCTGTAATTAACCAAATTTTTAATTTCAAAAAATCTCCAAACAGAGTAGATACCTTATGGTTATCTATTTAACGTGTTAAAAAGAACTAATTCATTTTAGTATGATATTTTAAATTTTTGATTACATTTAGATTAGTTCTGATATACAATTGCCTATTTTGGAAAAAATGTGCCCCAGATGTAAATACTATCTTGCATTTGGAATTCACATGATTCAGTATCTTCTTGTAATGTTCAGGTACCATTAATCAAAATGAAAGTTATTCAGGAATAAATTTTACAAAATACAATTTATGACGTAGACATAATAAAATGGCACCAATGGCCTCTAACTAAAACCATCCACTACAGGAAAATATATATGTATATCTACCATGCAATAATTTTCATTTCTTAAATTCCTCCAGTTCCTGAGGTATCATATTTTTAAGTTCATGAAGGTAATACAGCCAGGTTTAAAAGTCTTATGAATGTGTAAAACCGAAAAAGATAATGTGAAAGATTCAAAGAGCAAAGGAATCATGGAATACATAAAAAGCAAACAATCAAGTATAGGGGAAAAAGATAGGACATGCAGGTATTAAAAAAACTCATAAACACAGTTATCAATCCAAGGATCAGTTTGTTAAGTGATGTTTACTCAGTATTAAGCCCAACAACATGTGCAATTCTCACATCAGGACAGGCGGACAAGTTCCTTTCCCTGAGCCACCTATTACTTACCAGGAAGATCTGATACCCAAAATATCACACAATTTGGGTAAAGCTGAGGTTGCCCAGACAGGCTTGCCTGGGAATCAAACCCATGCCCTCCCATCAGTAGTCCAATGCTCTAACCCCTGACAACCACGTCCCGTGGAGATATTATTACAAGTTATTATTTCAATATAAGACATTCAAATACTTTATTTACTAGGTTATCAGGAAATTAAATATCATTTAAAGTGACTTGTTCTTCTATGCTTGTTTGCCCATTACATACATCCTTCTCTACTCTATACATTCTTGCTGGAGTCACAAAACTTTCATTAAAATAATTTTATGTGGAATTTTTACGTTCATGATTCACTGTACTTTTTATACTAGCTCTTGATGCCAATGAGTTTTGGTCAAAATCATTATTGCAGTTCAATTATGGGCTAATTCACTGTAGGCAACAATTTGTATCTATGGTCAGAAAATTTGATTGAAATATTAAAAATGAGTAAGAGAATCAGAAAGTTTAATATATTAATTCCATTACAGTTTAACATCCATATTTGTGAATAATTTATTTCATAAAATTTTCTGCAGAGAACATTTTCATTCTTTCTATAAAACAATGAAAACATAAAAAATTCCTTATATTGAACCTGGGACACAAAATTTTAATAACAAATATTTAAGGAAGTCCCCTGAGTGGCTATAAAGAATTTCAACTCTTACATCCAGTTGGTTTGGCATAAGAGATGAACAATTAAATGAACAGATTTTCACCTGCCTCAGAGGTAGAATGCATTTGGAAGTCAATATACGAAACAGTGAGACCATTTAATGAAGAAACTCCACCTATAGCATCCTTTTAAGAGCACTATGACCAGCACATAACAAACATGGGTGAGCCACATTCAGTCGTAGAAAGTGATATAAAGGACTTCTCTGGCAAGAAGAATTTCTCTACTCCTGGAATAGATGCTATGAATATCTTCTGAAGCAGGCAATTCTCATCTACCCATAAACTAGGGTTCTCCATATCCTTTCTTTCATGTTCAAAACCCATAGCACCTTGGTTGACTAAGGGATGTATGGTTCTGATACCGAAAAAGGGACACTTGTCCAACTTAAAAAAAATACTGTTCTACAACTTGACTCAACACCATACACAAGACATTCACTGCCATTCTGAGCAACCTTATCCTCCACCAGATTCAGTGAAGAGAGAGATCAGGTGTGCAAACAGAGGGGCTGAAAGCAAGGTTTCACTGGATGCGAGGACAACTTACTCCCATTAGTACATATGTGGCCCAAGATATGATACAGTATAATTATAGCTCGCTAATGGCTTCATAGTTGTTATTATCTTGCATCCAACATCTTTTTCTACACTGGAAAGTCTTTTGCTATTCAATCTGTCAAGTAGATAGCTTTGATGGTGTTAGTAACATACCATTGAGGCATATTTCAAGGTGATAGTTAGTGACAGATACTCCTCTTACTGTGAAATACATTAAAAAGTAGTTCAAACATGCAGTGAAGCTTTGGCATTATGCTTGATTATTATAGTAAGTTATTTTTATGAATATTCTCAAACCTTTGACATTCTTGCTACGTTGGTGTCATATCCCTTTCCATACTGCCAATCAACAATGGCGCAAAATATTTTCATCAGTGTTTTATCTTCAAATGAGTCTATGGAAATAATATTCATATGCCTTATGAATCTACCAGTCACATCATTCCTCCCTCCACCTGGAGGAAGCATTGCAGATATAAATAACTGTACGAAAGAAATAATATGATTGATTAATAATTATAATAGATATACTAAAAATGTTTCAAAATAAAATTAAAGTGGTCAATTTCCTTACAATATCAACTAATTCCATCTTTGTTGTATCCTTCTTGTCATACCAATAGCCATGATCAATCCACTGCCTTAAAAGTTCAATTGGCGGTTGAGCACCATATACTTCCTTCTGGGGCATGCTTAAATCATCAACAAATAAAACATATTTCTTCCCCAAAGGAGGTCCAAACACACCCTTCCTTCGTCTGGAATTCATAAGGAAGGAAGAAAAATTCATGAAAAGATTCCCTTTAACCAGTGTTACTCAACTAAATTTTAGTGCAATACCAGTATTTTCAAAAAGATGAATTTACTGGTTTTCTATATTTTTATAAAAATATACATAAAAAACATATATATATTTCTATATATATATATATATATATATATATATATATATTCGGAAGATAAGATATGAGTCATATCTTATCTTCCGAAGAAGACGGAGCTTGAGTCCGTCGAAATTATCAAGATATTATTGTGAGTGTTCTTTTTATGTGTTCTCGTGCTGTGTGTTACTGTCTAAGTTTTATATATATATATATATATATATATATATATATATATATATATATATATATATATATATATATAGCAATCAAATAATTATGAGGTTGGATTTGATTAATATAAACATTTACATACCGGTCCAATTTTGACATAATTATATCTTGAGTTTGGCCAGCTGATGTCCTTGCAGAAAAATTCACCACATTGGGTAAAAACTTATCTTTGGGCAAGTTCATAAGGTAGTTTATTGTGATAGCTGACTTTCCTGTTCCTGTTGGTCCAACCATAACAAGGGGTACTTCACAAGCCAAGAATTTCTGCATGAAAAAACTTTGATATGCTGTTTCAGTGGTTGGAATAATTAGATCACTCACCTGAAAATAATAGAATTTAAATCAACATGAGAAAAGATTCTATTCACCATCAATCATTATAAATGTTAAAATCCAAATATGGTATCAGTAATGAAAATTAACAATGTTAGAAAGGTGACAATCCTGTTGCCAATATTGAGTTTTAAGAACTCGATACTGATATTCTGTTCAACTAGGTGACCATCAGTGGGAAAGAGAATTTGATCAGGGAGAAAACAACAGTAAAGAAGTACTTCACACAGTCAATTGACTACAGGCAGTACCTCATTACTCTTTACTTCACTTGACCACCAGAAATACTCTGTTACTGTTTATTATCTTTCCTGTTGGAAAATTTTCACTCCTGTTGTGGTCACCTAGTTGAACAGAATATCAACACAGAGTTTCACAAAAAACATCAATATTGACTATAGGATTGACACCTTACAAATTCACCACCAATAGTTCACACTCTCTTCATTTCAACACTGCCATAACACTTACATTAAGGCAGAAATGTTTGCCATGCATCAACTATGTTCTGCACCCGGAGTATCCTTTGCACACCGAAATTTCTTCCTTAACAATCTCCCGCAGCTGCTGACTTGAGTGTCTTAATCTCCTCGGAATCTCTGCCCTCACAACAAAGTCAGCTGTTGCTTAGACTTTCATGGGAAATGTTTGAATTTGTTTGGACTCTTTAGAATATAATCATAATAATAATCTACTAATTAAAAATATGTTTCAGGCAGGGTCTAACAGCTTTAAGGGAGCTTCCTCTTGTTTGCACTGCTTCAGTTATTCATCTTTCTACCAGCTTTAATGCCATCCAAACTCCCCATTCTTTCTTGCTTACCTACCATTGTCCCTTTAAATATGAATTCTAGTATTCCACTACCCCTCAATGTTTCCTCCAATCATTTCTTATATCTTCTGTGGGTCTCACCTCACTACTTCCTCACTTCTCTCAACATATTTATGCCTATGCTATTGACTTTCTTCTTTCTCCAACTTGCTCATAAAAAAAAACCATAAATACAGTATTCAACCCGAAGGTCGGTTTGGTAGGTGATGGTAGAGTTCACCCAGTACTAAGCCTGACGGAATGTGAAATTCACACATCAGGGTAGGGGGGCCAGTTCCTTTTCCTGTGCCGGTTATGGTTTCCGAGGAAGATTTGGAACCCAAAAAGTCACCTAGCTTGGGTGGAGCTGCAGGTGCCCAGAGTGCCTTGCCTGGGAATTGAACCCGGGGCCTCCGGTCAGTAGTCCAACACTCTACCCTCTGGACTTCCGCAACCCACAACTTACCCATATAACTTAATTATTCTCTGTACCTACACCTCAAAAGCCTCCAATCATTCTTATTCACTCTCTTGCCAATTTTCAGTTAATTGAAACCTTTATGTACTTCAAACAAACAAACAAGCATGCTGCATGTACATGCATATGACAAATACTAACACACGCTATATATACTTTCAAAGTTGCACGATCTTACATCACCTTACTTCAGCTGTCTCAGTAGCATACAACAGCAGATTTAACCAATGAAATATCATTCAGCATTTTTTCCTAACCAGCCAGCTAACTATTACTTGTATGTTTTGAAGTCATTATGCAGGAAATTAAGGGGTAGGTTTTGAGGGTTAAACTGATATTGCACAACACGTGATATACACAAAAACTGAGCAGTAAAATTGACTGAATTGAACGGAATTTTAACACAAGAAAAGTTATAATCCAAGCTTCTAGATTAAGATCCATATTTTCTTAATTATTCCTCTTCAGTTATAGGAGAAAAGTGTACAAATATAAAAGCATACATTAATACATTAGTCCATTATTTGCTATATTAAGGATAGCATTAAATATAATATTTGTAGTCAATGTATGAACATAACAGTTTCAGGCTAAACTTTGTGGAATTCCTTCATGATGAGGATAGAAAAAGAAACTTTGTACATCCACATAAAGATTCAATACTTCACACAACCATGGTTTTGATGCTGCACATCATCACCAGGTGATACACATGAAAAATTTTTCAACTTATATACTCTGGCTCCAAAAGGGGAGGAAGGTAGGGGGAGTCAGGGAGAGGGGGTAAGTTGAGTACTGGTGCAGCAACCTATTAGTGGGCTAGGGGGGGTTGTTTGCCCAATTTCACTGCACAATAAACAAGGGGAACTCTATATTATAAAACAAAGTGCAGTCAACAATGGGCACTGTGAAATAATGATTGACAACATGTACAACAGAAAACAAATACAGATAGCCCAGAAAGCTATATACCACACATCTAAGCTTAATGAGCACCGATGGTGAAGAATTACATTTATTGGCCACATTTCATTAAGGGTAAAACAAATACTCTCCAATAACAAAATCAAGACAGCGTTTTACAACACACCTACTTTAAAAAACATAATGGGTCACCCAAAGACAAAATTGCACAGACTTATTATAAACTCAATTGCACAAAATGCAATGCCATCTACAATGGACAGACAGGGATGACATTTGATATTAGGATTAAAGAACACCAGTCAAGCTTCACAAAGAAATACAATAGATCTCAATTTGCCGAACACCTCTAAGAAAAGAATTATACCAGTACCTTCACACCGGACATTCTTCACACAGAAAAGAAAGGATGCAGGTTGAATGCTTAGGAGAAGTTGGAAATCTGGCAATCCCTTCAGTCAGACAGTTTTGAGGTGGTCAACGAAACAATATACTTCTCTTGTTACCCCCTTCTAAAATTCCTAAAAGACTAAAATCTTTCTCCACCAACCCCACCCCAACCAAGGCAGTGATGACCATCGACCGTCCCTTAATGAGGGTCAAACCATTGCAGACAAACACCCCTCCCTCCCCTAGTCCATTAATAGGTTGCTGCACCAGTCCTCAACTTACCCTCCTCTCCCTTACTCCTCCTCTTATATTCCTTCCCTCTTGGAGCAAGGCCATATAAGTTGAAAACTTTTTCATGTATGTCACCTGTTGATGATGCACAGCATCAAAACCATGGTCATGTGAAGCATTAAATCTTTATGTGGAAGTGCAAAGTTTTTCTACCCATGTCCCTGTGTATGAGTTTCATGTCAAATCCCTGGACAAAGGAAATAATTTAGTATGGAAGTCAAATTGTCAGTGTACAATACAAAATCATGATATAGCACACATTTTGGAAAGTGAAGAGATGTGATTACACAGTAATGTGTCATATTATTCCCATTGATTCTCACTCTTGTTTGATATAATAGTTCAATTGGATGTCAGGTGCTTAGTGGCATACCAAATCCACTTGCCATATTTAGCACCTCCCTACTCTTCATGCCTAATATACATAATGTACATACACAACTGATACGTTAAAGTGCCCAAAAGATTAGTCCATACTGGATTCCTCCATAGCTATTAAATTTATATAGGGAAGAGTTTGAGCCTAGTTCCCATTTATTGCATATCTCTATTCACAATAATGCCTGCTGACTGCCATATCACACTGTTTGATGTCATTGACATACATTGCATTGTAAGATTTATCCCTCAAAGTTCACTCAATGTTAACATGTATACATGGGAATTTGGAATGTATTTGACATAAGAATATTTTATAGCAACTACAGTTTCACACTAGATCAATGCAAGTACCTATAAATAACTTTGATAAGCATGTATTCATGAGCTTATAGATATAATGGATACATTGACGTTTGAAAAATCCTGACATATATTTTTCCTGTGAGTTAATTTTACTTCTGTTGAACTTGATTTGTAGATTCTCTAGAAAACTAACACGAAAAAGCCAACTGGTTACTGATACAGTTGGATTACTATGAAATATTGATCAAGGGAAATTTAATTAGGCATCACTCCAACTTTCCTTAGGTCACATACATACTATGATAAAAATTCCATATGAGTCATCATAAAACAACTTACTTTGGCATTTTGGGGTAACTGTGAAGTACTCTTCTCAAATACTTCTAGCCATACAATCCAGCTGCCATTATTTCTTTTGTCGTAGAAGAAATCAAATACTGTCCCTTTGACAGGGAATAACTGGGCACGGCTGAGTTTAAAAGAATTTGGCTTTGGATACACCTGGCTGTCTCCATTCAATACTGCCCTGAATTCAACATCAAATATTTTACGGCTATCACCTAAAATAAAATACAATAAGGGGTGATAAATTCAGAGGAACAATTTTTTAAAATTTTAAAACAATTTTAAAAACCAGTACATGAGAACCAAGAGAATGGCGTATTCATATTACATGCATTATTGATTTTGTTTATTGGAATATGGCTAACATATTCCCCACTCTGCTGAGTGGATGTATTTCATTGTTGAGAAAAGGGTTTGTGTTGTAGTTGGATCATGGCCATTGTAGAGCTCCAAGTTGTGATTCAATGAATTCAGATAAGATAGAAACATTTCAAGTTGTCTTTTGGAACCTAACCATATGGAAAATACATCGTATACATATCAATGCCAACACAATACATTTTTGGCCAGTCCATTAAAAGAGATCCTTTTCAACAGATCCTTTTCAAAATTATCCATGTAAATATCTGCCAGGAGTGGGGACAAAGGAGAGCCCATGGCTAGGCCATGTTACCATTCTTACCATGGAGATCTGAATAATGACTAAGTTCACTGCTTCATCTACCTCTGCTAACATTCTATCAGCTCTTATGTTTACAACACTTCTTCCTACCTTTTAGTTCTATACAACTGCAATCCCTCACTGACTTGGTTCCCCTTGCTGCTTGTCACTCTATAAGTATTGCTCCAGTAACTACGGCTTCTAACGATGGCTTCTACTAATACTTCTGTCACCTCACACAGTCCTAAAATATCTTTATATCCTCTCTCCATCTCCCTTTTCGTTTTTCTAATTTTCCCATTTTAAATATTGTCCTAACATTCCAAGTTACCATTATGAACACATGTATCTTCTTTTCGGCTGGTGATTGTGATTCCACTTTGCACAATGTCATAGACTAAAAGCCTTTAATTAGACAAAAAGTTCTTTAATTTTTTTTAATTAGCTCACCTTATTTTAAAATCTTCAGCATCTCAATTAAAAATATCTACAAAAATATTTTTGCTTGGTGAAGCATATTTTAATCTAGCTAAATTTCTTAGACTTTTATATATAAATATTTATGAACTCAAGTCTTTTTATGATACAATCTATTCTTATTGTCTTCTTCTGCGCAAATTCATTTCATATCAATTTTATATTTAAGCTTTTCATTGAATGCCATTAGTAACTTCAGAAAGCCCAACTCAGCAAGCTCAATGTCTCTGTAAGACCTGATTACTGAAATAATACTATATATTGAAGGGTTCTTTGTTTCTTTCTATTACAGTGGTTATCTACACCTTTCTCTCAAAGATGCTTACTTTAAAATAAGAGAAATCTTGAGCCACATAATGTTTCACATAAAGCAAATCTTGCAAGCTACCTGAAATTCTGAATGAAGGTATAATTTTTCTAAAATATGCCAATTCAATGATTTTGTGTAATTACTTACCATTTAAACTAGATCCATAGCCCCATACCAAGCAGAAGATGAAAACATTTTGCAACCATACAGTGCTCACCTGCTGCTCTCCCTCTAACATGATTTTGCACAACTGAGTAAAACACTGCAAAAAATAGAAATGAAAATTGAGAGGGGTGATGTTTTACTAAAAAAATTGACAATTGAATTATTACTTTTCTAATAAAAGCATTGGGCAAGAGATTCTAAATAATATTTACATGAGAAATCAAACAAAAGCTATAATTTGATAAAAATTCAGGAATGTAAACAAAATGGCAGTTCCCTGAATTTACACATTGGTGATTCTGATGCTAATATGACAGAATATAAGTTAAGACTGAAGGCATATATAACTTATTTAAAACCTGCAATAAAACCAGCTGGTGAAAACAAAAGTAGTGGAGGAAGACCAAATAGGCAGTGCTTAGCAGGTGTGTGTTGCAGATATATTTCTCATATGAATCATGCAAAGATCCTCATGGTAAGTTGAAAGCATATGGATTTCCTTTCTGGCCCTCTTAATTTAATTCCACTTAATGCTGAACAAAACTTTGTTTTACCTTTCTTCAAATTAATTTCTTTGGCATGTTCCTGCACAGAATGAATTTTGATTGCTACTGCTGGTTTCTGCCCTAGATGAAATGGGGAACTATCTACACCAACCTGAATAACTTTCATTTCAGTTATCTGGTTCCTTGTTGCACTGGTTCTTGAGACTAGAACTGGAACCAGAATTAAAATGAAAAACTTAGGTCCAGGAACTGATGTTTAAGTATACCTATTTAGTCAGGTAGTTTCAATGCATAGGTATGGTGATGGCATAGAAAACAGAAACACAAAAGAGGCACCAACAATTTGATCTTTGGATATTTGGGTGGTACAATTACCTTTCTCCACAGAAGGAAGAAGACTGAGAGTATGGGCGATGAACAGGAGGGAGAGGGGCAGGTGTAGGAGAATGGGTTGGGAGAGGAGGTCTTTGGAGCAAGGTTATGACACAGGTCCGAGAAAGTTCAGGTGCCAAATGCAGGCCACCTGGAGGATTTTGAGCTTTAACATTGTGCCTGAGGGAGGAAGAAAGGCAATAATTCATAAATTGTGATTCTCCAAAGACAACATTGTGGAGGGAGGCATGTGTGGGAACTGGTAGAGATACTAATGAAGAAGAAGGCTTTCAAGAGTAATGGTTAGGTAGATAGATTTATTCACCATAGAACAACACATAATTGTATGGGCTTCGTTAAGATTCAATTACATTTATAGGTGCATTAACATTTATAAAAATTTGTAGGAATAATAGTGTACATGAAATATATGAGTATTAAAGATTTCAAAAATAGATTTCCCTGAATTGGCTCTTTCTATGTACTCTTGGACACAGTAAAAAACATTATTTAAAAAGAAATATTTTGACAATTTTTTGAATTGGTGATTGCGTAAAGAGTTATTTAAAAAATTGGACAAGAAACAAACAGAAAGAAAGAAGCTTGATGAAAGATGCAGTGCGAGAGTATGGAAAGTTTACAAAGATGGGTGAAATTGGTTCACTGTTCAGGAAGGTTAAAGCAAGGTTGGGAAGTGAGAAGGGAAAATCCATGCAAATATTCAAAGATAATCAGGAATATTATTAATTGAACTAGGGAATATTCAAGATAGATGAGAGAAATATATGGTGGAACTATGTAGTGAAGGTAATGGTATAGGCCAGCATGCTTATACATTGAAAGAGAATATAGCATAGATGAGGACAGCTCAGTTCCAAGCACACATACTTCAAGGTGAAATAGAAAGAGTATCAAAAGAATTGAAATCAAATATGGTTCTGGGGGTAGATGATATTCCCCTGGAACTAGTTAAAGGTTTATGAGATTGGGGGAGGAAAAGTTTTTATGGAATAATTCATAGTATTTATGGGGGAGGAATTGGGCCCAAAGATTTCATCGGATTGGTGCTAATTGCTATCTCAAAAAAGGGGAAGACAACCATATGTAAAGACTGAAGAACAATAGATGTTTGCTAGATTTTGCACAGTTCAAGTGGTTCTTCTGATCATTACAGGATGAAGAGGAGAGCAAATAATTAGTTAGAAGGTGATTATTTTGGGCTTAGAAAGGGGAGAGGGGCATGTGATGAAATAGCAGTAAAGAGGTCACTGCTAGAGAGGAGCATAACATACAATCAGGAATAATTGCTTGTTTTACAGATTTTGAGAAGGCATTTGATTGAGTGAATTAGGTCAAATTGATGAATGTATTCCAGAAAATAGGCATAAATTGGAGAGAAAAGAGACTTATCTTGAACATGTTCGTCTCAGACTGCACAAGTGCCAGTGGCAGAGGAAGAGTCGGAATTGACAATGTTAGGAAAAGGAGTAAGGCAAAGATGTCCACTATCACCTGTGCTGTTCAAGGTATATGTGGAGAAAATGGTTAAAGAGGCAAGGGGAGAACTGGAGATAGGAATGAAAGTTGGATTGGAATTCATATAATCAGTTAGATTTGCAGATGACCAGGCTTAAGTTTGCCAGTCACCCAACGGCTTGTAAGCATTCCTGAGTGAATTAGAAAATCAGTGGGATGCCTATGTAATGAGAATAATAAATTAAATAAATGAACATATGTACATATACACACCTATGTGTATATACAGCTACAGTGGAACCTCATAATATGAACATAATCTGTTTTGCGATCTTTCTAAAAAAAACACTTGTTTAGTAAAACAACTTTATCCATAAAAATTAATGTTTAATATGAAAATGCGTTCCATGTCAAAAAAATAAATTATGTACAAGGTTAATTCAAAGAAAATTATGCATAAATTGTTTAAAATCAAGGATCATGTTCACCTTTTCTTCAATTGTGGAATGAAGCAACCAGGAATGCAAACTTGATTTGTAAAAGTGAAAAAATAGACATAAATTGTGAATTATTTATGGTACATACTAAATTCATTTTTACTAGAAAGCTGTCTGGAGACATTTGTTTTCACTAATTCTTCAAAATTTGGTAATAATGCGACTCTGAATGATCATTAAATAAATTTATGATGCACATTGCCACGGTCTAATTAGAGCAATGCCTCAAAAACATGGTACAATGCAAAATCTTCCGTCAACTCCACATCCCATGTAGCCTGCTGTTTTGGACATAACACATCTTGAAGAATCATGAAGTTTCTTAATGGTAAACAAGCAGGGGTTTGATTTTCAAATCACCACTCACATTTGTGCAAAATAAATGATTCGGCCCTTTGTTGTCTTGTGGTCGGATAATGAATTCTCTTCTACTGTCATGTGCACAAATATAGGTTCCCTTTGGAATCTTCTTCCCGCTGAGAACTGTCTCATCACAATTAAAAACATGCTGTGGCAGGTAACCCTCAGAATCAAATAGCTTTTTGAAGGCAACAAATAAGTACTATGCTGTCTTTGACTCAGAGCTAGCTACTTCACCATGTCTCACAGGACCGCGGATGATGGTTATTCTCGTTAACTTCTCAAATCATGTACAGCTCTCTTTAAATACTTGTTCGACCATTGATGACTCTGATATGCTATTAATGAGATCAGAGAAAATCAGTTTCCCTTCTCACAAATTATATCCTTGTTAATAGTGTTGCATTGCAATTCCTTTTTGTTTATGCATATGAGAAGCAACCTTTCAACATCATTGACAATAAATAACCATTGCATTGATACTCTGGTTAATCTAATTGAAGTATCTACTGCCTTAGTCTTGTCCGTGTTCTTGAAGAAAAGGCCAATTGTTGATGTCAACTGATTGCTGACAAGCATACTAGATCAGCTATACCCAAACCTTGTTATCCAATTAGAATGGTTTTACTTTTCATTTCTACTGTTATTTATTCTCTTATGGCTTTCTTCTCATGGATTTTTCTTTGGGGTCAATTCTAAAACTATGCACAAAATATTATTCAAATTTGCACAAAAAACTCGCTAATAATACGTTTGAACACAACTTTGGAAAAAATGTGATCACTAGTGACGTTAAGGTGATAGCAGAACAATTGATAGAGACAAACTGCAGTAGCAGGTGGGTAATGAATCTGAGAATTCCCCTCTCCTTGTCCCTCGTTATGAGAAAAGTCACTCATTAAGCAAGTTGTTTTTAGGACTATATTTTTACTTGTCATTCAAATTACTCAATGTGAGAAGTGCTTGCTAAGTGGGGTTCCACTTAGCAAGCACCTCTCTTCTTATATATTTTTTTGTACAGATAATACCCTTATAGCATTCGCTAATGCTTGATTCACATACATTTACAAGCATATAAAATCAAAATAAAATTTGTTTTTAAAGTTAACTTCAATATTTTGGTGGTCCTAGCCAACTTTTTTAGGTGATGGCCTTATTCTTCTTTTTGGTTTGTTCTTTTTTCAAGTCAGTCATATAATATTCAGCCATTTATTTTAGAAAACTCTGCTTTCACAGCTGTAAGTCACAACACATTTGGCTACCTAGGACGGTGGCATAGCAATGTGCAGACATATCAGGATATCTCATTCACAAATTATTATATACTAATTGAATTACCTTAAAAAGATGCAAATCTGACGTGACCACAAAACGTTGGCACTGGTGAATGATACATTCCAGTATGGATGGAACAAGCCAGTCAATCAGGTCTTCTATTATCTCAAGCTGGTCAGGAAGTAGACGAGAAGAAAGCCAGAATAAAAATGACTTGTTCAGAGATTTCCAACCAAGCTCTCTTGGTTCCATATATATCATTCCACACCGTGACACTGTAGCAGGAGAAGCCTGTTCCAAATCCCCAGTTTCAAATATCAAATTCATGGTCATGGACATCTAATAAATATAAAGAATAGAAAATATGTCATTAGTTGTTTTTATTTATGCAACATTTTTTGCAAAGGTGCAATGCAGCAATGAGTTGTGAATATGGCCAATATTTTCTATGGATGATGAGTCAAAAATATTGATATACAAAGGCAGTTCATTAAAGAGTGATTATGAAATTTTTATTTACATTATTGTGAAAAAAATTTTTTTACTGCTAGCTTAATGTGCAATATATGTGTGATACAAGTTTCGTTGATTTGACTCCAGCATAGCATCAATGCCACCAATTTCAAATTGAAACATGTTCAGTGTGCCTAAGCCTGATTCTGAGAGTGAAAAATAATTTCTATGAAGCAGATTCTTCACATTGGGGAACATAAAAAAGTCATATGTGGCTAGATCTGCACTAAAAGGAGGACAAGGGATAGTACACTTCAAATTGCTTTTGCAATATATTCAGCAATAACATTTATGATATGCAGCAATGCATTATCATAGTTCAGCATCCAGCCTGTTGCTTTGAAATGTGGCCTCTGCAATTAATATGGTCGGACAGAATTTCCTGTATGTTCCTTTCAGAATGCTCCATTACAGCTGTGTGTACTGGTATGGAATTCTGATTCTATGAATGTAGAAACATGATATGACTATAACTTTTCCAGCAGACTACTTTTTTTGGTGCTGGTGATGTTGAAGGTTGGAGTTTGCTCCCGGGATTAAATATTTCACCCACAGTGATGAACTTTGAAAGATACTCCTCATCTTGCTGTAACATCAACTTCATCTATGTAAAAATCTGTACAGGAGTGTACTGTTGTTTGGGGATGAGCCATATTGGAAACCATCGTATGTATATGGAAAAAGGCTAATGTGCAATTTTTCTGTTACCAATGGGTGGGTGATATTCAATGAAATTTTCAAATAAGACAGTTTCAATGTTTGCAATATTTCTCTTAATGTTATTCTACAATACTGTCTTGCATTGGAGATAGTAGTTTTATTTTTTTTACAAAAGCAGTGACTGGAACTGCAGATCCATCTTCCAATGAAATTGTCTCCCCAATTTAAACATTTTACACCATATTTTATCCATGGTAAAAGAAAGAAAAGCCTCTTCATAAGCCTCCTGAAGCATTCCATAAGTCTTGGCTGGTGATTTATTCAGGCAAAAACAAAACTTCAATGCCACATTTGGCTCTTCATCTTTATTGAACATCCATTGCATTTTAGAATGAGGGAAATCTGAAGACTTGGTACAAGTAAGCAGAGAAAAATGTAGGTTTAACAAAGCTAAAATAATCTCATGCTTATGATGAAAGGGTATTGCAAATATAAGTAAATTGAAATGGTTTACCACACATTAAATGATTAAAGCATAACATCCCCATCACAAATAATTAAAATTCACACAGACAATTCCATTAATAAACACTCACTTGAATGATCTCGCCTGACATGAGACATAGTTTTTTATTATCATCTAATACTGTATTCATACTTTCAATCCACACCGCATCAACTGGACCATCAAACAAAATCCACTTCCTGTCAGGGGCTGTTGAGTATGTAAATTCTCTAAATGTGGTAGCCAACACACCTGAGGAAGTAAATTCAGCATCTCAACCCAAGATGAAACTTGTAGATCACATGAGGAAAAATGTAGTAGCAGAGAGCTTACTTAGTGAATTTGAATTAGGTTATTACATAACCGGGCTCACAAAGTAAATATGAAATAAACGTTTTAGTCAAATTTCAAGAAACTGCGGGAGATACTGCAACAGTAACTTTTAACGGAGTCATCCACTAACATGCATTTCATTGCAACGATTTCAGAGCATAAAAATCATTCGCCTTGACCGGTATTTAGTCAAATTAAATCGTCAATTACTTCGATGCAAAATAAAAAGAAATTAAATGTGAAATGACAAAATACCATATTAATTATTAAAAACCAACATCAATGGTTGCATTCCATGTGTGTCCAAAAGGCTGTTTAGCAATTTCTTTGGCTACCACCCTTTAACAGTTTTGTGAACAAGAAAGATGAAAATAATATTTATAAAGTTTTTCACAAAACATAACAGAAATAACACAATGGTGTGCCTAAGGTGGTAGGGTTGAGAGGGGAAAATCAAACTGATGCTATTAAACACATGAGACATAGTTTTAAACAGAGTATAGATCTCACATCTATACATCTAGATACCATCTACTATACTCTGTTAAAATTTCTTACTGATACCTAAGTGTCACTAGTTAAACTAAGGACACCTATTCAAGTAGTAGTTCCATAAAATTCCAATAGGAGATGAATGGGAGCCATAGTTTAACTGAGAAAATCATTGTCTTAATATTTTCTACCATAGGACTAATATGTGAAATATAATGGTTAAGTCATAAGTAAATAATAAATAGAATGGCAGTAAAAATCAGTGAAATTTAACACTATGATACTACTTTCACACTTACAGATAAAGATTTACATTCCCTCAAATATCTTCCTTTACAGCTGCAGGATAAAGAGCTTGCATTTACAACAATATTTCCATGAGTCAATTATTTATTGGACTCCATTTAAGATCTCTAAAAGATCAATTTGGTCAGTACAGAATTTCAGCCAACTATTCATTCCTTCTTTTCTTTCTTCAGGAATGAGAACATAGTTGACTTTATGATTTATAGATAAAAATGAACTCATTCTGATATTTATTAATTCTTTTGAAATGACAAAAATAGCATAGCAACTTTTCACAGAAACCTTAAAAAATTCCAAATTCCACTTCACATGCCTGGTAATAGGATTTTCATGCACAGAATACCTAATTATCAAGACAGAGTTAATGCATGCTGTACACTAAACCAACTAGTAAAGCATCAGTTTAATTGTCAATTTGCAAGACGTAAAAACATGTACAGTGAAAGTGTACAGGTATAATAACAAGTTGGCAAATAACAAGAATCTTGGAATTTTGAGTCATACCCAAGGTACAGTTTACTGTCCTATGATTTACATGTAAAATTAATTGGTAGCAACTAGGACTGCACATAGCACCTATAAGCATCTAATGGATCTAATTCATCACATAGTTGATATTACATACATGTTAAAAACATATCTTATAGGAACCAATTAAGATTATTATTACTATGTTTTCCCCCTCTAACATTCTGAATATTCTTTTACCTTCTTATGCAGAACTTCTACTGTTCCCTGTTTCTGCAATTCCTCCTTATCTTTGCATCAAATTTCCTTGACTCCTACAATTACTGGAAAGTAGTATGCCTTCATGCCATATGGACCACTTAAAAAATTAGAAGATGCCATTGAATATCAGATGCATTTAGTTGTTTGTCTGCTCACTGTGCGTGAAGTTTCATTATGCTGTAATTGTTTTTGTTGCTTCTATGAGTGTTAATCAATGTTTAGGAGAATTTAAAATGCTACCACTTGTGCAGTTAGACCTGTGATCAGATTTCTCCACACAAGAAATGCGTGACCATGTGATATTCACTGTCAGTTAATAGAGCTTTATGGAGACAATGTTATTGATAAATCATCTGTTCAGTAGTGATGTCAAACCATGTCAACTTGGGGAGGGAGGAACGCTTGTCCATGATGACAAGCATTCTGTGTGCCCATTCTCCTCCACGACAATACCAGGCACTGCGGCCACCTCACTGAGGAACAGATTCTGTGAAGACTGATCTGGTGTCTTTCCTTCAACCTATCTGGCATGGGTGGGCCAGTGCCTAATCTTACAATAGATTGAAGTAACTCACAAAATGGAGAAAATAGAGGCTCACAGTGTGATTACATTTCTTCATTTGAAAGGTTACAGTGCCCAGCTAATCCACAATGAAATGATGGCTGTTTATGGAAATAATAGCCCATCATATGACACAGTTTTGAGGTGGAAGAGGAATTTTCAAACTGGACACATGTCCCTCACAGATGACCCAAGACTTATGGATGAAGCTGCCCGAGTGAAAAAATTGGAGGACTTTATCCTATATATTAGACTGAAGAGTATCACCCAAATGATCATGTATGAAACTGATCTTAACCACAGCAGTGTGTGGAAAATTATTTACGAAGAACTGCACATGTCAAAGGTGTCAGCACACTGGGTTCCATAACTACAGACTCCTTTACAGAAGCATGCCATAAACTGTCATGGGAGATGTTGAACTTTTGGAGGAAGCCGGAGAAAATTTCTTTGATTGCCTGGCAACAATAGATGAATATTGAATCTATCGATATTATCCAGAGACCAAATAGATGAGCAAGGAGTGGAAGCACAGAGGCTGACCTCACTGTAAGAAGGCTTATGTACAGAAGTCTGCAGGGAAGGTCACGCTATTTTTTGGGGCTGTCATGGAGACATCTTAACACACTACCTGGAGAAGGGTCACACGATCACCGGTGCCTATTACTCCATGCTGCTGAACAAATTGTGTGATGCTCTGAAAAAGAAACAGTGTAGTATGATCAACAAAGTCATCTGTCTTCTTGCCGGCAATGTCCCTGCTCCCTCTTCACAAGATGTGGTTGAGGAATGAAAGTTATGTAGCTTTCAAATTTTGTCCCATCTACCTTATTCTTCCCATCTCACCCTAAGCAACTTCTTCTTATTCCCAGAACTATTGCAGGGCTGGAGCTTTGACAACACAAGTGATGACATTCAAGATGTGGAGCAATTGTTTTTTATGCAATCTGCCAAGTTCTACAATGATTGCCTTTAATAGGTCAAGAAACACTGGGGGAACAGTATTTCTCTGGTAGACGACTATGTGGAGAGGCCTTAAGAATAAAAAATAAAAGTCAGTTTCTATCTCGATTACATTTTGAGTTTACCTGAATAGAAGTCATAAATTGAAAACTTTGGCAAAAAATATTAGAATGGATAGATTTTATACAGAGTAAAAAATGAAGATTTTAACTGACCATCTGACCACTCATGTGACACAGGATCAAAGCAGCCATACAACTGTCCCAAAGTGATAGATTTTGGATTTATTATTTTGAACTGCACCTGCTCTTCCTTCATTTTTGCTGATTTATTATTTTTCAAGTCACCAAGGGAATCTGCCAAGGTCTAAAAAGAAAACAAAATATTATTCCTTTACAGTAATTAAAGTAAAGACCATAAATCATGAAAAATGATATGGCCCTGGTCATGTACTGGTTTCTACTTCAAATCACATAGTACCATAAAAACTCAGTATACCTTGTGCACCTCATTTTTGAGCAACAAAATTAACTAAAATATCTTAACTGTTCATGTAATGACAGAAATGATAATTTATTAAGAGTGAAAATTCAACAAATGTTGTAACTAACATTAAAATTTTATAAGAAAATTATGTTTCATCATCAAGACCATAACAGAGTGCCAATTATTCAACACCAAGTTAACTGATGGGCAGATTATACATTGGTCCCAGTATGACCAATGCACAGCAAGAAATCTGGGGAAAATCATGTAGCCAAAACTTTAAAAATATTACTCAATTGTTGATGATGGTGTGCACATACTTAAACTCATTGCTAAATATCAATGATGAGAATACTGTAGCTGCAAAACAATTAAAACATGATGTGAATGTTGAAGTGTTGATCTGTGAAAAATGTATTAGAAACATTTCAATTAATTGTTTTGAATCATAACATGAAATTATTTTTGGCACAACCATCATAGAATAGTACTGAGTGATAAAAAATAATGCAATAAAACCTGCCTGATAAGCACAAGACTTGCCTCCCAAAGCTTCCCCAACAATCATTAAACCATGCCGAACAAGAATCATTTCATAGAGTTGTATTATCTTTTCCATATACCATGGGGTGCATTGTAGATTTTTCTCCTTAAGCCTTATTTCTAAGGCATCCATCAACTCTCCTCGATCAGGTTTGGGAAGGTCAATGCCAGGGAAAAGATCTGAGATAATTCCCTCAAACAGAGGAACATCCTAAATGAAAAAAGATATTATCAAGACTGATAAATTTTAAAACAACACAATTATGAATTTAAAACAACACAATTATGAATTAACTGCAAAAATTTAACCTGAGCTAGGAACTTTGGCAAATTGACATCAACAATTGCTCTCAGTACAAGTTTGGACTCATCCACATCTTGGTATTTGAGTTTGAGGTTTCCAGCTGCAGTGAGAACAGTCTTAACAGCTCTCATTCCATAGTCATAATGGTGCTGGGATGACAGCTGTTCAGAACATAAGCGATAGGTGGCCACTATTTTATCAGCCAAACTAAAATGAAAATATTTACTTTGAACATACCATTTACTTAGAAGCCCACTTTTATCACCTAAAGTTTTCTATTTTAAATGCAAAAATATAACCAAATAAATTATCATATATCAATAAGAGGCCTACAAAAATAATGTACTGCACTTCCTTGTTCACCCTCCAATTTACTTATTATTTGAATTACATATTTCAATATACAGCACATTCGTTACCTTCTAGCATTGACAAATCCCATTGAATATAAAGAAATTTCTCCAATCATTGCATAATCGGGAACCATCATAGCAACTGTTCGAAACAAAACCTTCAGGTTGTCAGGTAACTCCTGACGTCCAGCATAGCTTAAAGGACGAAGAAAAGTATATGAATAATGCTTCGTCAAATATTATATTCTCACATATTCTAAAGGGTACAAGGAACTTACCCAGGATTCATGGTGATAAATATTGTGCAAGTTGGATTCAGTTTTAAGGTTGTGCCTTCAAAGAGCAAATACTCCATTTTTTGACTGATTGCAGTTTGTATAGTAAATATTTGTTGAGCAACTACTGACAATACTTCCAGTTCAATCCTATTGAATTCATCAAAACAAGCCCATGCCCCAGTTTGAGCAAGACCCTGAAAAAATTAAAACATAAGCAATCATTGCAAAGAATAAATAAATCCTTTTTTGCAAAAACTGCAAATTAAGTTCCATAATGCAGCATTAACTTTAGCACCTGATTTTATCACAGATTAAATTAACATAATTAATACAAGCTGATTAGAATGTTGGTGGGATAACATCTAAAATTCAACACTAAATGAACCAGACACATAATTTTGGCTCATTTGACTTCTGTTTCTTAATATACGGTGCAATTTCAATCAGTCACATTTTTGCATTTTGGGAATAGGAAAAAGCTTGCAGGGGGTGAGATCTGGCAAATAAGGAGGATGATCGATGGTGATTGAATTTTTTGCCAGAAACTGGCAAACAATGCTTAATGTGCAGGTACATTGTCATGGTGAAAGAATCATGTTCGGTTAAAATAGTGTGCACTGTTGATTTTCCTAAATTCAGTTCATCAGCTATTATTCTGACAGTTTTTCGACAATCGGTAAGGACAAGGAACCACACACAATCAATGTTGTAGTCAACACAGGTGGTTGAAGATTGTCCTGGCCTTGCCTCATCCATCTTCCATGGCATCTTGTCGGCCATCTTAAAAATGTTTAATCCACTTTAAAATGGATTTTTTCTTCAGAGCATTATCCCCGTAAACAGCTGTCAATATTTCAGTAATTTCTTGATAACTTTTACTGCACTTCACCAAAAAACTTGATGCTGATTAATTGCTCTGTGATTTCGTCAATTTCGATTTTTCGACAAATGGTAAAAACAAGGACAACAGAAACTAACATAACTGGCACCATATGTACAGGTCAATGATCCACCAAGCATAGATGGCTCATTGGGTCTCAAGCAAGTATCGCTGCTAGTGGGCGGGGCTATAGTCCATATCATGGCTACCAGAATGCATCAGTTCACATATTTATTCGACATACCTCGTATTTAGGGCATGCCAAAGTGGGTGCAAGGAATGGAGAATGACATTTACTCTTCAAAGTAGTAAATTTTAACAAGTGGACATCATGGCATACATAAAATAGTGTGAACAGTAAGTGTTGTGTTTTTATGTCACCAGGAGATACATTGGTAACCTCTTTAGAATATCAAATGTATGGGCTCTTGCAGAATTAGCACTTGTTCCAAAACTGAAATATCAGGAATATGAAAACAAAATAGAAAAATAAAGTATTTGTAAATAATCAAGGCTCTACCAAAATCCCCAAACATGGCAATTAGACCAAAACAGTTTTTCTCTCTACAAGGATTAATTTCATGCATAACTTTTACTGGTCTTAATTTTTACCCAATCTTTACTTTACATCATGAATGTAAGCAGACTTAGCAACATATGTGTTCAATTATATTTTTTTATGCATGTGAAAAAGAATGGTACCTAGTATTCATGGATATTAAGTCCAACATTCTACCTGGTGGGTCAATTCGAATTCCTGCATCCTCAGTACCATGATCCACTACAAAATGTACCTGTAATAGTGCTACTTGTGTCAGCCTGTGAAGGTCACTCAAAAACCATGTCTTATGGGAAAGACCTTTTGTCTTAGAAAGCACACATTATTTTGAATGACATTCTGGAAGACATGCATGGGTGAATCAAAAGAAAATGAATCTTAGCAAGAATATGAGCTGGTACAGTGAGCAATAAGAATGAACTAATCTCATGTTCATTACCTCAGTAAAATAAAAAAAAGGGTTTGTTAGTTGACATCAACATTTTCAATAGATTGTGTGTGAATTTATGTGATTATTCCTTTCTGAAGCCGATCCCTGGCACCTGGGACCATATCTTTGCAAACCACTTTGGTTGATCTGGTATGACTATTAGTGTGATATCCAAATGGATATGACATCTGGAATATGAGTAATTTCCTGCTAAGCCCAAAGCCAAATGGTGAGTGAGTGAGTGATATGTCACCACAGGGTGAGCATTGTTACCTTGTATTGTTTTTCTCTTATGAGGCTGTTTAACTCCTTGGAAGAGAACTACAGGTTCCCCCTGTCATCTGCATTTTGGTCTACCATGACAAAGAATGAATTTACTTATTGGATCAGGTCTGACCCCACAATAGTAATAAAACATTTGGGTTTCAAGGACTAAATAAGGCTAATTAAAGTTTAAATGACTCAATGAATAGTATTTTGTGGGCTGTGAGATCGTCTACAATCAAATAAATTATTACTTTTCTTTGTTGGTACGGGAAAGAGTATCTATTAGTTGGAAAATATTTGGTAATATATTAAGATAGACTATACAATTCATTCACCTTGAAAAATTTCCCCATTGCTTTATAATCCAGACCGTCAGAGCAATTGAACACAACACACTGTTTAGCAACAGCTTTTGCCAAATCTTTGCTAGTTTCTGTTTTACCAGTACCAGCTGGTCCTTCTGGAGCTCCTCCAAGGTTTAACTTCAATGCCCCCATTAATGTGCTAAGAGGAAAATGTCAGTGCTTCAATGATTTACTATTATTAACATAATGTCAATACGAGTTTAATAGCGATTTAAAAGTTAAAATTAGATTGAAAAATACCGATAACATCTGTCTGTTAATGGAGTGATGACCAGACGGGGAGTATTTCCAAGATATTCAAACCCATAAGCCACATCAGTGGTGATCATGGAAACTATAACTGATTCCTCCTTAAGATAATACCGCAGTTGGCTTATCCATGAAAAATCACTCACATTTTGCAGATTCTGATCTACAAGCTTCTTAACAACATCACGAGCTAAAATAAAATTGGCATAGGAAAGAAAATATTATTAAAATGACAAGAAAATCACATATGTTATAGCTTCTCATGGATTTAAAGGCAAGGATAAAACATGAATATCAGGTTTTTTGAAAATGAACTTTAAAAATCAAGGTTCTATGCCATTATTTAGAGAGAAATACAATGTCATAATTTAATTAAAAATCATTAAACTTTCATTAATGTCATTTTTCCCAGAGCAAGTGTTATTGATAAATTGTAAAAAGTACTATCTCACCATGAACATCCATCACTATCAAAGCACATAGAGTTACCCTTCCTCCAGGGGTCAATTTTCCTCTAACTAAATCCACAATTTCTTCTATTTGTTCATTGCATATTTGTAGGTATTCCTAAAAATGTATAACATGAAATTATCACCAATTTAATCATCTTATTTGGATTGAATATATAAAAAGCAAGTGAATTGTTTATAAACGAATACAAATTAGAACTGAAACGCTAAGTATAGGTTTAGTTATTATATATCACTTTTATATGCCATTATTATTGTAAAAACTGTGAATAAGGCGCAAGGCACGATTAATTTTTAAAAGAAGTAATAAATTTCATGTCACAGAAGGATAGTGGGGATCACTGAGAGTAATATAAAATGAAGGGGAAGACAGCCAGTAAGGGGTGGTATTAATATTGAAAAACAAGGTAGGATGAATCATAGATAACATAAAGGAAAAGCATGTTGTAATATGCTGCAAAAAATAGGAATGTTCAAGCTTAAAAATGACGCATTAATTATTGAAAATATTCACTTCTTTCTATTTATAAAAAAATTGGAAACGTTACTTTTTGGATTACCCTCATACCTTTGTAAATTTGTTTTATTTTGGACGTACATTTTGGATATGCAACCATTTACCTGTTGTCTACACTATTAACGTTGATGTAAGGGGTGGTCTGAAAAGTTTCTGACGTTAAAAAGATATAAGACATTTTTTCTGAAATTTTCTGAGTCAGAAACTATTTTGACCACCCACGAATTAGGTGACACTTCAATCAAGTGTAATTCTAGCATTATATAGGCAATGAATCAATATAATTTGTATTACATTTACTATAGCATAGGTGGAACTCATGGTAGTTGATATATGAGGTCTGTCCAGAAATGATCTAGCCATGCCATATTTTGAGAAAAAATAGCCTACCTAGAGGAATGACTCCTTAGTCCTGTTTGAAGTACTCCCCTTGGGATCTCACACATTTATCCCAGCGTCTCTTCCAATTTTTAAAACAATAGGCAAAGTCCTTTTTCGGAATGGTCATCAGCTGCCTCATCGTATTCTATTGTCAATGTCAAGAATTTCAAGCTTCAGTTGCAGGGGACTTGCTCCAAGCCGCAAATGATGACCCAAGTTTTCTAAAGAAGGACATAACTGGAGATGAGGCATGGGTCTATGACCCTGACACAATAGCCCAGTCTTCCCAACAATCGGTTGATGAGATAAAGGTCATCAGCTGCAATGAGTTGGCTGATGACCATTCTGGAAAAGGGCTTTGCCGATTGTTTTGAAAAGTGGAAGAGACACTGGGATGAGTGTGTGAGGTCCCAAGGGAAGTGCTTTGAAGGGGGGAACTAAGGCCTCATTATTTTAGGTACGGTATTTTTTTCTAAATATTATACGGCTGGATAGGTTCTTGACAGCCCTTGTATTTGATCTATAATGACTTTTAGATCATATTATTGAAATTTTTATTTTGCCTTTATCTATCAACAGAAAGCCAAACTGTTTACTATGATATTATTCTGAAAACCTATATGCCTGGGGTAAACTTATTCACTTGGTATCTTTTCATTAGCTTCAAAGAAAGGATGGATAATGGTTTTCAAGAAGGTTCTTGTGATTATTTCACCCAGAATTACCTTACATAAATTTTCAAGAAGAAAATTTCTTTCAAGATTATTCAGTAAAAAAATGTCTCATTACAAGACTTCTGATTCTCTTTTCAACTGCCTAATTTCGCACAATAAGCAATTAAAAAGTTGATTTTATTACCAATTTTACCCTCCCTTTATTATGCTGCTGTGATATTTATGATGGGAAGAGCACCCATGACTAAAAGAGAATTTTAGATATCCAAAAGCTACAAAGAAACTTCTGAAATCAATGCCTAACCGGCAGTGTGTTCCCCTCGATAGCAACTGACACCTCAGCAGTCCAGTGCACGCATGATCCACACAGCACCACTTGCCCTGGCCAATCAAGCACCCATTTCTTGCGAGGTGTATCAGAATATGCTCCAGCTGCATCCAGACATATATCCCTCACAGTTTTTAACATCAAATCTTCAACTTTAATTAGCCATTTTTCCACCATACCCTACCAGAAAATATACAATCAACAAATGAAACAAATTAAGTTTTACAATCTTAGCTAACTAAGTAAATTATTGAAACACTATTTTCAATTAAAATAGGCACAACATTTCTACCTTGGCATTGGCAGGAACTATAGTACCACTTAAAGGAACAATTTCATTTTCAGCTGATATCATTGCCACAATTTCTTCTTCTTCCGTGAATTTTAACTTGTTTATGCCTTCAAAGCATTTTCTCAAGTGAGGTTGAACTCTGGTTGGATCTTTGGTTTCAGACAATATTTCAAGTAACTCATCATTGGACAAGAAGAAAAACCTGTTCATTGGGGAAAAAAGTTTGATTCAATATGCCTTTTCATAATGCATTATTATAACCAATATTACCTTGCAAAAAATAGCCTCTTCTGTTCAAGGTAACTGTTAAGACCCTTCTGAATATCTTCAAGAAGCTGATTACATTCCTGAAGTGATTTCTGCATATTTGGATAATCAGTAGCAGTTAAAACATGAGGATTTTTAGCTGTGTGGTACATTACGTTTCTCCAAGCCCGGTCCACCTCAAGAAAATGCTTTGATTCATCAGGCATTTGTTCCATTATGTCTTCTGAGGTGAAAATTGGCTCTAAATATAGCCATGTTACCTGACACTGGAAAGATTTGATAATTTAGAAACAATATATTAATAGTGTGTTAATGACCAATGCAATTCCCTCAGGAAAAATCATCCATTATTTAGAATAAACCTATATGCAGAAGAGAAAAGTCAAAGAATAACATGATTCCTCTTTCAGTATTTATTGAGGCAGGTCATAAGTCAAAAAAATCAATGTTAACAATATCTTTCTATTCTCTAAAAATCTGTCATAGCTAAAAGGAGACAGAGTAAATATACTGTATATATTTTCATAGACATAAATCCATAATAATCTACAAAGTTACAGTAGTTCCTTTGTATCAATTAGAAATATGTTTTAATGCTTACAGCAGTTATATGAGGCCAATGAGTTTACAGAACACTGTACAATGCCATTTACTAACAATAAACAACTATGGCACAGTTCAACCAATAAATTATAAGCTCAATGACTATGATTGACGTAAAAGTTGTGGTTCCAAGACTGTCATGTCAGCAATTTTGTGTCACAGGACTGTTTTGGTAGCCGAGATTATACTTAAGGGGCTCTGAAAAAAGTTAAAAACTGGGCTCTGGTAAGGCTGTTTAAGAGGCTATGAGAAATTCTATCCCATAACAATCAGCTATAAAAGAAGCCTTAGAAACAAATAAATAAACATTACCAATGATGTCCGCAGTTAATTGGTTTGTAATATCATCAATGGTAGACCAAGGCTAGATCAAGATCAGGATGAAGATTAAACATGATATTAGGAACTCTTTACAACATGTCACTATTTTCTGTTAAGTATGTACAGGATTATGGTGTATGCTGCATCCTTTCCTTTCATCAATGTGTCATTACTAGTTTTTCTTCTATTTTCTATGCATAATGGAGAATCAGCTATCAGTGATAGCTATACTGGCATTACTTCAACAAATACTTCTTCTCTAAGCTAATTGAAGCAGCGCTATACCCAAAAAAGCACTCCATGGAATAAAGCTCAGATGACTGCGGACTTATATTCAGGGTGGCAGTGTGAATTTTCATGCAAATTCACACTACCACCATCAGGTCTACATGTGTTTTTTCTGAATAACACAAGACTTAGACTTCTATGATATCTTTTAGTATCACGTCGGGCTTGGTACATGGGTGAGCTCTACCATCACCTACTAAACCGACCTTCGGGTTGATTACTGTGTTTATGGTTTTTTTTATCAAGGAATAATAGAATACATAGTGAACTTGGTGGGCTTGTCCTGTTGGTTCAGATATTTTAGAAACTTTCTTATTCTTCCTCTCCATAGGGTGACGTTACAAACATATCATTTATGCGGCTAATGAATAGCTTTGGTTTTTTAATCATAGGTTTCTATGGTTTTTTAAAAATTTCTCCACACATAGATTTGATTTGTGATAGTGGAGAGCTCATTGCTGTGGCTTTGGTTCAGCATATTCATAGAAGCTTCCATTCCATAAGAAGTATGAATGGTTTGTTCAATGGAGTTTTTATGCTGCCATAGCTGTATAACTAAGGAGTTTAGACCACATGTTCAAAATACAAAAACAGCTTAAAATTACAGCACAGGTGATCTTAAAAAATGTTTTTTGCACAGAAATCCATGACTCTTTTCATGAAAAAACTTTCACCTAAACTACATGAGAATAAAATAAAAAGTAACTCACTTTCAGCCAAGAATCTAGTATGTCTTGCATTGATATTAGTTTGTCTTCCCACTGTTGCATTTCAGTTTCAAATGCTTTAACATATGGTGAACCTCTCATAGTCTGTGCTTTTAAAATATGATCATCAAGCATCATTTGTATTTCATCAACAGCAGATAATATTGAAACTCCTGTTTCCCTGTGGTTCAAGCAACATAGGAAATATTAACAGATAAATAGTGATAACCCAATGAAAGATTAGATAAAACAATTCATACACATTTTTTAAATGAGCTACAGATACAACAGAAACATATTGATACCTGTATGGAATGCATTCAAATTTGACATCCATCCATTCCGATTTCATTTTAGCCAGTGACTGCTCCAGACCATACTCTTTGGTAGCTCTAGTTCCTATCTCTTCGAGTTCACTAATATGCTTGGGCAAACCAAACTCAATCATTTCAGCCAGGGTGCTTTCCTCAGTTGGAATAATCGGAACACCTACAATTTCTGAAATCTAATTAGGATTATATTTGTGGTTATTGGTAGTAAACCATTTACACATTTACTTTTGGTGAGCCGTTTTTAAAATTTTCATTCATTGTTTATATTAATTATAAACATATGAATGAACACAAAATATAGCAAATTGTAGAGACACTCATAGATGACAATTAGTCAAGTATCACTTTGAAAAATTACTAATAAGAATAAGCTTTGAGAATAAGCTTTTACCATCTCACGTTGCTATTTTGTGCCAATGCAAGAGGCAATTTGAAAATGAAGCCCCTCCTGTTTACCACTCAGAAACTCCATAAGCCTTCAAGAAGTTTAAAGTCCAGAAGAGCAGGGGCATATGATGTGGAGATCATGAGAAACTGTTGGATCATACCATGCATATGAAGCATCACCCTGGCATAAAGCAGTAGCTATGCATGCTAAAAATTTATTTAATGATAATGGTAAGTCACATTTTAACCAAAATTTGAAGCAATGGCATAAAATAAATGGCTCTAGACAGCTTTCTAGTAAAAAGGAATTAGAATTTTATCATTAACTAATTATTTCAATTCTTTTTGTTTTTACGAATCGAGTTTGGATTCCAGATTGGTTCATTCTGCAATATAAGAACAGATGAAGATGATTCACAATCCTAAACAATGCATAAATAATTTTCTTTTTAAAAACATGGTACATTATTTATTATTTGGCATTATCATATTTTAAATTAATTTATATAGGGAAAATTGTTTTCATTAATGAATGAGATTCCAGGATGAACTATGTTCATTAGGAGAGGTTCCACTCTTTTATTGATTTTCTACCAGCTAAGGTAGATTTTGGATGGACACAGCCTATACAACAGTACAATAACCAACATTTTGACACAACAATAGGCCCCTCTTCAATTTCACACCTTTTCTTCCTACCTTCATTCCGTCCAACATGTTTATCCTTTTCATACGCCTTCCTCTTCCATTCTCTACTCCTTCCTCTACCACAGTCTTGAACAGCCAATTGCCATTTGATTTCTCCCAACAACATCTCTTTCCTCCCAAACCTTACTTAGCACTTCTTTGTTTATTTTCCTTTCTGTCCACTTCACTTTCTCCATCCTTCTCCACAGCCACATTTCAAAAGCCTCCAATCTACGCCTACCATTCTCCTTCAGTAACCATGTTTCCGTACCATACAAGGTACACTAAACATCAAAGTTTTAATGAGCCTTTCTAAACACCTTTACTCAAGCTCCCTGTCATCAATTCCCCCTCCTTGTGAAATCCTCTTTACTTACTGCAATTATTCTCCTTACATCCCTACTACTTTGACCATCTTGGTCCAAAACACTTCAGCGATACGCAAACTGTTCCACTTGCTCAAAATTATGAGCTCAAGGCGAATGATTTTTACACTCCAAAATTGTTGCATTGTAATGCATATTAGTGGATTACTCCATCAAAAAGTTATTGTTGGGGCATCTCCTGCAGTTTCTTGGAATTCATATTTTAATATTTTACTTAGCTTTTCCCTTTCTTGAAAAGTGCATAGCATTTTTTTTGTTTACATTTATTCTCATCCCGTATATATCTATCACATTGAATTTCCAAATCACTCAGCAATGCTTGCAATCCTTTGGATGGCTAGCAAACTAAAACTTGATCATCCACAAACTTGATTTTATGTATTGTCCCCCAACTTTCATTCCAATGTCCAGTTCTTCCCATGCCTCTCTTTTCATTTCCTCCACTTATACATTGGGTAGCACAGGTAGTAATGGACTCCCTTGTCTCCCTTAGTACAAACTTATTTGAATAGTAGAAAGTGTCTGTTAAGTGTTTAGATTTGTGTTGTATTTCATTTAATTTCATTTTCTCGGTAAGCAGAAATAATTTACTAGAGGAAGTGAAAAAACAGATAAAAATAGCCTAAGCCATTTTATTTACTGTATATGGTTTGTGTCATCAGAATAAATTACTAACTGACCATTATAGATCTTGGTTGATATATTATTAATCCAGAAGAGGAACAGGAGAAGAACAAGGAAAGATCCTTTAGTTATGTCCTTAGTGGAGACTGATTGGAACGTATAATCAGGAAGGCCTCCGATGGTAAGGCACTGTTTTAATTCAATACATTTAGTTCTCTTAGTTATGATAGACATGAACCAATCTGATGCAACACCACTGATGTCCAAGAGGTTCCATTTGTGCTTCAGGATTGGATGATCAACAGTGTCAAATACTTTGAAAAGGTCATCAAGAGAGAAGAGGTGCTAAAATTGCAACATCTACCACACCTTAATTCTTAATTATTACTTTGCTAACACCCAGCATTTAATAATAATAAATAATAGAGTAAGAACTGCAATTTGGGAAATTTGTCTGCATCTTCCCTTGCTTTTATCTAGAACAATAATTGAGAAATTAAATGTTTCCACCTTCAACAAATCCTATATCTAATGCTGGTGCAGAAATTTTATACATTCAAGTTTGCTGAGCTATTATGATAAATTACAGAGTAAATTTTGACCAACGATTTGCATCACCTTTTATTTCATTTCATTGTGCATATAGAGATTGCAACTAAAATATTTTCCAATTATTGAATATTACCATACACAACGGAGGATGACTAAGGTAAATGTGTAAAACCTTTTAAAATTACCTGCTGCCAGTGTCTTTCCTTCATTCCTTTATTGCAAATGGTGTGAAGCACAGGCAAAAGCTGTTTAAATTTTTCTACCTTTGCCTTTACCATTTCAGCAACGCGCTTTGAACCAGGCAAATCATGAAATGTTTTTGTAAGTTTGTACAGTGTTTTCCAAGTCACATCCACTTCTTCCTCAATTTTGCTTGCATCCAGCTTCATGAAAGGCCCTAGGAATAAAAATGCAACAGTAATATATGCATAAGAATAATGGAGATACCGACTACTAGTATCCTCTTGGCATATATGACAACAATTTTGGTTACCTAATGGTGGGAATGTCTATTAAGTGAACCTCACTATTCACAATATAACTTGGTCAAGTACCAATCAAGTGAAGTCCCACACACTTGGCCCCCTCTTAATTGGAGGTCCTAAGAGGGGATCTTTTATCATGCTATGCTGCCAGTGAAGCATACCACAGGGAGTATAGTATAACAAGTAGGGTGAGATTAAAACTGTAAGTTCAGGAATAAACTTTTGATTTTGAAAATGTTGCCCTTTTGCATCAAATAGATGTTTCTCAAAATACAGTTTGATGAATCAGTTTTAAGCTCATCTCATTGAGTTTGAATCTTTGAGGGTGAGTCTAATACGACACATTTTACATTATAGTATTTGCCATTCATTTTCTCAACCTTTTACCTCCTACATAACCTAACAGTACAATTTATTAAAAATCTAATCTTCACATGAGTTTTAAATATTAACCATCCATCAAAGGTTTAACCTTAACAATTTATAAAATGTGTGTCAGTTTACTCAAAACTATATGAAATGCTTTTGGTCACAAAATCCTCTTGCAGTGTTTGAGATATTGCTGCCTCATCTCATTTTAGATGTGAGTGAGTATTTGAGTGTGTATTTTGTGGATGATCAGAATTTTGAGGCTCATCTTTCAAAATACCAGAAGAGCAACAAAAGCATATTTTAAGGTACGTATGCCCGCTGTTCGATCACATTAAAGACTTTTACACAAAATTTTTACCCACTAATGAAGGAGTGATGCTGAAATTTGCCTACATAACACACATTTCTGAGCCTTTGAAAGCAAAAAATTATATTACGAACAAAAGAGTCTTGATACAGCTTGAATAGTTAGTAGATAATCAATTAAAGTGTGGGTAAAAACTTCAACTCCTTCTTTATTTGAAAGACAGGTTTTGAAAACAAAGAGAAGAATATCATGCTACCTTTAACTGTTGTTTAAAGCAGTATAATCAGAAGAATAATGTTCCATCATGCCACAAAAATTATACAAAATTTCAAGATGATGCAAGCAGAATCATTTTCTACATAAGCTCATGTAAATGCAAGGAATTAACTAAATTGTCAGTCTTTCAGTTTATACAAAAACCTAAGTTGAAATGATTGCAACAAAAGCAGGTAGTGTGAGACAGCCTCAATTTATCCAAAATGTCAAATAAAGGCCTACAAAGCGACAACCAAAAGTAGGACCATCCTGCAACACCCACCAAATTTTCTTGTCAAATAAATATAGTTGAGACATGTGTGCCCCTAATGACAAATTGCAATAATTGGCTGTGAATGGATAAAAAGGGAAAGTGCAATAAGAGCTCAGCTCATGTTATGAGACAAATTACCAACATTTGAAATGAAGGATATGTAGGAAGCTGATCAATGACCACTTCAAATAGCAAACTCATGTTCAACATTGATTAGGTGGGTGACTAGGTAAGACAAGGGTCAATGTGCAGCCACCTTCTCATTGTGAGTCCAGGATAATTATAAGTTACACAGTTTGCATAGTTTTTAGTAAATGGCACATGTCTTGCAGAAATCATCATTTAAACCCTACATAGATAATTAAAATATTACAAGGCTTTAGATTAGATTTGTAACTAATATATACTGCTTAAGCTCTAGTTTATCAGTCAGCCAAGGGATCAATGTGGGATGAGAATCAATATTAATAAAACAAAGGTCATGCGATTTACTAGAAAGACAAAGATAAAGCTTAACAGTAAAATAGGATGGCAAAAACTAGAGCAGGTGGAACAATTAACGTATTTTGGAAGTGTTTTGGACCAACACGGCCAAATTAGTAGGGACATAAGGAGAAGAATTATGCCAGGTAAACAGGCTTTCAAGGTGGGACAAGGAGGGAGTTGATGACAGGAATGTTGAGTAAGGATGTTAAGAAAAGACTCACCAAACTTTGATATGAGTATAGTTATGTACGGCACGAAAACATGGTTCCTGAAGCAGGATGATAGAAGTAGATTGGAGGCTTTTGAAATGTGGGTGTGGAGAAGAATGGAGCAGGTGAAATGGACAGAAAGAATCACAAATGAGGAAGTACTGGAGATGGTGGGTGAGGAGAGGGGTTTGTTGAGAGAAATTCTATGGAGGCAGGAAAAATGGATGAAGGGTGTATTGATTGGCAGTGGATGTTGAACACAGTAATAGAGGGGAGAATGTTAGGCAAATGAGGAAAGGGCAGGAAAAGGATAGGAATATTAGATGGGATGAAGGGAGGAATGCAGTATACAGAGATGAGGAAGGACTTGATATAGACTAGGTTGCTGGATTGTGTTTTGTTAGGAGTCACAAAATATTTATTTGATATTGTGTCCATCCAAAACCTACCTTAACCACTAGACTGCTTATAGGTCTCATAAGAGAACAAAGGCAGAGAGAAAGTACTAAAAAGTGGCGTGTGTTGCATGACTGGCTAATAGTTCAGATTCTATGCATGAGCCTGATAATTTATTTATCAGACTAACATTCAAATTTAATCTGTTTGAAGCAAAAAGACAACATGTTTTCTCTTTTAAAGGTTATGCATTTTGAATTTTTATTTTTTTCTTGAGCCTAATGGTGGATTGGGATTTGCTGTTTGGATTTATCTGGTGAATCCACCTCTAAATAACAAAAACTACCACTCAATGCCCATGAAAAACAATGTTCCTCCAACCTCCAGCTACAAAGTCATAGGATTAGACTGCCAACCAAACCAACTTCCCTGCAAGTGTCAGCCATTGCATCTTTTGATATGGTTACCACACCCAATGTAGCAAACTACATTGCGATGGGTGGATATCCTAACTTAAGAGCATGGTTGACCCCAATAGCTCACAAAAACAAAACACAGCAGAATACCCATTTTAAGAGTTCTCTAAGAAAGAAACAGTTTTCTCAAATGAGTGACTTTGTAAATGGACCCTGACAGATTTCTCACCTCTCATAATGACTCTTCTTTAAAAGAAAATCTATCATACAGACTTGAAGAGTGGCTTTGGCAGGCTAGCCGGATATCAGGTTACAGCAATTCAGATTCTGTTGGAGCTAATTAAATCCATATGTTCATTCACGTCGTAGGCAAAGGCACATAATACACATTAAGGTTGCACCAACATACACTGAAAAAAACTGAGCTTTTCACCTTCAAGCAGCACAAGGTGGATAAGCGAGGCACTGCAGTGGCCAAGTAGAAGTTAGAAAAAGACTAGGGTTATGAGTGGGGATTCCACGTTCATTTAGGCATCCTTTGTCTTCCCCTACCCCATTTGATGTTGAATCCCAGTCATCTGCTCTGAATGCAGAACATAATTGGAAGTTCATCTATGAGTCTTTGAAACTATTCCATGAAAACATATCAGCCCTGTTCTCTTTTGACAGTATGGAAACTACCATTTCATTGATGTGAATGGAACGATTTTAGTCACAAAAAGTGACATGAACACTCCCTCTAGCAAGAAGAATCATTTAGTTTGGGGAATTAATAACTCCTGGGGAAGAAATACACTTCCATCAATAAACACTTCACATCCTTTCTGACCATGATAGAGCCTAAGCTATCTTGACTGATTGGAGATCCACATTCCTCCTTCCAATATCTTTGGATGGAGACTTGTCCAACCCAAAGAATACTACCCTATAATGTGCCTCAATACAGAAGCAAGACACTTACTTAGATACTGAATGCTCCTACCCTCCTCAATATACTTCATTGTTCTGGAAGGAGACTTAAGAGCAGCCGGTCTCAAAGTGAGGCATCACAAGGATTAAAGGATAACCTCTACTCACAAAGAAGCATTAGCCAGAACATGGCATAATACAAAAACATCCTTTCAAGATTCGGGTCAGCTGCCTAAAGGCATTCATCCTAACTTCACCCAAGGTGAGTGAATTCCATGCAGATATGTTCTGAATGTCTAGTAATGCTCTAGAAAACATGCTTTGCCCAATTGGTGAGTGGACTTTAATGGAGCTAGTTTTTCTATGGCCTCTACCAAAGTAATAGCTTCAACCTCTTCTATTCTGTATATCCTTTTGGCAAATATGTTCAAATTGTGACATGGAAGGAATGTACATATGTGTTATCCCATCAAGCAGGAAACATAAAATCACCAATAGCTTTAATGTGGATGACCTTAAGCTCTATCCAGTGCAAGGGAACTCTTGGATTGGATTGAATAATTTTTGTAACCATCCATCAGGTAAAAGGAAGATTAAATGGCGACAAGAAACTCTTTTTGATGGAAATTTCATGTCATCTTGATGATGTAAAGATACAAGAGTGTTCTGCAGTGTCACATTTAGGAGGTGAAGAGAGTGAAAGAAAGTTTCTGTGCCAAATACAGACAGACACTGATGGAGCTTGAGTTCTGAGCAGCGTAATAAGAAAAAAAAATTGTCACTAACAAATTTGCGGTTCTAATGCTGCTTTACACTTTCTGCTACATCAAATAGAAAGTAAATAGGCTGCAATACCTTGACAGGGGAAGATAGAAATTGATGACCATCAATTCCAGCCTTTGTCCAAAATATTCAGTAGTAAGAGAGTGTGCCAATGTCCCAACTCTCTGTAGTATCCTCTGCTGCAAAAGTCATGCTGATTTTCTGTCCACCCTACCTCCATTCGCTGAATATCTTACCCCTACCAAATTACCTAACTATTACCCAATTGGTGCATATGATCTCAGCTGTTAGTCACCTCCCCTAATAATGACTACTACTACAACCAACATCCAAAATGTACATGCCAAACTAAGACATGTTCCAGGGCTACTTTATCAAGTGAGTTTTTTTCACCCTATGTATGCATGGTGGAATGAAAGATCCCCAGAGGGACAACAACAAAGGCAACCCAGCCTGCAGGGCAAAGTCAGGGGCACTTGCTATGGGCATGCAGAGGGCCATCCCTTCCTCGTCTGTTCCATGTATGTGACCTGACAGTGAAGTTAAACGAGACTGTGAGACATTCACCTATCCAGTTCTAGTGCAACAAACTAAGTCACCAAGAGTGATGACATTGAAAAATCTCTTAGAACAATAAAATAAAGAAGAAGCACTAAAAGTGAATTCTTGAGAACTCAAAAATTGGGTGTTCAAGTGGGACAAATCATTTGTTTTTGTAAAATTAATTTTGGAATAAATCACCACTATGGAGGTTGTACAACACTGTGTTTAACCTTAACCTTTTAGAACCAAACTATTTCAGTGAATGCCCTCTGATACCCATAAAGTAAATTTTAATCAGAGAATATTATTACTGATGGGATCAATTAGTGGAATTAAGTCATTACATATTCCTAGAGATTCCTTTTTTTGATCAAGGAGCTTACGAATTTTAAATGCAAACAAGACTGTAGTATTACAATGCAACGAATTTCAGAGTAAAAATTATTCACCTTGACTGGGATTTGAACCCAGAACCCTTGATGTCCAGCCAAGTGCTTTAGCCAGTTAAGCTATTGATGCATCCTCTTACACTCCAAGATTTCAAGGGCTTTAAAGGAGCAAGATGTTGTAACAAAACACCATACATACAATGTCACAGGCCAGACATCAAGGAATCCAGGTTTGAATCCTGATCAAGGCAAATGATTTTTAGAATCTGAAATTTGTTGCATTGCAATGCACATTTAGCAGATGATTCCATTTAAAGTTACTGTTATGGCATTTCTCACAGTTTAATGTAACATTGTAGTAGTTTAAGTTGAATTTTTCCATTAAATTTAAACTAGGTTTGATCCAGGAACTCATTGACAAGTTTTACTGCATTCACTGTCACTTTAGAAAAAATGGAGAACATATCTCAATTCAATCAACCCACAATGGTCAACAAGACTTAACTTTTATTCATTTTTTGCTCCAGACCTGACAAGACAGAGGATGCTAGAAATGAAGATAAAGTGAGTGTTGTCTAAATGACTAGTTTTTTACTCCCATTGAGGTAAGTGGTAAACAATAATAAAACAAATATGCATTTAATTAAAAATGTACTCTAGACTGACTTTTAATAATCAAACCACTTTACTTTTCCACATAAACTTTTTCATTTTTACCACCCAGGTTTCGTTATAACATAACATCATCAGGTAAAAATAAACAAGTCCAACACCATATATATACATATCTCTGGGTGGAGGGGAAGAGGAGGGAGGAAAGAAAGGATTGGTTGAGCTATGAAGAGGGGGGCTAAAAGTCTATGGTTTGAGGCGGATAATATTATATAATTAGCTGGAAGGATATGGTCAATACAATGTTGCAAAAAGCCCACCTGACATCAGATTAGTTGGCAGAGGATTAGGGAAATGATTATTATGAACTGGGAGAACGGCACTTAGTAATTAGTTAGGTGACGATGTTATGTTATAACGAAACCTGGGTAGTAAAAATTAAAAAGTTTATGTGGAAAAGTAAAGTGGTTTGATTATTAAAAGTCAGTATGAAGATTTTCCACCAAGTTACGCCAGAAACTGTTTTATTTATGTACTCTAGACTTCCTTAAAATCTTGCAAGCCACCATCTTTAATTGATTTGTTACTTGAGTTTAGTTCAAACTTCCAATGCTCATCTACAACCTCAATATTGATACAGCAAGTCCAACATAATATCAGTTGTAGTTTTTTAGGGGAGGTGACCATCAGCTAAGGTCATTAGCGTCATTAGGGATGGATGGGAAAGGAAGGGTGAAGAGAAATTTGGCGTCAGCATCAGCCTACTCTTAACGAAAGGTGCCAAGGGGTCCACAGCTCAACATGCCATCCAACAGACAGTGTACCGACTTGAAGTGCTCTCCACAAAGCACCTCAATTAGAGAGGGTGTGTTTTCCACTTTCCCATGTCTTTCTCCCTCAGCTATGATAAAGAGCAAACTGTAAAATATTACCTTGTTATTCAATTTGAAATAATATAATGTAGCTAAAACAAAATAATGACAAACACATCATGGAATGTGGAGGCTATTCACCAAACATCATTTATCACATTCACTGAAACCTCTAAGATAATACTTTTTAGACATTAATAAAGAAACACTATGGGATACAACAATCTTTAGACACAAGCAATGACCAAGAAAAACCAGTTAGGTACAGAAAGTAGGACTGGCAAAAAAATACATATGCAGAAAACATATTAAACTGAAACTTTAAACTTACCATAATACCAAATGTCATACTGCAAGTGAAATCTTAAAACTGTGGTCCATAACTTTTCCACGGGATCAATCAATGCCAACATTTTTTGAAGAGTAGAAAATGGAGAGGCCTGCCACTCCAATAGCTGCTCTTCCTCATTTATAGCCTATTAACGTGATAAAGAAAATTAATTGTAAATAATTAATTTATACCAGGTTCATGAAGGTAGTTTGTGAAGAGAATTTTTTCAATCATGAGTTGAAATGAGATGAGGAACATTGTTTTAAGTTTCCATTCAATTTGTATTGTCTTGTTATGAGAAATGATTGGTCAATTTGATTCTCAGTTTCAGATTCCACCAGTTCTTCATGTTAGAACTCTAGCCATATTTGTAAAGAACATTGATTTGAGAACTGATATTTATATTCAAGTTGTCTTCACACCCTAAAACTTTGTATAAGATTGAAATAACCACAGCAGAGTATCAAAGATCCAATGAAAATTTTTTAGATGAAAGTAATGCTATAATGTATTGCACTTTATGATCGACTCTTGCAAGTTCATGAAGGTAGTTTCCAAAGATGATTTGTCTGGATTCACTGAAATATGCATTATCTAGGTTTTTGACATAATTAATCCCATAGAACATTTTTTCCCTCTAATCTTATGGTTTTTTTTACATCTTGAGCATGGTTAATTGTCAACAACTTTTGATGACTCCATTTGTTAAATTAAGTAATCAATTTGAGTTTATACCATTTGGAATTACATTTTGAGTTGTAACAGTCGAACCTGTCTCTAGTAAGACAGCATCCCTGTACTGTTCTCCTAATGGTGACGGTCTAGTTTTTTGAGTCAACTTGAAAAAATGATGTTTTTAGCTTGTTTAAATGTAATATTATTCTATGCAATTGATATACCTAAGTAAGGGCTATTACAAAATATGTTTACATTTTGAAACTCTATTGGTTTTCACTGTCCAAATGTTGTACTCACCCCAGGAAAATATGTCTAGATGATATCATGACTAATGTTAAGGGGGAGAACTATAACATGTTGATGGCAGACCCTGGCTTATCAAACCACAGTAATCTAAACTTTGAACTTTAAGTTGCTGATTAGATGACACATTACACATGCCTCAGAACAGGATCATATCCTTTACACTTTCCGGCTTCACTTCGTGAAATTGTTTAATGCCCATATTAAATGAGTTTGTAATTTTCCACAGTCTTTATTATAAGGTAAAATGCATTTCACCAACTTGCAGCATCATCACATACAAGTTTCATTCACATGCCGCAGGAGAATATATACTCTTAGGACAGAGGAGAGGGGGTGGCTATGTTTGGAGGGAGAGGGAGAGGGAGGATGGAAAGTTGAAGGTGCAGGCTGCAAGATTTTGGGCAAGGGGAGGGAAAAGAAGTGGCGGGGGCCTTTCCCTTAAAATATGTGGAAAATTACCTCATTTAATATGAACAGGGTCATATCCTCCAAAATGCTAACCAAATGTTAAAAAACGGTTCCTCCAAAAGGGAATGTGTTAAAATCATATCTTTGTAAATGTAGAGCAGTGAAAATTCAAAATGTGGACCCAGAGGTCCAACTTTTAAATTTTCTTCTCCCTTTTAACATTTAAAATCACCTTCTAGCTGTGTAACAGGGAAGAACAGGCTATCCATAAATCCAATGTAGCACTACATAAGCCTTGGCTAATTGTTTGCTCAGGTGAAAGCAAAATTTCAATACAGGGTAATGGTTGTCACATGCTATCTCCAACAATTGCAATATGCAAACTGAACTTGCTTCAACTTAGAACAGTCATAACCTAAGCAATAATACTGGCTTCAAATTAAAGAAGCTCCTTCCACATGTACATTCTTCATTAAGCTAACAATATAACATCAAATTATTTTTTTAATGATAAAATTGAGAAAATAATGAATAAATGATCAATCTAAATTGAACAACCTTCATATTTTAAAGCTATTTGAATTGTTGTAAAAATATTATATGTGAATGCTATGAATGTATTTGCATATCACAATACCATACACACCATGTTAGTTTCAAATTTTGAAGTCCCCATGACATGGAACTATTATTGATGCAGGTTAATATTAGCATATAACATTACAATACTTATAAAACATTTCAGTTGCACTATTCTATTGAAACCAAATTAAAAGACTCAAAGATTTAACATATTTTATTCTTACGTCTGCTTCCATTTTGTCTCCTTTCAATGTATTGTACAAGGCTTCAACAAACTCGGCATTTTCCTTCATTTCTTCCATGGTCAAAATAGGTGGATCTTTCTTTCTTATGATTTCTAAATCTTTTTGGTGAAGCAGCAGCCTGAGTATTAAAAAGTTTGATTTCATTTTTAATTATGAATGTTATATTATCTTGGCTTTGTCTCAAAGTCAATAAAATATAAGTGATTAACAAATTCTGCTATTATTCAGCTCAACTACTGTAGTATAACAATTAGCTTGATTAGCAACATTACACTGTGACCAAACTGTAAACCTAATGCCCTTTAAAATATTTATAATTCCTGGAGGGTATCCTAAATACCTTGCATGCATTCAAAAAATACTCACAAAATAAGGCATTTCATGACTATTCCAGGAGATTAAATGTTTTTTTATTTTAAAACAATTTTTGGAAGAACATATTTGAATAATAATTTCAAATATATCCCATGTGCTTTTGAGAAAAACAGGATCTGCTAGAAAGCATCTTAATAATATTTTTAAGTTACAAAAATAAAGTTGGAGAAATAGCTTTAGCCAATATCAAAACAAATGTGACCTCAAGAACAACATCTTCAAGAATTATCTGAGTGACATATGCCACAGTTCGAGATAAAGCCTATGTGACAGAGAATTTTGTACACTCTTTGGACCCTAATTCCTGATTAACGCCTATCATATTAATGATATGGCTTAATTAGGGACAATAGCAAATCAGGATCAATACCAAAATTCTCATTCACTTCTTCTGAGACCCTTCAACTACCATTCAATGTTCTTTTGTACTCCTAAACACAGTCACCTGTCATCAGCTTTCTTATGTGGCCCACATTCACATTATAATATTTTCCACACTCAAAATTATCTGTCATTGTTTTATAGTTTTTTAGCATATAAGTAGAGTCTTATAAACAGAGCACTTGTGCTACTGAAATGATCATAAACGAATACCATGAGCGTATCTTCATTTTGTGCTTCTGTAAACAATGAATAATTGTGCCAGGAATTATCTTTTCCTTTTTATGGGTCACAGAACCAGGTTTTAGGACTGCAATACAAACATAATGGAAATGATCCTTGCTAAAACAGATATGTATGCATGCGTCATACTACGGCTGTGACTAACGGCTGTTCAAAGAATATGGTATTACATATTTTTTAGGTGGATTGAAATAATAAGATTTTAATCTGCACATTGTGTGTATTTGCTATTTTTATATTATTTCTAAGCCAATTGCAATAAAGCACAATGTTATAACTGGCTTAAATAAATCAAGAATATCAACTGCTATATCACAAAACTATCATTTCACTTTTGCTACCATGCATAATGCACACCAACTTTTTGAAAAAATTCCACAGAAAAAGTGCTTGCTATGTACAAAAAGTTACAGCATATGAAAGAGAATCATAACTTTACATCAAATTTCTCATTTTATGCACAAACCTTTCTTCAAATTCCATTGTTTTCTCTCTCAGATTTTTTTCTGCTAAGTCCCTTCGATGAGACAACCTTGTATCACTCAATTCAAACACAGACTCCATATCTATAGGCCACAAAAATACCCTAGAGTTCAATTGAACATCTTCAGCTGTTGACACAAAATGGGCATAATCAATTCATGTTTTACATAATTAGTGGAAAATGAGAATTAAAGCTTTAAAAAATTACCTTATTTTAGGTATTATTCCTAAAATTTACAAATCTATAACTAAAACAATGATGCTAGGATGAAATCTGCCCTATAAAATAAAGACAATAACAAATAATAAAAATATTTACTTAAGACCCTTCTAAAGACACATCTAAACTAATATACTCAATACTATAATAATATACTCAATAGAAATGGTTCCAATGCCAGCAACTGAATCTAAGTGATTTGTTTTAGCTGTATTGGAAAAGAAATACTACTTGGATCACAATGATATATCATGCATGCAGGAGATGTAGAAGAAATTTTAAAATAAGAGAATGTTAGAAATCAAAAGAATCCACCTCTCAAGTAAAACTTTACATTAAATGGTAGAGATAGCAAAGAAATTATATTAACCTGCATATGGGACTGTTTTGGAGAATTTCTCCATATGAGTAACATTCTATCTTTACAAATATCATCATCTTACTTTTGGGAAAATTCATTTTATATCCTTCATATTTTCCTTTTCAACAAGACCTATTCTCTCAATTTTCAAACGATTTCTTTTTAAGTTATTTAGTTGACCAGTGGTTAAAGAATTTGGCTACAGATTAAAGTATCCAAGGTATACATCTATTGAGTTTGTACCACTGTGATATTTATGTACATTAATTATTATACCTCTGTAATCCCCAGTTGTATTATTTTCAGAGTACTTTCTGATTTTATGTGTGATAGGGTATGATGCATGAGCATTCTGCAGTGAGAAAAGCATGGTAGTAGCAAATACCATCTTCGATCAACATCTGAGAAGAAGATACACGTGGAAGATGCCTGGAGACAAATCATGATACCAAATTGACTACATCCTTGTCAGGAAAAGATACAAGAAACAAGTTAAGAAGAGTAAGAGCTACCCCGGTGCAGATATACATAGGGATCGCGAACTGATGATCATTGTCACTTCTTACGAGCGTTTCTTCTAAAATTGGAATTTTAAAAACTTATGTGCTGAAATGGATATCTTTTTGGTTTTGAAGCATCAATGATGGAATAAGGCAGACTTCTATGCACAAGTGAATGAACCAAACATGGTGCCACAGGTGAAATCACTTAACAGCTGAATCAAAGACAGCAGATTCCTGTGTGGAATGTGGCAGGCTCAGATTTGTAGATATTAAACATATTGTGAAATAATAAAATTTTTGTAAATACACGCCAATTTATTAGATTATTTCACATTTCATAACTTCTTTGACATATTTTCTTTCATGAACAAATGATTGAACACTAACCACACTAGAGTAATTGCTTCCATTGAATCCTTGTAATTCTATTTGTATCATGAGAAGTTGCCCCTGTAAATACATTCCGTACAAAAAAGAGCTTATATGGCTAAAACTTACCTGGTAGGATGGCATGCGTCATGAGAAACAAAACGTTTTCTGCAGCTGTTCTAATTTTTTCTCTTAAGATGAACATGGTGACTCCACGGGAATCAACCAGGTATTTTGTTAGCTCTACAAGTTCTTTTGTGTTGTCAGGCATTTCACTGGCTCGATCAGCCATTATATCAAACTCATTACAAATCCTATTGAAGAAAATTTAATTAAGAGAAAAATAATGAATTATTCAGCTTTAGCTATATGAAATTTAAAAAATCAAGACTACACATCTTACATAGGATAAAAATGATCTTATTGCATATTTTCCAGGTCTGTGGAGAAAACTGAGCTGTTGAAAATTGTAATAAAAATCTGTCAAATTCTGGCACCCTAGGCTGGGGGGAGAATAAATATGTTTCACGGCCACAATATTTTTTCAATGGTACTACTTCATGTGTCTACAAAATGAAAAACCATCTATATTTCAAAAAAGTCGTTCACTGTGAAGTTAGGAGAGTAATACTTGCATGATTTAAACCACATCTTGACAATAATTACTTGTCTGTAATAATAAGATTAATAGTTAAAATAAGTAAATATGACAAAATTATAATAAAGAAGGACATTCCTCAAGTCACCATTTTTAGCCCACTCCTTTTTCTCCAAGATGTTAATCATTCTTTATTAATTAACAATATTTCACAAATAAAACAGCAATATTAATTAAAACAATATATATTTTATTTCCTAGAATATTGATGAAATATAAAATTCTTCTTAGGGAATAAATCTTAGAAATGCCAGGGAATTTCAATTTTCAAGAGGAATGAAAACGAAACGAATGGACACAGGGAAAGCCTCCTCAGTTTTACAAATTAAAGATTACTGGGCAAACAAGTTACCCCGCTTATGTATTAGCATCCCTGCTAGGAGATGTGGAGGGATTGTAAATAATTAAAACCTAGGAAAGAGGGTTAAAAGTGATACTGAAGAAAAGTGAAAAATACTAGGAAGATTAACGAATTCATATTAGAAGAAAAGTTAAAAAAAGCCTTAAAATAGCATAAAATAGTTTTCACATGCATAAAATATTATGTATGGCATTAAAAATTCTGTTATTTACTTACCCTCGATTATGAGTTCTACTGTTCATAATGTGGTAATCAACTGTTGTTGTTCTAAGATTATCTACAATACTCCATAAAGTGTCATTGATAGAAGAGGCATCAATTCCAATGAAGTTAAGGTATGTCTCTTTTCTCAGAAATAAAATTTCATTTTTTAACTCTTCATACATGTATATTCTCTTGCTAAAATCCTGTTTCAATGACATAGATTAACAATCATACTTTTTCATGGACAACATAGAAAACTTCATTAATATTGAAGTAAATGATTACCTTAAGGAAAGGAAATGGGTCCTTACTCATAAATTCTTGCAAAGATCTTTCAGCGTCGCCATTCAAAATATGCAAGTACTTTTCATATTTCTTAAGGTAATTAACGGGGCCAAACACATTCAAATCAAAAATTTCCAATGCAGATTTAATAATTGATTTAACTTCAACCTCTTCCAAAGAAACACAACTAAGGAACAATTCAGTGCCTTTCAAATCTGAAATAATAAATCACAGTAAGAAAAATTATAGAACAGGGTCCACTGCAAAGGTTGGTGTTTGTTTGTTTTTCTACTGAAAGTAAAACCAAAGAAACCTTTATTAATGTTGAAGTGCAGAGATCATGGGTTCACTCAAGAAATACTCAAATTGGAAATAAAGAAGAGAGTTAAAAAAATACAGAAAAATCTAATACTAATGAAATAATACAAGTAAACACCGCTAATCACTTTACTGGGGGTCATTCAGTAGATATATCCAGCTATAATTAACCATATACAATATTGTTTACAGTGCACCCATTAGTTTCCAATAAAGTGAAAAACTACAAAGCTAAGTCCTACTTTACTGTAGAAAATGACTAAATGAAATGATGGATCAGAATATTATCAGTTTTAATACCTTGAGTATTCCAAAACTCACTATTTTACCAAATTGACAATTTCATGGAAAGAACTAGGGTCATGGACTTGTAACATGGCAGTTATCTTAATGTATGGCAACATATACTTCCATGATTCCTCCAATTATTTAGAAATTACCATTAATATTCCACCCTTCTTCCAATTAGAGAGCAGCGTGTCATGATATGTTATGTTCAATGTGGCTTAGAAATGTAGTGGTTGTTAGTTGTGTTTGGTTAAAAAACTGTTGGAGACTGCTGGTGGAACAAGGAGAGAAATTGGACCCTTTAACTTGAGAATTCCTTTATGAATTTCATACTCCTTAGCACAGTTTGGGGTAATGTCTGTATCATCTTATATTTTCTGCAACTAAGGGAAACAAAGTGGGTGGGATAAATTTGAAAGGCAGTTGGTTGTTGAAGGCTATAACAGAAGGAAGAATGTCAGGTAAGTGGTGTACAAGAATATAATTGCTTTTGAGATTGAATGAAGGTGAGTAAAAGTTGAATTGAAGGAAGTAATGTGGGAAATAAAGAGTAAGTCCATGCAAAATGCAGTGTATAATGATTGTTAAAGACTTAAAATAACCCACCTTTAATAGGTATATTAACTTTGATTGTGATTAAAAGTGAGCACCTAAATAAATAAAGGACATTTAAAATACTGCAATGATATATCCCTTGGCTCTGGATGCCATTTTAAGTATAACTTAATTTATAAGATGGTGATATCTGTTTCAAATATATTTGGTGTCTATTAAAAATTTTGAACTTTTAAAAGCTCTCATCATCATCAGAAGAAAAAAACAATTGCCATTTGCCTTACCTGGGAATAAATACTGCTCAACTCTTGGCACTTCAGTGTTGACAGAAATAATTCTTTCAAAGCAATCTAGTACAAATGAACGTATTTCTGAGAGATCGGGTGAAAATTTTAATTCTGAAGTACCTAACACAGGCACTATGTGGACCTTAATCATTGGAGTATTTAAATACATATAATCCCGATATTCTCCCTCATAATTGTTTCCATCCTGAAAATAATTTAATCATTGGAGTATTTAAGTGCATGTAATCCCAATACTCTCCTTCATAACTGTTTTCCTCCAGAAAATAATTTAACACAAATTTTGGCAGTAATTATGTATTTACATATATTTTCTTTGAGGAGTTCCTGAATTGAGGAAGTTGTAAGAATTAAAATAGAGACCATTATACTCATCAACCAGAAAGTAGATAAAAACCAACCACATCTATCAACCCAAAGGTTGGTTTGATAAAAAGAAAGTAGATATCACTAGAGATCTTCTGGCAGTAAATTTTCTCCTTACAGCTGATTATTTTCATACCTTAAGCTATATTCAGTCAGGGCATTTGTCTACCACCTCATTCATTTGGGTAACATGCATTTGGTTTGCCTTAGGCAAGTGAGTGCATTTTGGTTTGACAACTACTAATCATATCATTCTCTAGAATCTCACCCTTTATTTTGTGACTGCACATCTCCTTGATTTTTAACTTTTCTAAGGTTTCACACTTTATATATCTTTATATTAATTAGACTCCAAAGTGCATTCCCACAGCTCAGTGAAGTGGTAACTTCCCCTCCCCCACCACCAATTATCTCCTATGTGGAGGATGAGTGTTTTGATGAACTCATCAAGCAACATCCAGGACATTTTCAGATGGGAAATTCAATCATGTGCATCCAGAAAGCTAACCTAAAAATTTTCTCCTGGGGAGAATTAACTAATCGACAGTGATTTGTCTATTTTTCCAGAAATGTTAACTCCCGTTATGGACAGGTGGAGATTGATGTCAACATTCTAGGAGGTTAGAGTAACTTGAATGGATTTAATGAGTGTATTGTAGAAGATGGAAGTAGATTGAAGGGATATGTGACTTATCTGCAATCTGCATATGTGCCAAACTGCTCTCGTGGAAGTGATGTTGCAAACAGAAATAAATACAACACTCTTCAAAAGAAGAGTAAGTTGGTAGAGGGAATAAAATATCTCATAACTAATGAATGAATTCCTAATACATCTCTATACACATTTTGTAGATAACTTAACAAAAACATGGAATATCAATTGACCATTCTCTTACACACTACCAATTAATAGTTTCTGACTATAAACTCCTAAAATGTTGCAAGGCTTCTGGTATCTATACATAGATTGCATAAACTACCTAAGTGAAATCTTTATAATTAATTCTCTTACAAACTAAGTCCATCAATATGTATGTGAATAAGCATCAATTTACTAAAAAAGACCACATTGACCACACCCACCACCTATTTGGCACTTAAAAATATCATTAATATTTACAAGAAATGGAAATGTTATCCATAAACATTTATTGCAAACAAACTAAAAGGCTGAAGATAGGTGTGACACCAAAACACTATAGAACTTTGACAGGCAAGGTCACTGTAATTTAAAACTAAATCTTTAGGAATCTAAATTCCCTTTTACTGAAGCATGAGTCACTGCTTATCATCTAAATGCCCCTGAAATGCAGAAATCAATACCCTTCATCATAGGAGTCAACTTACTAAAAAAATTGACATATTGCTTTCAATAAGTCTCCTCTGGAGTAAACTTTCCATACCCTGCATTCATATGAATGAAAAATATTATTGAGGATTCGCAGCAATGTTCCAAAATCTTGAAACAGTTTTTTCAACTTATTTTCAGTCTTAACCAGGAATAGAGGATGTGGAGCTATTGGCTGTTTAACAAGTTGTCACAAGGAAGAAAATCCTATAGCCAATAAAAATAATGAAGAAGAACTCCAATACCGGTATTTCGGCCACCAGGTGACCATCTATGGGGAGAGAATCGAATGGGAACATGAACTTGGAAGAAGACTATGCACCAGGCACTGTCCAAAGTCAAGTCACTTGACTTTGGACAGTGCCTGGTGCATAGTCTTCTTCCAAGTTCATGTTCCCATTCGATTCTCTCCCCATAGATGGTCACCTGGTGGCCGAAATACCGGTATTGGAGTTCTTCTTCATTATTTTTATTGGCTATAGGATTTTCTTCCTTGTGACAACTTGTTAACCAGGAATGTTGTATACAAACCTAATTTTTCCTTCTTTACTCCTAATATTCATGTATGTATGGTTCTAAACCAACTCAATTACCTAATCATCAATTGCAGAAATATCATTATGCTTTTGATGCTAAGTAAACTCCCAATTTTTTATGGTAATGACTAGTTAAGGCCATATGAATATTTGGACATTTGGCTGATTGGGCTCTTTCTAGGTTCCCTTTTCTACAGTTCACCACCAAAATAAATAAATTCCACAAGAAAATACCACCAGCCAACAATGAGTAGATCTCTGCATTAGCATTTTATGACAGCAAAGAATCTAGGAGGGCTGTTTCTGCCTCACCAAAAGAATGCAAACCCTGAGGGATGGCTCAGAACCTGGCTTGAGATCTTGGGACTGGTTGGAAGGGATATAATGAAGGTCACAATTGAATAACTATAACAAAATTTTACCTATATTGAAGACAAGCAGCAGTCAGCCATAACAAGAGAACAGTAGGGTCCCTGGCCTTGTAAAAACAAACCCACTTTGAGTTATAAATTGAATTCAAATCAACAACATTTGACGAAAAAGTTGTGATTACCTCATAAAATGGAACCACTCTTTGATGTTTTTGACATGCTCAATATTTTCATTATATCACTCCTAATATTTAGTACTCTAGCCATGCCCTGGAAATCAAAGTTTCCATGGGATGCTGCATCATATAGTTCAATAGAGCATCTTTGCAGTTGAGAGTATTTGCGGGATGGACATAGCTGCCTGGCTCTCTCTCGCTTAATTCAGAGCGAATTACTTCCATAGGTCAATTTTTTTCATTATACTGGTGGCACTGCCATACCTATGAGTGGACATGCACAGTTTCATTTTTTGTTTATGAATACCATGAACTGATTTAACCCAAATTCCAAATTCTTTGGCCAGATTTATTACTGCTTCATGTGTTTAAATGACAAATAGCATCTTTCTGTTTAATCAACAGAACCAGGGATTCTATTTTTGTGGTAATTTTCCCCTCCCATAGCAATTTACAAATACACAGTAACTAAATTCTGCTTAACAAAATCACATCAAAATGATTAAGTCTGCATGAGAGAGTGAATTACTTAATATGCTTTCATAAACCAGAGAAAATTGCAAGTAGGGTCAACTTGAACCAGTAGTGCGAGTCTCAAAGATGAGGGGAAGTTCCTTCCACAAATCTCTTGTGACCATTGCACATAGAGAAGGACCAACAATGTTGGAGCTGGTAAAATATTATTCCATGCCTTCCCTACTAAGGAACATAAAAATAATGTCTGGATTCTTTTTCTTCTACAGACAGCTATCCCTTTACCTGTCATCCTTTTCGTATGCAAGTTAACAACCTATTCCATTGCCTTCCACTCTACCTCCACCGCTGATACATTCAATTGGCGATGCATGGATAATCCACTCCATACAAGCACAATGCGCATAAGAATTCAGGAGTTTATTGTGTATGTTAATAGGTACACTTGAACAAGTTTAAGAAATAAGGCAATCCCATGCCATTTAATATGTGCATGATACTGATGCTAAAAAAAGTTATTTCAGAGGTTGAGATAGGATGATTGAGTTTAGAAATCAGAGTGGAAATAACTATGTATTGAATAAAAAGAATTACAATGAGCCTATCTACAACATCAGAGATTCAGGGGATTTTAGTGAATGCAACCCTGGGTTTGCAAACAAGAATAACAGACTCCACAACTTATTTTTGAACACCCTGATTATTTTGACAGCAAAGGCATTAACTTAGTTATGAAAGAAATGGTCAATAGAGTGCTTGAATAATACCTGGAATGTTTTCATCATATCTAACAGGTGATAGAGAGACTTCATCACAAGTGATCTTAGATTAATAGCCATTAGTGATGCAGCACTGCTGAAATATTTTTCTATTTGGAGTAATGATTCTGATTTTCTTCTTGGCACCAAGTGGGTCCAACAGTCCTTCATTTTGTTAAAAATATCTGCACACTGAGGTAACCACCTGTTGAATTAGAATTAGTATTTTATGTGGAACAGGAGTAAAGAACAGAATAAAATTTTATTAATTTCAACCATTATTCTTACTCATTTAGTAGGAACTTTCTTGCTTCCCTGCATAGAGTGGTTACTTGACTTTCCATAGAATTTAAGTCAAAAGGTAACTGATTAACTTCATCCAATCTATTTACAGGAATTATAAACCTGTCAGAGAAACTGGATAAAAATTAAATAAGAATTAAAATTTTACTCAAAAAACATTTTCCAAAAACTCTGCTCTATAATTTTGTGTCACTGACATATGAATGAACTGAACTTCAACCCATTAGTACTTAGTAAGGCAGAATGGCACCTGGATATACTCTTTTGTATGACTACGCTCCATATTTTGACTACTCAACCTACCAGTCAATATTTTGTATCAGCTAGTAAACTGCAAACCTTGTCTTCAAATTACTTTTATTCATACCTATATGCTTCGCTGAATCACTAGAATTGCTGAGTTTGGCAATCTATTATATTTAGCACTTACACATCAGTTATACACATTAAAGTATGTATTTATATTCCATTCATTTTATGAATATACAATCATGACAATGATTTGTCATGATAATTTATGCTTTAGTGCTTAGTGTCATTTGTTACAGCTAGGTACCTCTTCCTACCCAAATCAAATTTGAGGTCAGATTTTATTTAGAACAAAGTAATGACTGATTATATTAGTTAACATTTGGTTTCAAGAATTCCAAGAAACTGTGGGAGATGCAGCAACAGTAAATTTTAATAGAGTCATCTGCTAAGTGTGCATTGAAATGCAACAACTCTGTCTAGGTGAATGCTTTTTACTCTCTGAAATTGTTGCATTGCAACTTTTGGTTTGTTGTTCCACGTTCAATATAAGCTAAACATTACTTTAACCTCAAATTATGATTAGGTTAAGTTTTTATTATACTTGAGAAGTTTAAAAGTATATGAACTAATTATGTTCCTAAAGAAAGACAAATCTGATGTGTGTCAGCTGCATTGATCTTTCAGATTCACATTCACATCGCTCAGATGAGGATTTGAGATGATAAAGATGAAGAAGGTGCAAAATAAAACTAAATGCACGAGCTGAGGTCACTCTGTCAAAAAGTGCACAACATGGGAGTGCAAAAAATACTCATATCGCAAATGATGATATCTCTTCTCTTGATATCACAGTTTATGTGGATCACTCTGTTCCAGCCAAGGGGGAAAACATAAATGAAAATGAAACTTCACAGAAATTATCAGCTCAATGAAAATGGATACACGAGGATCTTCTGACCGATATCTCTTCATGCACAAGCCAAATTAATCTCCTTATTAGTGCATTGGTTTAGATTTTCAAAACTCTTATGGAAAAATGATGCTGGTGCCCGAAATGAGATGAAACACCAACGGTAGAGCAAGATAGTGCAAGGGCTGTTCAATGGAGATTCATCACCATTTTTAAAAATGCCTTAACTTATTCTTAAAAGTGTGATGGTTAGTCTCAAAGTAGTTCCCATTGTATGGAATTAACTTGCCCCCATTTTTTCAGTCTTCAATGACATGCTGAAGTCCATTTTGTAATAGGTCCTTCATAAATGCCTAAGCAGCCTTCCCCACTACTTCCGAAGAAGAAAAATGCTTTCCATTAAGATGCTCCTTCACATTCAGGAACAGGAAAAAGTCACATGGAGCTGCACTATAGGGAACATCCTTCACATTAACTTTTGCCAAATTTTCAGCATTATTTTGGTGCCACATACAGCCTTTTGCTGCGCTAAACTGTTGATCACATTACGGTCTTAATACAAATGTACTTACAAACAACATAAACATGCATGCACGCATAGAAGAAGCAGTGATCACTGTAATCAGGATAGGAAGGTTTAAAGGATACTCACATTTACCCTTTAAGTCTTTGCTGAGCCTCATTAAATAATAACAGATTTGGAAAATGTTCATATTATATAGATTTTGTCAACACTTTAGAGTAGATCTTTCACGTATAATAAAATGTGAACCTTTTTTATGAATATTTCAACAAAAACAAAACAATTTTACCACAGACAGTAACACCGTGGCAACAATAAGTGTGTGAAGCAGCAATTTGAACCCGGGTAGGGATCACACATAAGAGATGACTTCCCATGGTAAAGTTTGACCATCACTCAAAGAAACCTATCCAAAATGTTTTACTTTTTACAAAACAGAGCAGCTGATATGCAGAGATGTCTATGTTCAGCCAAATGTTAAAGGGGCATGATGGGTTCAGACACAATTAATTTAATTTGCAGTTTTAGATATTTCTCACTCTAGTAATGTATAGCATGAGTCATATGTCTTTAAAGTATCTCCAGCTCTATGAATGTGTTTGATTTTCCATCAGGAAGAAAAATTTTTAAAATAGGGACATTGGTGTTTTGTTGAAATTGACTTCGCCATTCAAAAGGAAGAATGCTTTCCTATAAAATGCTGACATTCAGGAATGATGCATGGATCCTTCATGATAAAGTTGTTAATAAAAGAAAGTATGAGCACAATATGGACAGGGATGCCCCCCTGCTATATGGGCTTTAGTCAAAACAAGAAGTTTAGGGCTCACTATTAATAACATAAGATGTTCTGTGAAACTGTTCAAGGATCTCTTGTGCAAAGACTACTCATCCAGAAATTACTTCCAGAAAGAAACTAAATCCTTGAATTCCCTGTTTGTCTTAAGTTTAGTGCATTATAATGTAATTTCATTGAAGAATTAAACAATGTTGCATCCTGAAACTAGCTTGAATAGAGCTAAGGACAAAAGTTTACATTTTTTTTCTAAAATTTGTTTTCAGTACTCAGGATTTGCTCTCTGTAGATGAGTCAATGAAGCCTAACCCTTTATCCCTACATCATTCAACATATGTACATTCCAAAAAAGGATGCATAAAAATATGCATTGAAATAAACTTACCTCTTTTCCCACAATCTTCTTAGTACCAACATTGAAGGATCACCAATGTATAAATTATGTGAAATGAACTGATGAGAATTTATTATTTGTTGATGCCAAGGAATAGGTGCACGAATTGTCATGGTAGAATAAGGTATTGGATATGTTTCAATGTCCAACCGTATGAGTTCATTTCTATCCAACAAGATATAGTCTAGTATTATTTTCCGGACACTTAAGTAATAGTCATCAATTATGTCCTTTTCCAAGGATTCAAACACTGGATCTAATCTAAAGTAGGATAAAATAAAAATTAGACATTTAAAAAAATTCACGATGCAAAAGTGAGTTTAATCATACCTCTTATTTGTAAAATATTTTGTTAGTAGTTTCTTCTTGGCGTTTTCAAGAAATATGACTGGATAATTTTCTATCATATCATTTTTTATCTCCTGAAATATCAAAATTTGTGGTGAATAAAGGAAGGCAATCAAAGATAGACATCTAACTAAAGAGTGTGCAATCAGGTATTGTATTAGCCTGAAATTTTTTTCATCAAGACTTACTCGTAAAATATAATGCTCTATTCTAGCCAAATCTTCCTCTCTGACGTATTTCCTCTGTTCTGCTTGGATCAACTTCCTCATTTCATCTAGCTGGTCATCTGGATGAACAGGAAGGCTTGCTTGCAAGTGCGAATATTTTCTATGAAAAGAATTAATGGGAAGAAAGTTCTTCTCCTTTATACTGAAATTAGATTGGTGTTTCTGCTCCTCCAATAATCTAAAAATATTTTTAAGGCTTTATTTTGGTTTTCATTATAGCAGCAGCGCCATACCAATTTTCCATAAGGAGCACTGATTATCTGATGTGAGAATATAATAATGACCTGTCATCTAACTGTTCCATATTCCCAGTTTCTTGTTCAATACTGGCTTTCCCATGCTGACCCTCTAATCCTCTGCTGTAAATTAATCTTTGACTATCACTCCAACAACCCCTGCTATCTTTTCATTTTACCTCACATAGGCCTAATGTGTCTGTATTTTCTCAGCCAATTTCTAGCTTGATATTTTCTCAATTCCTCGACCTCAACATTGTCCTAACATTTCAAGTCCCTAGTTTCAAGGAGGGGTTCCTCTTCTGTGTTTTCTTTTCTGCTACCACTCACTTGGTTGTGGAAGGATTTTGGGTGATAATGACTGGGGTGGCCTCTCATCATCTGCTACCAAGCACAATACTTGGGCCGATGGGCCTAGCCCTAGTGCTGTCAGAACTCATTTTCATATTTGTCTCATATATACTTGGGGTAAATAATCAAGGTTATTTCCTGATGCCTTCCTCAAGAGTGTTTTTAATGTGATACCATCACTAAAATAGCCACTTTCCTGGGGTTAGATGCCTTTGCCACTACCTCATAGAGGAACAGACACTGTGCAGACTACCTTTCATTTGGGTCAAGGGATCATAAGAGCCTGCAAAACATTCAGCTGTGTCTAGTTTTTAATTCTTTAAATAGGGTCATCACATCCAAAAACATACCTGTGTATATGTACAATTATCCACCAATGTCTATCCCTTAATTATTGCAAATAATCAGTACTCTACTGTACCTACTTATCTAACCTACTGTTGAAGACCTATTATTCTAGTATTCACATATGATATGATTTAAGGAGTCTGAAATTTCACATACTTTCCTCCATTGTCTTTTACGTAGTTAAATTACTCCATACTTTGACAAAATAAGTGTGTATACACCATGAGTTAGAAGGAATTCAGTATGATTTGTAATATGTTTTTGGTCACAGCACCATTATTTATTCAAAGAACATTTTACATAACCCATTCATTTAATAAAATTATTGGATGGAAAAATTAATTTCAGAATAAATAAGGAAGAAAGGGAGGAAAAGAACCAAAATTCTGGGACTTTAACCGGCATTGTGCCATTTACTTTTAAATAAATAACATACTATTTTTAAAATTTTATTTGGAATTAAACCAAAAACAACACTTTTAGGTCTTTACATTTGTCATTTAACAACAACAATGATATGTATAACAATAGACACAATTACCCAAGTACCCATGCCCTAGGGGGAGGAAACCCACCTAGGCAGGAATCAAACCCATGACCTCTGGGTTGTTAAGGTGAGGATATTACCCTGCCACCACCAGGGCCAGCAAGTGGCACATTGTAAAACTATTCCACTAATATCTATAGTAACAGATTTAAGTATTCAGGCGGGGCACTAACATATACAAAATATGAATAAAGTATGGAGAAGAATGGAATTGTCTTGTAAGTTGTTAGCAACATCCTATTATTTTTATGCCGTATATAATACACATTTGGCAACAAAGCAGTACTAAGTGCCATTAATTAGACAGAAGAACTCGTTCAGAGGGTACATGTCTTGCTCAATGTCGAGTCATAAAAACATGATCTTGTTGATTAAGGATATTGCAAGACCAATTAAATAACCAACCCCACTCCATGCCCCCCATTGGGGTATCCTACTTGCATTAGATTCCTGATTGCTGCTTAACCTGGACAGTTTGGAGGAGGGGGAGAGGGGCTTGAGTGGGCTGACTAGACGAGTCACCACTCTGGAGTTCAAAAAAGAAATTCAGTGGCCCACATTGAGGAAATTAACATTTAATTTGAATCATTCAAACAATGGGAGGGGGTATTCCCCCAAACCAACAAAGCATGAACGCAACACTATGAAATCAATGGGAATGGGAAAAATGAGGGAAGTGAGTGTGAGGAAAAAAGCAAAGAGCAACCTTCACAATTTTCCCATTACCCACAATTAAGGGGGTTCAGCTGCTAATTACTTAATATATAAGCCACTCACATCACAATAAATTGTCATCAAGTTCTTGTTAAATGACATGACAGACAGAGAGACTGTACCATACCCAAAAATGTTTGATACTCAAACAGTTGCTTTTAATATTCTTTGTTCCAATTTGAATACTTTTAATTGCGAAAAAATCATATCTGTTCATCCACTCTTGTTGGCTCTAATACCAATACTAAAATACAGTAGTACAATGAATTTATTTCAGCCTTTATTTTGATTGAATACCTTAACTTATCCAATATATCTTGTTAGTATAAACGGACAAAATTAAAAATAATATTAATACTTTATCCATCTTGAAAAATGGTACAACCATATAAAATGTCGTTAATATAAATATTACTTAATATATATAATAATGGATGATCAATAACTTAATATTGTATATTTCTTTTAGGAACAACCTAGGGCATGTTTAGTCTTGTTTTTCCCTTGTTAACCATCCAATTTCATTGTGTTGCGCACTTACCATCTAAATACTAATAATTATTATTATCCAAGCGTAAATTTTTACAATTGCAAATTTTAGATCTCAACTAGAAAACAGTATGGATATTTTTGTCAATCCTTTGGAAAGAAGTAGTCTCATGAGAAAATGCATGCGGACACCTTTGGATTCGAAGGTGAATTTCTGATAGGGTTTAGTACTGAATATTTCAATTAGTTTTCTAGACCAAACATGTTTTTATAGTGTATCTATCATCTGCAACGTGTAATCCAGTTTTCTCCAGTTCACAGCCTAGTAGGAATTTCAGTTATTTTTCCTATGAGTAGCTACAATGAATAGTAATAATATGAAGACTAGAAACACTCAAATCAGTAACCATGCGGTTCCAGACTATAATTCAGACAATTCAGCATGCTACAAAAAAACTATGGTCAGTTGAGTATCTCGTTAATACTTTTTCCAATGCCGAAGTTAGCATCGTTTCCAACATTCTGGCCGAAACTTAAAAATCAAGACTCACCTGGACCTTAGTACCTCTAATTCATTTAATGTCTTTAATTTGGTAATCATTCTCAACGGTGTTTTCTTAACTGAATGGGATGTTCGCTGCTGTGAGTTTGGACAGTCATGATGGCCAATCACGAGTTCCTGAAAAATGTCATACAATTTTTAACTGGATTCATCCAATGCACATGAACAAAGAAACTAGTGCCATGGGGAAAAGTCTTACATCGACCGGGATAAAATCCACTTTTTTCTTCGGTTTCTTCGCATGGACCACTGGCCGTACTAACACTTTGGAAGTTTTGAAGGACGGCAGACGCTTGATTCTCAAATTGCGCGAACCAGGGGTATAATTACTGGCAATCAATTCACTCGGAGAATAGTGCAAAAAAGATTCCTATGGAGTAAAAAATATATCACTTAAGAATAAAATCCTGGGAGATGACGAATGCCATGAAAAATCACGCTACTTGGATCCCCACATTGTATGGCACTGCTTTTGTCCATGTCCCTGCCTCTAAAAGTGGTGGATAGATGTCCTTTTCCATAAGAGCTTCAAGATGAACTGACGGTGGCTTATCATCTACGATAGGTAAGAATGGTACTTTGCGTATTCCTGTTTTATTATATTCTCTGCAGCTAAATTTCCTCTTAGCCCCTTTCATATTGGTGTAGATTTGCTAATAAATGCTTTAAATTCCTTGCGTTGGTCTTTTTGGGATGATCGCTAGACCTACACGTATTAGCTTGGAACTTCCTTAGTTAAATTTTTCTCTGCTCTCAAATTTGAAGTCCCTTCAATGGGTTGCACCTTTTTCAATAAATCTCTCGGAAACCATAGAAACAAAAACGTCACCGTTGTCATAGTAACATTAATTGTACTTTCAGTGCTTCCTAAGGGAAAGGTGGCTATTTCCATCCATAAATTTTCATGCATCATATTACAAGGTCAATCGCAACCTTTTAGCATCCTGTAACCATGGAATTATAAATATTATTGTTATTCTATGCTGTATAGTTCATTTCATTGGTCTGGTTAGTCCATACAATTTTGACCAGGATTAATTGAACCTCGGACGAATAATTTCAAGCAATTTCTATAAAGACGGTTTAAGGCTTTGAAGAATCTGCTGTTGAGGAATTGGAAGTTTGGCGGTCATTGTTGAAAAGTACTAAAGAGGTATCAATATCATAGGATACCGAAAGGTGGCCGACAAGAAAGATTACGAGGAAATGTACAAAATAATAACAATATATTCATTTAAGAGTATTGAACCCTTTTACAATTTTCTGTTTTCAGTATTGAAGTCAAATTACATGTCTAATACAGAAAAATACAATATGCCCATTAGGAGCAAAATCGTTTATTATTAGCAGCATAATATTAAATGCATAGAGTTAGGTTCAGTGTAATTCTTGTGAAATTAGACCATTTATTTTGCATGTCCTATTCATCATTACATACTAAGTTTGAAAAAATTTGAAGAGAAATTTCAATAATCGTGACTATTAAAATACTCATTTGCAGTCTCACATTGCCCAAAACATTAGGAGGTATTATTGATAATTATATAAGAGAAAAGGACTTCAAAAAGAGTGTAACTCCTAGTATTGGCTGTAGAAGCACTAAAGGGTATCAGTGACAGTAACTCAGAAGACTATTATAACTAGGTAAATTATGCAAGAAGAACTTTCTTAGATGCTTTTTACATACACACAGAATAATACAGAAACAGATGGAACATTTAGATTGGAACTGCAAGCTGCTGCTCCAAGTTTGAATTTACATCGGACCGCAATAAATTGACTTTGAAAGTTATCCAATTTAAGGGTATGATTTTTATAATGATTCCAAATAAAAGAAGCACATTTCAGTACAGACCTGATGAATAAAATATAAAGCAACCTTAGCAAAATATATCCTTAAAATTTTTACAAATTTGATGAATAAAACCCAACATTTTATGGGTCTTTACTGCAAAATGCTCAATGTGTACATTAAAGCATAGTTTATTGTGAAATATTACGCCTAAAAAAGATATAAAATCAGCTCATTCCTTTCAAGGTTAATCCCAGATAAATAATAATCACATAAGATGAGAGCCTAATTTTTATAATAAGTAACTACAGAACTGTTTTGAGAGATGGTTGAGGCCTATACGTTGTGGAAATCCATTGGTAAAGCATGAAGAAAAGATCCAAAACTTTGCATTCCCACAGGAAAGATTTATTGTTGTCGACTATTTTTGCTACACCTTAGCATCATCTGGACTGATTAAAAGAAGTTCAAACTAATATATATATATTTTTCATCAATGGATGCAAAATGGTGGAGGGAGGGGAAAAAGGAGGAAAATGGGTTGGGTGTAGATGTGAGTGGAGAGAGGGTGACCAGGAGGGGGGGAAGGGTTTGGTGTATGGTGAAGATTCACTGAGTTCAGGGCAATTGAGGACTTAGTGATTCTTAGGTAGTGATTACAGGAGAGGGGGAATGGAGGGGAAAAGGTGATCATTAGTGATGGTGTCCTTTCCTTTCTCTCTGTACACTGGTCAATATGGCCAATTGTTTAGGACTGCCCATCCCTGTCTCCTTCCACATCATTTGCGACATGAACTCTGCATGATCACCCTCGCTGATGAGATGGATAATGTAGTCTTGGATTATTTACTTCGTGCTTTAAAGTAATAATATTTTTTATGTTGAGCTGCATGAGATTACATCACACCCTTCACTTGAGCTAGCAACAGTGCTGCAGCTCTTTGGTGTTATTGCAGAAGTCAATGTGATGAAAACTTTTTAAATCATATGCAACAGGAGAGTTTACCTAGCCGAAAAACAGAGCCAATATTGCCAATAAATAAAAGAAAAGAATAAGGCCAAAGTGTGACTGTTCAGGGACACTAAATGTTGCTTCAAAGGCAGAGAACTTTGAGCTCTTGACAATAAGTTTTCTCTCTGAGAGATAGCTTTTTAGCTAGAATAAAAGAGATCCAAAGATACCAGAGGCCTCTAACTTATAAAGTAAGGGTGTATGGCTCATCCTATCAAAGGCCTTGGTAAAGTCAGAATAGATGGCATTGACCTGGTAGTGATACTGTAAAAGTAAATTAACATCATGCTGAACTGAAGCCTGGTTAGTAACAGAGTCCTGAAACCATGTCACTCATTAGCTAAGACATTATCAATGCTGTGTGCTAAAATTCAGCATGACACTGAATTTTAGTTAGGGTGGATTGAATAGAAATAAGGCATTAGTTTATTACACCATGTTAAGTACGTATTTATGCACAGAGATTAAAAATAAAGGCTTAAAAGACTGGGAATATACCAATACACAGAGATTTGTTAAATAAAATGTATGTTGGAATCAGGGATGAACTGCAGCACCCTAAGCAACATAAAGTATTTTCCAAAAGCTCCTTTGTAAATGATTTACTTAATGCAGTTCTTCTTTTGATATTCCCAACACTCTGCTCACGCTCGTCCAAAACACTTCCCAAATAGGTTAAATGTTTTCTGTGTTCTAGTTTATGTCCCTCAACTTTTAAGTTAATTTGTAGTCTTCCTATTTCTTAACAATCTCATTCTTTAGTGATTACACTAACAGTATTAATCCCCTAACTAGTAATGTTCATCCTGATTTTCCACTCATCTTGACAGTCTGAGACATGTACAGGTTCCAGAGAAGTTATCTATATCTCCAGTCTACCCCTATCTTCTGCAAAATGTTCATTAACTGGGTCTAGCTCACTCTGTGAAATGCTCTAAAAATTTATTGAGCATACAAATACATCCTAGATATACAGTATGTTCCTTTCTACTAGCGATCTCATTATTTCTATGCAATCACAAGCATATCCATCCTCTTTCCAAAACAAAACTAATCTTCTTCTAAGCACTAATTTCCATCCTTTTGTTGATGATTACAAAGACTTTCACTATTTGTAAAATTAATCTTATAGTCATCACAAGCTTTTCAGCATCACAAGCTGTTCCCTTTTTGGGTCAATATCAAGACTGATCTAATCAAGCCTTCAGGCCAAATTTCTCTTCATAAATGCTGCAAATGAGCCCAGCCCATAAAAACTCTTTACCTCCTCCTTTTTGCAAATTCATGAGTAGTTCTGCTGAGATTTTGTCTATTTCCACAGCCTCCTTTGTTTCCTTTCCTTAAATGCTTTTTCTATCACAGTCTCCTGGTTTTCTTACACTCCTCTGTGTAAAATTCTACATCAGCTGATCAAGTAATACTTTTGTTTTCTTTCATCTCACCTTACGCAACTGTAAAATATACATAGTTCACCTCTCACGTTATATTTTGTAACTTTCCTGTCCTCAATATCATCCTAACCTTCCAAGTCTCTCCATTCTAAGAAGTTCAATCCTCTTCTGTGCTGTTGCTATCAATTTTGCTTTACAAGAATTTTGTGAGATCACAACCATACATCTCAGCAATTTGAGTCACTAAGTTACCCAGTGTCACACCGAGTTCTACGTCCTTCATAGTTGCATGGGATAAATAATTGAGTTGGCTGCCCATTGCCTTCCTCAATAGTGTTTTTAATGTGACACCATCACTCAGATGGCCACTACACTGAGGTCATATGCCTTTGCAGCCACCTCAGAGAGGATTAGACAAAACATGGACTACCTTTTGTCTGGCTCCTACTCTTAAATCTATTTGGCAGTGGTGACCCTGTGAGGAGTAATCAATTTTCTTCCCACCAGCTCAGCTCTAGGGGTCGTCAGATCGAACAAGCACTTCCACCATGCCAAGGTTGCAATCCATAGGCTAGTATATATTATTATTAGGTAATCTACCAGTTAAGGTAGATTTTGGATGGACACACTACCAAATAAATGTCTTCTTACAAAACTCAACCCAACACCTTACTCTACAAGTCCCTCATCTCATCCCTGCCCTTTCCTTGTTTGGCTAACATTCTCCCCTCTATTACAACCTTCAATGTTCCACTACTGATCAATATGCTTTTCATCCATTTTTCCTGCTACCTCATGATTCTTCCTGACAATTCTTCTCCTTGCCTACCATATATAGTACTTTCTCATTTATTTTCCTTTCGTCCATTTCACCTTCTTCACACCCACATTTCAAAAGCCTCCAATCTACGCCCACTCTCCTGCTTTAGTGACCATGTTTCTGTGCCATACATAATTATAATCCATATCAAAGTTTTGACGAGCCTTTTAAAAACATTCTTCCTCAATGATCCAGTCATCAATGCCCTCCTGTTTGTAAAAGCCTCTTTGTCTAGTGCAATTCTTCTCCTTAGGTCCCTCCTAATTTGACCATTTTGGTTCAAAACACTTCCGAGATAAGTTAACTGTTCTACCTGTTCTAGTTTCTGCCTCCCTATTTTACTGTTTAGCTAAGCCTTTTTCTTTCTGGTGATTCGCATAACCTTTGTTTTATTTATATTGATTCTCATACCATATCTGTCGCACTGAATTTCCAATTCACTCAGCAATGCTTGCAACCCCTTGGCGGACTGACAAACTAGATCTTGGTCATCAGAAAACCTGATTTTACAAATTCCCCTCTGACTTTCATTCCTACCTCCAGTTCTTCGCATGCCTCTATATTAATTTCCTCCACATATACGTTGAACAGCACCGGTGACAATGGGCAACCCTGCCTTACACCTCTCCCCTAACACTGCCCATCCAGACTCTCCATCCCCAACTCACACCTGAGCAGTCTGAGGCATGTACAGGTTGGGAATTAGTCTCATTTCCCTCCAATTTATTCCTAATTTCTGCAATATAATCATAAGTTTTTCCCAATACACTCTATCAAATGCCTTTTTGAAATCTATGAAACAGGCAAATACATTCTGATTGTATTCTATATTTCTCTCGATTAGTGATCTCATTACTGCAATGGTATCACGTGTACCTCTCCCCTTCCTAAACCCAAACTGATCATCCCCTAAGTAATCATTTGCCCTACTCTCTATCCTTTTTTGATGATTCTGAGAGAATTTAGCTGCGTGGGAAATCAAACTTACGATTCTGTAGTCCTCATATGATGTAGCCTTTACTTTTTTCAGAATAGCAACCAACACTGATCTCACAGTCTTCCAGCCAGATTCCTTCCTCATAGATGATATCTTACCCAACTTATCTCTAGCTATTGACATATATCTTCCCTTCTTACTTCATGATAGTGTTTTAACCTCCATCTTTAGTGCACCAATTACACCCTTCCTTTGCAACCTTTCCATATCCATCTATCTAAGCATCTCATACATAATCCATGATTTCCTGGTCCTTTTCCAACTAACAATTCCTATCATTTCTAGTGCAGCTTTTGATTTCCCTTTTTTTTGATATATTTCAATTTTTCCTCAATATAACTCAGCTATTTTCCCTCATTCATGATTTTCTCTACAGCCAGCTGATACTCTTTCCCTGTCAATACAGTTAATGCTTTTACATTCCATTTCCTAACCTACCGCCTTTGCCGTATCTTTTTGAAACAGATGCTACACTTCATAACAACTAAATTGTGATTAGAGTCTGCATCCGCTCCCAGAAAGCTGTGAGAATTGATCACTCTGTTCCTAAACCTGTACCTAACCAGAATATAATCTAACTGATACCTTTCTGTTTCATCTGGCATTTTTCATGTATACCTATGGCTTTTGTGGTGTCTAAATCAAGTGTTGGTGATGACTAACCCCTGTCTCATTCAGAATTTGAGTTCCCTGCGGTCATTCCTCGTACCTAAACCATAGTCCCCCACATCATCACCATCTCTTCCTTCCCCTACCATCGAATTCCAATCCCCCATCAATATGAAATGTTTCCCTGCAGGAACACATGCGATTATGTCCCTTAACTGATCATATATCCTATGGATTTCTTCCTTCTTATGATCACTTGGTGGCAAGTATACCTGAATGATGACCAAGTTCATCGGTTTTGCTTTCATCTCTACTAGTAATGTTTTATCAGTTGCTTGCTATGCTTCTTCCTGCTTTTTTATTCAATATTATAGCAACCCCTTGTTGTCTCTCTCTTGTCCCTGCTGCTGTATATTACTCTATAACTATCACTCCAGTAATCCCTGCTATCCTTCCATCTCACCTCTCACAGACCTAAAATATCTATATTTTCTCTTTGCATCTCTCGCTTCATATTCTCTAATTCCCCTGTCACTCGCCTGTACATATATATATATGCGGGTCGCGGTGGTCCAGTGGGTAGAGCGTTGGACTACTGACCAGAAGGTCCCGGGTTCGATTCCCGGGCAAGGCACTCTGGGCACCTGCAGCTCCACCCAAGCTAGTTGACTTTTCGGGTACCAGATCTTCCTGGGAAACCATAACCGGCACAGGGAAAGGAACTGGCCCCCCTACCCTGATGTGTGAATATTCACGCGCCGTCGGGCTTAGTACATGGGTGAGCTCTACCATCACCTACTAAACTGACCTTCGGGTTGATTACTGTGTTTATGGTTTATATATATATATATATTGCTTACTTTATGTTACAAAACAATGTATCATCATCAAATGTAAAAAACTTACGCGAGAATTCTTTTGAGACTAGATCCCAGAATGATTAGCAACTCACAAGAACAACTTTCAAAAGCAAATCAAGGACATTATCTTAGACCATCTTTTTTTAATTGATCCAGGAGTTCTTCTATATCTTGTATCTAATTTTTGTCAAAAATTTCTGTATTGTTACCATTTTTATTGCTATTCAAGCAGTCAAGTATTGTACATCAAGCAGTTTTAAAAACAGCCCAATTTGGTAATTTTGAATCTTAAATGTGTAATGTAATTCTCTTGGGGCTCTGCTACAGGTTTAACAAAGTGTTCTTCAAGCAAAAAAGAGTAATTAGAAACATGGCCAAAATAAAAGAGAATCATGTGTGCCACAATTTAATTACACAAGGAACGTAGCTACGGTCGTGAATCAATGTAAACAAAAAATACCGGGACCGTAAACTTGTTAAACGTTAACAAGTTTACGGTCCCGGTATTTTTTGTTTACATGTGTACCACATTTTATTAATCTTGAAATCTTACCTGCAATATGTTTGTACATCAGGTATGTGTGTTCGTTCGAGAAAAAGTGGTGAAGAGCATCTATTGTCATAACACAAGGCAAAAAAAAGAGATACAGAATGCAACTTCTTTGTTTCAATAAGGAACGTTTTACGATGGCATTAAAATTCATAACCATTTACCAGCAAGGATTATAGGTAGCAACTCAATCCAGATGTTTAAACTAAGATTTAGGAACTTTAGAATCTTTTTTAATCCAGAGTTGTTTTTATGACCCGAATGAGTATTTTGCATCAGAACTTGACAAACTGTAACCATTTATTTTTTATTATTTCCATGCATGAATACATTTTTCTGTATTTTATATAACATCTTTACAGAGTACGTCCCGAAAGTAATGCAATTGAATTTCCCACGACGCTCCCATTTGTCGGTGTAGGATCGAACCACTTGGAGTATGTAGGATGGGTGCTAAGCTTTGCCACAAAACCAGTCTCAGTGCTCTCCAAGCTGTGGAAGTGGTAGGACGTCAGTTATTGTAAACATGCACGCCAACCGTATCACAAAAAAAATGGAATCGATGATAAAGCAACGTTATGCGATTAAGTTTCGTGCTGAACTGAAAAAAACTCTTGAGGAGACTAACAAAATGATTTGTGAGGCTTATGGGGATGCTCTATCCTACTCACAAGTTTCGAGGTGGTTTAAGGTCTTCGAGGAGGGCTGGGAAGAGGTTCACAACAAAAAGGCAAGAATGAACAAATCAAAAGTGAAAACAATCCTCATTATCTTTTTCTACAGAAAAGAAGTGGTTCATACGGAGTTTTGTTCCTCAAGGACAGACAGTTAATGCTGCCTACTATGTGGATGTGCTAGAAAGGCTCTGAAAAAGGGTCGTCAGGACAAGAAAAGACATTTCTGCTACCTGGCAACTCAATCACAACAACGCACTACGTGTCCACGAGTTCCTGGCCAAACATCAGGTGCCAATGCAGCCCCAACCTCCCTATAGTCCTGACATCACCCCAGCAGACTTCTTTTTGTTCCCTCAGATTAAGGTAGCCCTGAAAGGAACCCATTTTTCGTCCATAGAAGAGATCCAATCAGCAGTGACCAAGACCTTGTGAGAGATCCCTGAAGATGCCTTCCAGGGCACGTACAAGTCATGGCAGAGTCACTGGAAAATTGTGTAGAGGCCCAAGGATATTACTTTGAAGAACTTTAAGTGTTTGTGCAAATCTGTGAAATAAATTACTTATAAAAATAATTGTATTACTTTCAGAACCCACCCTGTATTTTACCATTTATAATAACGAGATGAAATAATAAATAAATATGTCATGAATGAATATATTAAGCATAAATATATTCATACCTGAAATAAGTGAGTCTTGAAGCCCTTGAAGTGATTTCATTGTATACATATGTAGAGGGACTGACATTATCGGTGAAGGACATCAAGGCGTAGAGAAATTCGAATGTGGAATAAACTACTGTTTGTTAATTTCAAAAGTTGAGTTGATGAAAAATTGTCTAGAAAAGTATATTGAAGTGCACAAGCAATAAGGGTGAAAGTACAAAGGATGCCAGAAGAAACGTGAAAATTGTCCGTGGATACATGTTTGAGGATAAACTGAACTCAAGTTAGGAGGAACGAGAAAAAATATAACAAAAATGTAAGTGATGCTAGGGATAATTTGCCAGGAATGACTTTGAGTTTGCTAAAGAGACAACTTTACACACATAATGTACATCTGGGCTATATCTAAATGTCATCAGCAGCAAAGTAATACTTTGCAGCTACAACAAGATGTAAACATTTGGTTTTAGTGATTTTCATATTATACTGAGCTTATGTAACATTTTAGCACATATCTCTTACGTAATAATGAATGCAATATTGAACTTGATTCAAGTGAATGTGCATAAAACATTTTTACATGTGTGATACAATGAAATCCTTAAATGAATACCTATAATAACAATACTTGCTCTACAATAATAATTTCTCTTAAATTGAAAAACATTGCCAGTGATATTTGACTGCAGTTCATTTTCATGATTTGTACCCTCAGAAAAAAGCTATGGAGAAAAGAGTTTATGTAGCAGCACCTGAATTTGGCAGTAAGAGGCTTTTACATTACTCTTTTAGCTAGTCGTGTATAATATACACCAAGAAAACACATGACTTCAGCTAGGCACTTTGTTCTAATAACTGTGAGTGTATGCTGATTCTGCTCATCTCTGCAACCCCAATTGCTGCACATGTCAGATGGGCAAAGAATCAGGTGTACTGTGGTCACTGATGAGGGAAATGAGCTGGGGACTAACTGACAGACCATGTCTCTCCCAAACATACAGATGAGGCATTCTTTGCTGCAGGTGACTGCTTATATTTAATGTTGTAATTGTGTGGCATTTCTATTTGTAATATATAATATTGGAGAATTAAGTAACTATTAGACTTTTTCACTGAAGAGGAACTTCAATATTAAAGTGTTTCAGCCTGAAGAGCCATCATTAGGTACAAGACCTTGGACACAAGGTGTGAGCTTTATTCCTGTCTCAATAATTTTTCAATTCTAGTGAAGGAATTTTCACTTGTTCCATTGGAGTAGAGGCTACTGAATGAGTCACAACCTCTATAATTATTATCTATAGTTCTTACACACCAGGTTACCATGCCATCACTATTTTGTTTATACCTATTGGTAAATTGATATCTAAAAACATTTTCACAATATTTTAATATTAGTCTAATACAATTTTACAATTTCCAAAGATAAAAGGCTTTTCAACAAACAGTATAAATAGATTTATTTAAAACACAAAGGACTGACTTTATGTGAGTGTGGTGCTTACTATTTAGGGATGGAAAATTTAGGAACTCAGGCATGATAAGATGTAATGAATATTGAAGATGAAAACTTAATAATTTTTAAGCACCTTTCACACACTCATTTTGGGTCAGTACTGAAAACATTGGTACATAACATGGTAATAAATTCATAACTTATTGAGCTATTTAATAATTGGAAGATTGTAAAGAACCAATTTAATTAAAAATTATAAAATATATATTTAAGTTGAACATCACAAAATCTCTTCACTTTGTTTTCCAACTGCAACATTACCATCAATTTTAACTTGAACTCTTTTCCCAGTGGATTTACAACCTGGTTCTCTTATTTGATGCTTGTTTAGATCTCTCTTGTCAGCATATGACCGTCCACATGTTGAGCAAGAATAGCGCTTAGTGCTTGAGTGTCTAAATGTATGCTCCCGCAGTTTGTCACCACGGCTAAACATCTTCCCACAGATTCCACACTTGTGATTTCTTTCTCCACTATGGACCTATGAACGAAAAATATTAAAAGTAGCATTATTTTATCAAGATGTAACACAACAGTAAAAATTTTGTCGATACATAAATGCCATGTTCGACAGTTTAATACTGGAGAAGGCTATATCTGAATTATGGGAAAATTTGTCAACCCTATTTCATCCAAGATATGATCAATTATTTTATATTCTTTATTTTATTGTTGTTTACTATTCAATAATACACAATCCCGCAACACCCTCTACATCAGGTCCCTCTTCATCTCAGTGTACTTCTTTCCTCCCTTCATCCTGTCCAACATCCCTATCCTGTTCCTGCCCTTTCCTCATTTGCCCAACATTCTCCCCTGTATTATCTTCTTTAACATCCCACTACCGCTCAATATGCCTTTCATCCATCTTTCCTGTCTCCATAGGATTTCTCTCAACAAACCCCTCTCCTCACCCACCATCTCCAGTACTTCATCATTTGTTTTCCTTCCGGTCCATTGAACAGCTATAAGATGGCAGGAGAGCACATATGCAACCAGAGAGAGCTAAGTTACAATCTGGCATTTAAGAAAGGAGGTGAAAGCGTTGAGTGAGGAAGAGAGGAATAAATACAAATAAATAATAAATAAATAAAAAATATAAATATGTTAAAATAGTAACATGCAACATTTGCCAAAAGTTCGTCTTTCTCCCTTGGTATTTTGGTTCCCCCAAAACGAGCATTGATTGAAGCATTGACAAAAACAATTGTCTTTAAACAGCTTTCAGTAAAAAAGAATTAGGAATGTATCATAAATATTTAACTAATTATTTTGACACTTTTTTATTTTCTAAGAATTGAATTCCCATTCCAGATTGGTTCATTCCATGACAAAAGAATATAAAGATGATCCACAATCCTAAACAATGTATATGTTACTTTCTTTGAATAAAGCTTGTGCATAATTAATGTTTTAGCATGGAACACATTATTGTATTTTAAATTAATTTATATGGGAAGCATTGCTTCACTTCATTATAGTGTCCCTTCACAAGAAAGATTCCAGAATGAATCATGCTTATGAAACAAGGTTCCACCATAAATCTACTCAATTTAAAATAAATGAAAAACTATCATGACATTATAGATAATGAGTATAGCATGAAATAAAAATGTAAAACCTTAACAGCCAATTGTCAAATTTAAGTGTGCATTCATAGAGAGATGTGAAATGGTGTAAGTCATACATCAAGCACATAAAGGACGAGATTCAAAAACCACTTACCGCTAAATGATTTTGAAGGTGTCCACGAGAAAGGAATCGCTGTGAACAGTGAGGACACTGATAGGGTCTCTCCTTGGCATGAACCATTTGACAATGTCGAATAAGATAGTCCCAGCGGCAGAATGTTTTCCCACATTTCTGCAAAACAGATTCAATAGGTGATAATTAGCAGAAAATATTATATTATATGCTTTGCAATTAATTTTATTTCCAAAATGTTCAATACTTTAAAACTCCTTCACTGTAAATACAGGACCCTTAACTAAACTATTTTGCATCTTATTCAACTTTAAATATTTATAACTTCACTTTAGTTTTTTGTAGATATTAATCTGTATCTATACATGGTATAGCCTAGAGTCCATGGTCTAGAGCTTATTTATTAATTTGTTTCACATTTATTATTCTTATTATTAGGGGTTATATTTTGATTTGGAGATGCTAATCACTTTTTGAAGTAATATGACAAGTACTACACAAATATATCAATTCCAAAATAAAGATCAATTGATTTTCACCAGAGAGATCTAATGCTAACTGAAACATTACATATGCACTTCCACAGTGAATGTATGCACTTTTTTATCACCACTAAGTTTTATAAGTCCCCAATTTCAACAGCCTAAAGATATTCTACATGTTCTTCTTTTACAAACAAATGCTTTCAACATTTCCTATTATGTTCATTATAGTTAAAGCCTTGGTAGTTAAAAGCCTTGGTAGAGACCCACTAGGTAGAGTGATTGTGTCCTATGTTGTCCCATGTGTGAAATTAATTATTCAACAAATAACCACAGGACATGTTCAGTGATTAGTTTGCTTAAGTGTGCATTCTTGACTTGTATGAAGTTGATCCCTGACATTGGATTAATTTACTCACACATCACTCCACAAAAGCTTTGACCTAGCTTGTACATGATGGGTACAATTATTTACAAAGTTAGGATTTTTTCCCTTGGGTAACAAGCCTTCTACTATGCAAATGCATGCCTGTATGTAATTATGTTAGAGTTTTCGACACAGGAAGGGCATCTGACAATGTATGTCCACTGAAAATATACTGAAATCTTTTTTTTTTGTAATGCAAAAAAATGAGGGGAACAAATAGACATCTTAACCAGTATAAGAATCCACATCTTATTTATCCAGCTGAAACAATCATTTGACTTTGTAACCAATGAACCAGCACCATGACATGATGGTGCTTGGTGTTAAGCCTCTCACCAAGATATATTGCAGTGCCCCACAACTAATGAGTATTTGAGGTGGTGTTAGGGGCAACTATGACTTTAAGCGTCACTACATGAGCCCACATCTGTTGTGCATCTTCAGCAGTTCAGCCTTCTGTGAATGAATGTAATATTTTGCACCACCCTGAACATCTGAAAAATCCACATTGGAGTGTTACAGAATGGAGACTATTTTAACAGATAAAAGCAAAAATGTAGTGCTGCCAAGTAGTCCAAGTCCTACTGCCCTTGAACTTCCTCATCTTTTTTCACACAATATCTCATCTACGAAACCTGTAACACTTTCTCACATCTTTTCAAAAATTTCCTTTGAATTTCATTCAATTTCTTCTTTAATACTCAACTTAATAGGTCTAATCAGAAGCATAGGCATATGAGGTATCAATATAGATTATTATGTATATTTTTAAAAACCATAAACACAGTAATCAACCCGAAGGTTGGTTTAGTAGGTGATGGTAGAGCTCACCCATGTACCAAGCCCGACGGCGTGTGAATATTCGCACATCAGGGTAGGGGGGCCAGTTCCTTTCCCTGTGTCGGTATGGTTTCCCAGGAAGATCTGGTACCTGAAAAATCAACTAGCTTGGGTGGAGCTGCAGGTGCCCAAAGTGCCTTGTCTGGGAATCAAACCCGGGAGTGTTTGAGAGGCGGATGCTCTAACCACACGGTTAGAGCATCCGCCCGGCAAGTGGGGAGATCCAATTTTCAAGCCCCGGTCGAGGAAAATATTTTTACATTTGTGATCTGCTCACATCCGCCATCCCCACCTCTCTTGTGTTCGTCCTTTATGTGTGTTCCTTTCCCATTTTCCTTGTCTCTATTTCAATGTGAATGAATATTTATTCGCTGTATGGCGGTATTTCGTGTTTGAATGTGTGTGTGTGTATATATATATTTAAATATATATATATATATGTATATGTATATGTATATATATATATATATATATATATATATATATATATATATATATATATATATATATATATATATATATATATATATATATATAAACTTGGAAAAGACGCTCTCCGGCGACGCACAAACACACAAACACTAACACAAAAAACACTACACACATAGAAACATAAAAGAAGGACACTTACATTGGATATTTACGTTTCGACGGCACGGCCGTCGTCATCAGAATCAATGTAAGTGTCCTTCTTTTATGTTTCTATGTGTGTGGTGTTTTTTGTGTTAGTATATATATATATATATATATGAATTAATGTTAATGCACCTGTTTTCATCTTTTAATTGGATTCAACTATATTAGTTTTGCTACAATTACAATTAAACATCACACAGTTATGTATTTACTTTCCTACACCATTTTTGATTAAACCTAATAGGTGATACTCTTTTCACCCTACCCAACTAACCAGGAATGGAAAAGAGCCTCCATTGCCCACACTGTATTGACTGAAAAGCAGTTAAATTCTTTATCAAGGTCAATTCAAGATTCTAAAATTTTCAAAAGCTTTTAAATATCTTCCTAATTTACAATATCATTGTTGAAATTATAAAATTTTAAATCATCCCTATGGAGAATTGAAATGTGTGAATCATGAAAGAATAATTAATGTTCACTTGATACGATTTGATGTACTTAAACATTTTAATTATTGGACAGCGACATATGTATTCTCTCTAATATTTCCAGTTTCAAGCATTAAAATAACAATGCATGATCTGATAGTATCTAACTATGCTTATTTCGGCTTATATCACAACAATTTCCTACTTGTAATGCTACGAGACTTCAACTAACAAATACTTGCACTTCAAATGGCAATTGGTCTAAGTATTATCTTCTGTACATGATATCCTTTGAAGTGACCAAGACTACTATTATTTATTACATTAATAATCAATAAAAGATCAAATAATTAAGGTTTTGAAATTAATAAAACAAATACATACACAGCTATGAAGGAAAAATTTTTCTGGAGGTACTTACTGAACAAATTGCCTCCTTGCGGCCCTGGTGAGATTCCATGTGCCTCCTGAGACTTAACCGGCTCTTCAGACGTTTGCCACATTCTTCACACTCAAAGCAGCCAGCCCCATCATGAACATCTCGGCAGTGATCTACAAGACTTCCGATTGTAGGAAAAACCTATGCAACATAATTTAAAATGGTGAGAATCATATTTGCCAGTTTGGATGCTGATGTTTGGTCAAATTTATGTCAAATTACATAGTAATCTTGAATGATTATTATTGAAATGATGCAAACAACACCCTCATCCACCACATGATAAATCTACAAACTGGGAACTGGCTCTTAGCTATGCATTTGCACTAAGCTATAGACTTGAGATTTGTGATGTTTGGTCAAGAGGTGGAAAATGATCTTTGGGCTGAGGAAAGCATTTTGGAGGAAAACGAGGTTTTGATGAAAGTGGTGGTTACAGACAGAAAAGGATTGTAAGATCAGACTTGAATAGGCATAGGGGTGGAGGAGACGGGTTGGGAATAGTGTGATGCAGTGATAATGATAGGCCATAGTGTAGATGGAGGTGGGTTACTAAAGGTACTAGAGGGAGACTGTTTTGGAAATTGCTGGAATATGAGAGGATGCTGTGGTTTTTTACAGCTATGATTTGGATAAGGGACTGTAATGATGCATGGTATGTTTTTTTCCAGACTATTGTATTGATTTGAGACAGAGTGAAAGAGTGGAGAGATGCTGGAATGCATAAGTAAGAAAAAAAGGGATGAAGGGGAGGGAAGCATGCAGTGGGCCAGAAAATGGGAATTATACACAATATCCATTCTAAATTATGCCTAATGAAATGCAGGGGGAGAGCATCTCTGAGTGGCACGTGTACTTGCTCCATAAAAAACTTTCCACTTCTGAATCTATCACTTTTAAAGAAATCAACAATCCCAATATCATCTTCACTTCTGTAGATAGAGGCTCCAGAGTTTCAATCCTCAACAACACAGATTATATCCAAGAGGCCAACAGACTCTGGCAACAACTCTTGGCATCCTCATGCAAAGTCATCCCCATCCCCCACTAGGAAAAAGACATCATCTCCTTTCTCAAACACAAAGGTTCCGGCAAAGCTCTATCCAATGAAAACATCTCCACCTAATCTTACCACTCCTCCATTCTACATTATTTAAAAAATTCATAGACCTAACAATCAATCCAGGCTGATTCATTGTTTCTTCACAGTGGTTCCCATTGGAATGCATTTCCCACAGTTACCCACAGCAAATTCTACAATAATTCCTACGATATAAAGATAACTTCTTCTCTCCCACCTACAGTCACATCAATGAAAGGACACTAGAACATGCTCCCATTTGGCTTTTTAAATACTACCAACTTCATGATTAAACCTTTCACATTAACTTACACTTCATCTACTGATCTCTCGCCATCTGTTCATCTAACACTCATGTCCACTGAATATCCTTCTCCCCCCACCCCAATTTCCCATTTACTTCCACCCTGCTCTTCCCTTAGTAAATCCTCCCACACTTGTCAAGGTGGTTGAGACCACCAAAATATCTCAGAAGTGAGTTGTTTTTTTTGTGTTCATGTCATGCTAATGTTCTTACAATGGCACATATAGGGTAAAGTTATTTTGGTGTATTCATGTGTCTTTATATCTATGTATTTATCTGAGGGGGGATAATAAATGTGTTTTGTCTGAGAGGGGGGATAATAAAACAGTAACAAAATATATGAAATAAATTACATGCAGCAAAAATTTTATATGAATACAAACCTTATGACAGAAATCACACTGACTCACATATCCATGCTTCTTTTTCAATTGGCATTGGACACTAGATAACATTGGAAAATCAGTTTCACAGGAATTACACGAGCATTCACTCCCATTTCTCAGATCACATTTGCCACACTTTAATTTACGAGGACCATCGAAATGTTTTTCTCCATTAGCACCATCAGGCATCACCTAAAATAGATTATATTGACAAAACATGCCATGAAGAGGCTCAATTTTTTTAACGATAACTAGAGTCACCATTCTTTCACGCCAATAAAAAAAAATAATTTATGATTACATAACACATAATTTATTAACATTTTCCATATTTTAACTCCAAATTCAAATTTTTTCACTCAATTTTATTCTTGCTTTCACTTGAACCTCACCCTCAACATCAATTAAATTACATGCATGCTAATCTCAATTTAATTTGAAATGAAGAGGGGATGCAAAACTTTTTGGTAGTAGAGCCATGCCTATCTCTCCACATACTGGTTTCGAAGAAGGCACATATGCAGTGTACTGCCAAATCTCTTCACCATGGACCATATGTCATGCACTTTCATACTGCATGAGGTAGGTATTAAAATACATTTATTTTCCATACAAATTAGATGTTAAAGAAAATTTTTCTAGATTGAAAAAAACATACTGATTACTTACAATTATGGAAATGTGAATCATAAATATATGGCAAGAATTATTCGGCCAGTTGTAATAGAACGTCTTCAGTTCCAGTGATAAGGAAAAAAGGATTTCAAGAGAGGAAATAGCCATTGATCATAACATGAGGGCCATGGAATCTTGATTGGGGCAAATTATGCATTCAAAAGTTAAAAAATGATAAAAACGTTGACAAATAATAAAGAGATCTAGTTTTCTTACTCTAAATCTATATGCCCAACTTCAATGTCATGAGCTTGAAATAATATAGTTCAGGATGTTAACATGAAAATAGGCATTCATTTTAGTTGTGATATTTAAAAGTACCTTTTATACCCAAGATTCACTGCATCTTGTGGAATTCAGATACACAGTAATTTCAATATTCACACATTAAATAAATTCTACCCCTTCATCAAAATTTAATAACTTTTTATAATCACCTATTGAAGAATTGCGCTAGGAAAAGAGGCTTTCTCAAGGAGGAGGGAGTTGATGACGGGGACGTTGAGTAGGGAGGTTAAGAAAAGACTCCTAAAAACTTTGATATGGAGCGTAGCTATGTATGGTGTGGAAACGTGGTCACTGAAGTAGGAGGATAGACGCAGATTAGAGGCTTTTGAAATGTGGGTGTGGAGAAGAATGGAGAAGGTGAACTGGACCGAAAGGAAAACAAATGAGGAAGTGCTGATGATGGTGGGTGAGGAGAGGGGTTTGTTGGGAGAAATCCTATGGAAGCAGGAAATATGGATGAAAGGCGTACTGAGCGGTAGTGGAATGTTGCAGAAGGTAATAGAGGGGAGAATGTTAGGCAAACGAGGAAAGGGCAGGAACAGGATAGAGATGTTGGACGGGATGAAGGGAGGAAGGAAATACACAGAGATGAAGAGGAACCTGATGTAGAGGGTGTTGCAGGATTGTGTTTTGTTAGGAGTCACAAAATATTTATTTGATAGTAGTGTCCATCAATAAACCTACCTTAACAGGTAGATTACCTTATAAATCATCTATTGAGTCTACTGCTCAGGTCTAGGACAGAGAAAGATTTTACTTGCTGAATACTGCAAAGCTAATAAATGAAAAAGAAAAACTTTGTCTCAATCCACCACTTTATTTCAGGTACGACTAGTTTCGACGCTATGGCATCATCCTCAGGTCTGACCTGAGGATGATGCCGTAGCGTCAAAACTAGTCGTACCTGAAATAAAGTGGTGGATTGATACAAAGTTTTTCTTTTTCATTTATTAAAATGAACTTCCACAAAGTTGAGGCTGAAACTATGGAGTTACTGCAAAGTTATATGAAAAATAAACCACAAAACAATAGCAAAAGTCAAATATTCTGATTGGCCAAAGCAATTGAAAATAAATTAGACGAAAATGAAGTCAATTACAAAGTCAAATAGGTAAAACCATCAAATTTGAATCTCAACAGCAAAAGGATATCCAAAACAAATATTAAAGCCACCAAGCAAATCAAATGAATTATGAAAACCAAAAGAATAGCAAAATTCAAGTAAATATGTATCATCAAAGGAGTGGGATTCAACAGTGTATCAAGTGCTAACACCAATAAGAGGTAATCCAGGTGACAGGGGACATGAGAGGCTGGGAAGGAGGTGGACTAAAGGTGGGAGAATCTCCGAGGAGGAGGAAGTTTGTAATATTACTGACAGCAAAACATGCTATTTTAGGAAAAGGAACCACAATGCAAGAAGTGTTTTTGTCTACTTCCTTGCTATTCTAGCTGATGACAAATACATTCTAAACATGTATGTATATATTCTATACATGATGAAGCAAGGGAAATATGTTCACGAATTATAAATTCAATCTAATAGAAATCAACATACATACCTTCTGCATAACATATAATTAAAGGACAATATATTTACTCATATTGATGCTGAGGTTGGGAAGCCTTTACTAGAGATAATGCTTCAGTCAGAAAAAATAATGATCAATACATACCTTAGAAGCAGTCACTACAATGTGAACAAAATTTGACCCAAGTTCATCCTCAGGATCAATATCATCTTCAATGCCAATCATGTCTTCAGTATTGCCAGGACCATGTTTATCTGCAGTTAACTACAATAAAGTATTTTACTAAATAATATATTTCAATAAGTATTTCAGTACAGTGGATACTTGCAAATGTGATACATAACACAAATAGGGGAAGTAATTAAGTAGAAGGTCAGTTTGGTGGGTGATGTTAGAGTTCACCCAATACTAAGCCTGACAAAGTGCAAATCACACATAAGGGTGGGAGGGGCAGTTCCTTTCCCTGTGCCATCAATGAATTTCCCATGAAATTCTGGTTCCTGAAAAGTCACACAGCCTTCTTTTATTTCATTTGCTCTAATGTCTTTTCTATCTCAGTCAAGTATTCCAGGTTATAAGCTAACGATATCAAATCTTATTCCCTTTCTACCATCTCCAAACAATTTCCAATTCACAGCATGAGTTCTGGTCTGAAAGATCTACTATGATGGCCGTATATCAGGCAGTTGACACTATACTTCACTCATGAGATGCTAAACACAAAACTCTTCGGCCACTTTTTGATTTATCAAAGGCTTTTGATGATGCTAACCATGAAAGACTTCTAATTAAACAGGGGAGAATTGAAATTAGAGGCATCCCTCTAAATTGGACAAAGTTGAATATCCAAGATTGAACTCAAAAGGTAGTGTTATCAGCAAATGGGTTAAGCTATTTATCTGAAGTATGGTAATTTTCCATAGGCATTCCACAATATTCAACCCTGAGGCTACTTCTTTTATCTGGTATATGTTAATGACATACCTAACTGCTTAAAGGATAATGAAGGAATGACCCCAGTTTTGTATGCTGATGACACTAATGTAATATTATCAACTTGCACTCATCCTAGTTTTGTGGAAAAATCAAGGTCTGTTACATTAGCAATAAACAAGTGGTGTACTGATAACTATCAAGATTTATTTTACGTATAAGTAAAATTGTGTACTTTTCACGAAATAAGAATACGAGAGAAAGTCTGCTGGTAACAATTATTGACCAATCAATTGAGCAAGTGAGGAAATGTAAACTTCTACATATTTCTTTGAGCAAATATATTTCTTGGGATAGATATGTCAAAGCCCTACAGCATAAGCTCAGTTTCACTTGCTGTTTATGAAGACATCCACACGAGACTATAAGCAAAACAGTATAACTTAATTTATTCAATGAGAAAATGTATTAAAATATAACCTGTAATACGTGCAATTTTTTTATTACCCAAAATCAAGGTGGTACAAGGAAAGGAATTGGCCTCTAAAACATAAATTCGGGAATTTAATGCTTTGTAGAGTTCATTGCATGGAGAATATATAGGTTCATTTAAAAATAATAGTAAGCATACCATCAGACTGTTTGCTACAATGGCCAAATAAGAGAGAGACATAGAGTAAATTTTCAGTACTTTTGTTTCATAAAATTGAGAATCCTGGAGTTTCTTACCATTATTTTATAAGATTTTCAAAATTTGTAGACTCATTCATATTAAAAGACTTTGTACTTTTCCACAGACTTTTATTCTGCATGTGGAAAAGTAAAAAAACAACTGAAAATTTGTAGAGATATTGACACCTAGGAAATGTTACAAAAATTTTTTTATTCCTTGAATTTTAATAAGCAGGTGTTAATAAATTATTAATTAGGGATTTGATAAAACAAGTTGTTAAGGTACCACTGCAGTGTTTCTGCTGAAATTGTGATTTTGCTTTTATATGCAAATTTGCATGATAATAGGGAACTTCGTATTAATTGGTGAACATAAATGCTTAATAATATTGACTATCATCAAACTAATCTCAATTTATCATTTTTTGCTTTACTGAACTGAGAAATAGTAGGCATTAAGAAACCATTTCATACCTGAGCACATGATTCCTCAGAATGGTTTTTAGAAAAGTCTCCCGATTCCTCTTCAGAGCACCTTGAATTTAAGTCTTCCATTTTTATTGCAATTAACCCAAATTCTGACCCTCTACAACCACCAGAGGCAAGTTTCTTACTGAAGAAATGTTCATTTATTGCATCTTTGGTACTAGCAATACCGTTTAAGTTTGCACTTTTCTTTGTATTTAAAACATTTCCATTAGAATAAAGAATTGGGGAACCCTCATCTTCATCCTCTTTAATACTATCACGAGTAAATATTGACATCAACTCTCCATCTTTTTCAACTGCTCCGACTGATGTCATAGGATCAAGTTCTACTTCATCTTTGCAAAATAAAACAAGATCATCCTCATTATCTCTAAGTGATGTAACAATGTCCACCTTCATATTTTTATCCGTGCTGGAGTTGTCCTTCCTCACTACATCTGAGTAAGAATAAATGGAGGAATCATTTTGTGTACTTTCAGCTTCAACTTCAATGGGAATATTTCCTCCATCAAGTTGCCGCTCTGGTAGATCAGCCCCTTCATTCGAAATTCCCTCTCTTGGATCTTCAGCTGAGATAAACAGAACAGCAGATTGCTGCTGGTTAGATACATCTTCAGAACCAAGAACTGCTATTAAATCTTGAGAAACTAATCCAGAAGATGTTTCGATTGAATGTATTTGGTTTGCTTCTGAGTAATCAGAGGCAGTAGAATTCAGGATATGATGATGGTCCATGGAGGTTTTATGTGGGCCATCTTCTGAACTACTTGTGATTAATGGTAGCCTACCAGATGAGACTTTTTCATTCAATTGGACTGCCTTTCTAGAACTGGTGCCTGATGATGGTAGTGAAGAAGGAAATGTCCTAGGTTTGCTCTGTCTTGAAGAGTCCAATGAAAACTTTGTGTCTGAGGGGATAGTAGAAATCCTAGTTGAAAGGGGAAGTTTGGTCATTTTACCATTCAAGTGTGCAATGTCCTCAAGGGAATTGTGTTGATTTGAGTGTGATGAATCTTGAGATGAATGACAACTTAATACTGCCGTTGAATTGGTGGCATCCAGTGAGTCACTAAAATCACCACCTGAGTCCATTGTGTCTACTGAAGGTAAAGGAGTTGAATTTGATCTAACTTTGGAGTCAAAGCATGTTTTGACTCCTGTCACCAAACCCTTCATGGGAATTTCTGAAGATATCATTGACATTATCTTCGTAGAATCGGCATGTTCAGAGCGGGACATATACACACACCGTCGACCAAATGGGTATGAGGATCTATTTTCTGTCTGTGTACCACATTCCAAAGTCATGGTTTCACATCCAGAAACTTTTGAGAGGCGCCGTAGAAGCTCCTGTGTAATAAGGAAGCCTCGCATTAGACAGGCAAAATATTCTCAGATCATTTCACCCATTCAACACATAATTTAGAGGAAAACAAAATACCAAAAGTGCAAATCATGGTATTTTATCCAAACATATTACAAACTTTATACAGCAATCACAATGTTTTGTATTATTGGATTTTGTGACTCAGCATATTTTGGTCAAACTCGCGATGAATGTGCAAAGCAATTATAAGAAGCACAGAGAAAGATCTTGAATTTGGGACTATTGAGTGACACGCCCTAAGGCAGATAAAATATGGAACGTTATCGTATAAATTTCAGTTAACTGACCTTAAGGCTTTTCACTGCTTGGTAGACAAGTTGCTGAAAACGTAAATTGAATGCTACATCGGAGCCAACAGCTTGGAGCTGAACAGAGTATGTGGACATGAACCCGCATTCTGAAAGCTAATAATAAAGTTGTAAGCCACACAATATTACACAACTACAAATATCAGTAAATATTTACCCCTTTGAAAAATGACTCAAGGATAGCAGCTAAATGATTCACGAAATCGATACAATCGTCACTTTCCATTGCGTGTTTCTGTTTTTGAACAACTGTTTTGGATAACGATAGTCAATTGTATAAAAGAACGTCGGCGAAAAACGCGGTATCAATAAATGCAAATTACCCACGAACGGCAACTTTTTGCAATAGATTTTGCAGTGACAGTAATAATAATTTCATGAATTGCGTTCGAAAAACCTTTTCAGTCAGCACGAGTTAATGAACTCGCCCTCTAATTAGGAAAAATACATATTATGATGACAAAGATTATTACTGGTGGGTCCCATAACGGTCATCCCTATTTTTATTCCTCTCGGCAAGAGTATTATCAATAAGCATATATCTATTCATAGGTACCACCAACAAGCTTACAGCAGGTGCGAGATGCATTGAAATTCTGTGAAAGCCAACATCTGGAAAAGTCTACAAGTATTAAGTCCACGATTTTACCAGAAAAAGTAATTCCAGCTTTAGGCGAACAGAACTCCACTAGTTCCATCACCGTTAAACACGTTACAGAAAAAGAATAATTCACGGATGAAAGTTTACTCTGTAACAAATACGCATTAAAATATTTGCCGGGCATTGAATTATTGCGAAAATAATGAAATGTTTGCTCTTCTAGTATTACTTTAAATTTAGATGGCACAGCCATTGATCAGCACACCCACTATTCTTGAAGAAAATACGTTGAAATATTAGAAGGAAAATCCTGTATAGCAGTCTTCTTCCAATAATATTTTTCCTTCTCATGAAAAATTCTGCAAATTTTTAGAAATAACGCCATGTGGACCATTAGTCAACGAAAACTTTCCGTGCATTTAATGAAAATTGCAATTAATTATATACACTATATTAGTGAATTATACAATTTACTTATTTACAGGAATTATATCAACTAATTTAGACATGTATCCATCAAATTTATTGCCAAAGCCATCCTTAAGTTCCTCTATTGCATCACTTGGAATGGACAACTTCCCATTTCTAATAGCCTCTAAAATGGTTTTACGCTTTAAATTGACTTGAGATCTAATTGCAGGATCACTTTCACGGACAATTTTGCGCAAGGCCAGGTCAGCCATGTGGCTAACAGAAATTGCCACAGGAGTGTTGTAATGATGTCTAGCTTTACTCAAAGGCTTAGCTGGCTCAAGCAGGGAAGCATTTATCAGCTGTTTTATCCTATTCAATGATTCCAATGAAAATTTGTCCAACATAAGCCCTTCTCCTGATAAAAGATGAGAATTTTTGCCCACAAGGACGTTAAGGGAATTAGAGTCAATCACCATGGAGTACTTTTCCCAAGGATAGGAATCACTATCTGGAAATTCCAAGTGTTTGTCCATCCTATTAATAACATTTTCTGGAACATTTGGGCCATCAAATGTTGAAGTTTTAAACCGTTCTCTTACTCTCTGCACACAAACTTCAACATCACACTTAAGTGTCACAGTGCAAAATGGAAGTTCATATTTTGTAGCTAGGTTCCACCATTCTTTTCTCATGCTTCTATAGTAACAATTATCATCAACACATATAATGAACAATTCATTCTCTAGAACACATTTTCTGATTTTATCACACACACCAACTATATCATTGAAAGAATTCAACATGGTATAATGCCCTTTATTATTGATTACAGCACATTCTAAATTTAAATAGGAGTCCATACTTTGGGTCGTTTGGTCAATTTCTTCATTCTTTCTATCAATATCATCTTCAATATTCTTGCTTACAACTACGAATTCATCATTAGTACTTTGAAATACTGGGTCTTTATGATAGCAGCCACAACTAGACTTCACAGTTAACTTGGATCTCTGCTGAAAAACTTCATCACAGGTGCATCTTTCATTTCCTGGCCTATTAACACCAATGACACTGCATATTAATCTTTCAGCAGCTTGCACAACTTTAGCTCTTTCATCCTTCCACAAAACATTTTTTTCTTCCCAATTCCTGTCTTCTTTGAATGGGATAACTTGGTCATAACAAATGTGAATGATATGGTATTTACGCCCGAGAAAATGAGGCAGTGAAACACAAAGTGTTGTTTTTCCACTGCCAGGTAACCCAATCAAAACAAGAACAGCTACTTTTGATGAACTAGACATGGTTTTAGAAGTCTCACAGGAATTCATAGCCATCTATCAAAACAAACTGATTTCTTCACAATTTGGACTTGCATCTGAAAAAAGTAATTAAGCATTATTACTGATCAAATGACATTCAAAATCACTCAACAGACTAAAAATATGTGAACGAAATGTATGTACTCTTTCATAAGTGGTCAAGTTCATCAACATGGAGTAATTTACAGACATGAAAAAGAAAGGATAGCGATACAACCTACTAAATACATGATGGCTACAACAGGAGCCAATCAATACTTTCATTGATGGGACAGCACAATTTGATCACTCCTCAAATGTGATGCAATGATATAATGAATGAGGGGTGAGAGATGCATGATGCATCTTACAGCAAGATTATGAGGCTTTATAATATTTTAATTGAAAGGCATCTTATGAAAGTAAAATAAAAAGCATATCTCAGTTGACCATGTGGACTAAAATACTTATAGCAGGATTCCTTTTGAATTCCAACAGCTATGATTGCATCTCTGCCATGGGCAGCGATGGCAAATGAACCGAACCTTCTGGCTTCTAATAGGTCTGCAATGGCCTCTACTCAGAGGAGAATAGTATCCTCCAACCCCATTCCAGGGGTTGGAGGATATTATTGTCCTGGCTGGTACTTCAAGCTGAGCTCTTTTGAAGGCATAGCACAAGCCAATCCAGAATGCGTTCAGTCGGTGCTCTACACTAAAAACATGAGAGGCACTAGGACTATTTCTTGGACCAGTTTTTCTTAGCATTACTAACTTTTAATCTGAAACCTCAAATGTATAGTTTTTAGATCAACCTTGGGGGTCAAACCAAATATATTTACAAGAATCCCATTAATGGATATTTAATTTACCACCCAACTGATGCATTTTCCCATATTAATTCATTAATTAAAATTCCAGTTATTTAGAAAAACATTATTTATTTCATCAAGTATGACGGTATAATGAAAGCATACCTATTTGTAGGTGTTTTTTAATATTTATCTCGTATATACCAAATTTACCAACCTGAAGGTGGGTATGAAAGGTGGGCTCACTCAGTATTAAGGTCAACAGCAAATGAAATTCACACATTAGATTAATAACTTTCCCTGTGCTGCCTATGATCCTGGTACCAAAAAATCACACATCTTGAGTTAGGCTGGGGCATCCCCAAGAACTGAACCTGGGCCCTACGATGTACACTCTACCCACTGGACTACCGCATCCCCATTGTGCGGGTATGAATATTTTTTCAATAAATTCTTATTAAACGTATTTATGGCATTTACACTGAAATATTGTCTCAATACACAAATGATGATTTAATTTACTAACTCCTAGTCCAATGTACTTTACATGGTTCTTACAATCCGCAAGATTTTTTTCAGATAATTGAAAAAGTTCTCAACTTCGTCACAGACAATATGTCACGTCTAACAACTTAAATACAAACCTAATCATAACCCATCTGAATAATTAAAATAGTTTACGAGGATATATTGCTCTAACCTAAAACCTTAGTCCATTCAAATACCACCAGACCAAATATCATGTTAGGAGTCAGTCCTCCCAACAAATTAACCTGTTTCGATAGAAATTATTAGAACCGATAAGAATATGTTAATACCCGAGTTGGACCCGCCGGAAAATATGAAATTTTATCATCCCTTAAAGCTAAAATTCATATTATTGAAAACCCAGGAGGTGAACTTACTCGAAAATGACTGCAGTATGTCACAAACTGTAAAGAGTCAATGGTCCCAACAAATGAAAAAGAGCTTAAATGACGAAGTATCATTACTGACACAGTATAAAAGTGGTGTCACAACATATTTTATCCTTCAGCAGTAGGTTGGGGATTTACTACTGCGTCTTCTTCTAACTTTTTCTTTTCTGCCTCTCGCTCTAATGTTTTCTGAGCTTCATTCATCTCCTCTATACGCTTATTCACTATCAAAGGTTGTACTTCCATATACACCGCCATGCTCTTGTGATTAATCTTGACATGTTTTGAGGCACAAATTTCGGCACATTGAGCCTGAAACAAATTACTTTTATATGAGTATAAAGAATTAATGCCGTAATAAATCTTGTACAGGTATTTAACTCTTACTTCTTCTCCCGTGAGATCCCTTCCGCCAAATGTATACACGCAACGGTTAAAACAAAGTTCTGACATTTGGTTGTATAGTTGCAGGAAGTCCTTGAACTATAAATATAAAATGAATATCAATCAGACAAAGATTATACATGGAAAACATCAATACATCCTTACATTTCGAAGGTCCATGTGATCCATTACAGCAATGTTCGGAGACAGACATTCACATGGACCTCGCTACTGCCATCTTTAGTATTACTTCCGAGTAAAATTTTGCGTGGCATGACGTCATGTTGGGGTAAAAATCACTTTGTTTGGACGTCCTACGTTTTCCGGTGAGTAGAAACATATTGTTCAACTGCTCAGACCGTAAATTAAAATGTATTTAAGCAATTGGAGAGAATGCTACCTCTTTCATGGACTTTCTCGCAAGTGTTTTTTCATTGAGGACAACGCCTTTTTCGTTTTAAATTTGTTTTCAATTATAATATGAATTACATTGTTTGCATTTTATTATGCTATTGCCATAATATTTACATAAGGTAATGTAGTAGTATAATTAACAATCGAATTTGCATTATATTTAGACGCTACATTCTTCCACAGGCGATTTAGGTTTGTCCTGCAGGAGACCTTTTAGGAGGGATTAGAAATGTCTCAGTCGACAATGCCACCCCCGAGAAGTGATGCGACGTCTGAAGATGATAGTGCTGATAATTTAGTCAATGATAGGAATGTTAATTCGGTGTCCTCGCCGTTATCTTCACCACAGAGGCAGCCTTCTATCCAGCATCCTATGAGCCTGTCTTTGTCTTCGACTACTGGTTAGCCACTTAGTATTTGTTTTTTATTGAAATAATGAATATAGCACCCAATTAATCCTTTAAAATTGGATGCGCTATACATTTTTAATAGATGTTAACTGATTAAATTTTTTTTCTCGGTTAATTGCTGGAAATTATTTAATTTTTCTTGGTATAAAAACCATCTATTTAGTCAGGAAAGATAATTAGAATCGTGGATGATGAAAACGTAAACACTTGTTTATTCTTTCGAAAAAATAAAAAAGGTGAAGTTGTGACAGTTTTAGATTTTTGCCAATTAGATATTTTTCGCAATTTTATAAGATTGAATTGCTATTTCAGAAACGCTTATGTTTACCATTTTTAATTGACAAATCAATCGTCACCATCTTCGGTTCGGCAATTAGGAGTTTAGGAAATAGATTAATTGGTGGAGAAAACTTATTTTGACATGATCTACAATCAAATCCAATTGATTTTTTAAGCTCTTGGCTGATACACATTCTCAATCAGCGTTTTAGGATTTTTTTTTTGTATAAAGATGCATTCCGTGGTTTTACATGGTAAAGAATGGCCAGAAAGTTTTAATTACATTTTGTTTCTCTAACAGTGCCCTTACCACCGCAAGGACCACCACCATTTCCAACCTCTAGTGCAGGGAGCACTCCTACAGGAGTTCCCGGTACTGGCGAAACAAACTCTCCTAGTCCTAGTCTGTATCCAGTATCTTTATCATCACCTGTAAATGGAGGAAGCAGTAATCGAAAAAGAGATGATGGTGAGTGCATGGGATGGGCTCCAACTCTGCCTCTGTCATCATCCACCACAAGACAGTCAGCTCCTACAACACCTCGAGGCAGTGGAAGTAGTGCATCATCACCAACAGGGCAGAATGCAGCTAACCAGCTTCCAAGAACCCTTGCATCTCCTTCTGCCCAGTCTCGAATGGAGTCCTTGAGAAACTGGGGGATTTCGACTTATAAATGTACTCGTCAGATGGTGTTTGAAAAACTTGGAAAAACTGCACGCACTGTTGATGCTGGTTAGTGTAACCACTTTGTCTTATGTTGTGTCTATATACTCGTCAGATGCTAAAAGGAATATCAAAATATATTTGGGTGTTTTGGAGTCATGAGGCAGCCTCTGCATCAGCAGAAGAAAACTGAATTGATTGATCATTCTTCTTCTGCTGCTGAAGGTGCTATCTCCTGGGTCCATAATATCTGTGAGTTTCATTACAATGTTTTTACAAGTAATCTATAAATTCACAGCGTAAGGGGATGCCTTGGTAGTTGAATTGGCCAAAGTACTTGGCAGGAAATGAAGGGGCCCATGCTCAAATCCTGGTAATGGTGAATGATTTTTAAACTTTGAAATTGCTGCATATTAATGTGCATTAGAAGATGACTCAGTTTAAAGTAACTGCCATGACATCTCCTTCAGTTCTTTGAATCTTTTTCTATTTCTTTTAGCATATGTTTAAGTGAACTAATATATGCATAACCATGGCTGATGAAATTCATACATCATGGTAGAATAGTCAATTTATAGGAGACAATAGAAAAGGAATGCTAAAATATGTCAAAGTAACTCACTTGTTATGTGGTTCTAGCTCCTGCCATCATCAGCATGAGAGGAATTAATCGTCTCCTGCTGATGATAGTGGAGGGGACCCAGGCCTTGTTATTATACATTAGGTATCATTCATTAGTTGATTGAATGTCATGCCTCCTCCATAACACTCTCAAGCAGCTAAATACTTATTATTCCCACAGTATATGTCAAGCAATTGGATTAATAGAGAGATAGTTTAAAGTGTTCAATGAAGACAATATTATTTATCCCCTTACAGCCTTGAGGAACTCTATTTGAACCCCTCCTTTGCAATCAATGTAGATGTGCATAAAATTGTAAATTTAAGTCACTGTACCACTCTAAGATCCGAATGCACAAGGCAGAGAAGATAAGCAATGGCTCAGTGTATGGGGCCCACACTCAATGTCAACTTTAGCTTGTGTCTTGATTTTAAAGACAGAGAAGGGTCTCCTTTTGATCTGTCAGAAGACCTCTTCGCTCATAAAAAATCCCCCTGAGATGCTGTGAAATAGAAGATACAGCATGTGGTCAAATGGAGTTTCATACCCTTGTATGTTTTTTTCCCATTGCAATTACCTCAGAGAATGTTTACTGGACATTGTGATCATATGAGCTTTCTTCAAGTTCCATTCCAAAATAAAAGGAATCGGTATTTACAAAAGGGGGAGAAGAGGTAGATGAATAGATTCTTCTTTAATAAATATTAAAATCATTTCAGATTTGAGAAAAATTCAGGTACATATTAATAATGAATTTGAAGATCTCTACTTTAATTATGTGTGAAAGCATGTCAGTTGATGCAAGACTGGCATTGGACGAAATATAGTAGCAAATCAGTAACTCAGGCATAGGATTATGTCTGGTGACTGCTTGTGAAAATTCTGATAAATGTAATATGCCACAGGACTGCATTGAATTTTTAAAATTTTATTTATATGTTCCCAAGGACCATATAACTTTCATCTCTCACACATTCGCTAATATAGACTGAGCTTATCATAAGCCATTTATTTGTAGTAATTGTTACTCATGGAATTCATATTTTGTAAAATAATAATTTTGATAAATATTGTCTCTATAAAAGTTTTCTACATCATTTTTATTTTGGTCTGTTTCAGAACTTGAAGCACAGATTGAGCTAGTGCGAGACACCCAAAGAAAGTATGCAAATGTGTTACGACTTTCCAGGGCTCTAACGTCTCATTTTTATCATGTTGTACAAACTCAGGTAAGAGTTCACCTCAGCATTCACTTATGATGAACACTAGTATTAATTGATTGATTGGAGAATGTTTCTACTGCTATTAAAATAAAATGGAGAGTAAAGAGCGTCTAGTTTAGCAACTGATGCCCTAATACGAATTTTATTACTGAGGTGGATCATTAAACAGGATGCGGCAACATAGCTGTATTTTTTAAAGGGATTTTATTTTAAAAAAAGAAAGTTATGTTGCTGCACCCTGTGCATAGTTGGAAAAATGACCGCATTTTTCATTAAATTTTATTTTGATTTTGGGAAAATTTTTGTGTCATTTGCAAATGGGCTATGTATTCCACAAATAGCTGTTCTTCTCTGAATCTCATGATATCATATTTGGTCATTGTCATACTTGGTCATTATTAGCTAAGTTGAATGTTCTTTAATTGAAAAGTTTTGATTCATTGTAAAAAAACCTGTTTTGCATATCCCTATGAGACATCTAATTATCATTATTTTGAGACTCCCATCAACCACATTAATCTGCGAGTTTCTTAATTTGCCCCTTTCTGTCTTACCATTGCCCCTTCTTCATTCACCTGTTTGGTAATTTGACCGTCAACCTAGAGAAACAAGTACAGTGCTTATGCGGTACACTATTTCACACCAGACAATATTACCAGTCTTCCCAATCCACATTTTCTCATCAATCCATTCCTCACCCTTTCTTTCCTATGTTGCTGCAAACTCTTGTCAGGCATCCTGTACTCACTTAATTTGAGATTTATGAACATCCTGATATACTTAAATTTTACCATCATACGATAATGTAGAGAAGTACTCTTAACACTTTTAATAATCAAACCACTTTACTTTTCCACATAAACTTTATATTTTTTCCACATAGAGTTTATGTGGAAAAGTAAAGTGGTTTGATTATTAAAAGTCAGTATGAAGATTTTCCACCAAGTTACGCCAGAAACTGTTTTATTTACTCTTAACACTGTTATTCTTGCTACCTTTTGGCAAACATTCATTATTTATGTACTCCACATTGTACCAATTTGCCTTTCCTTTCTGCTGATGTTCATTCACCTTTTAATCTTCTAGTTGTCATGCCACTTTCATAATAATTCTGCCAAGTAATACAAAAGTATTTATTCTCACTATTCTTTATACTCACTATGCAATCATTCCTCGTTTTTCTTATTGAACACTACTGCTACTATCATTTACTTTCAGTTTAATTTTCTCATTCATCTCACTGAAGCTCTTCAGGATTCCCTGTAAATATGTTGGATTCTCATTCTGTATGCATAGAGAAGATGAGTACATTAACATCTCCATTTGTTACACCTAATTCATCCATGCAGTTATCTCTCGTACATTTTTCCGTAAAAAAATTGAACACTTTGTTTCATTCCGTGATTCATTTCAGACCAATCGCTCTTGCATATTCCATTCTCATTTCATATATTGCTTTTATAGCATTTAGAATACTTTTTAAGTATCATTTTCTCTCTAAACTTTCTTCTATTTAACCTATCACTTCTCCAAATTAACAAATAAATCATAAACTTTTTTTGCACAACCATGCATTCTCCAGTACTCTATGAAGTGCATGCAAATGTTTCCTAAACCATGCATAAAACCACTTTGTATTCCCCTGGGTTTTGTATTTATAACATCCATGCACCTCTTGTACAGCATACTATATTGATTACCTTATCAATTATGCTCAAAAGACTAAGTGCTCTATAATTTTTCTTACTCCTTACTAACTCCTTACATCTTTTAATATGTGGATGCAACTTTTTCAATTCGATATAACTGTGTAAAATCATATTTGATTGGAACTTAAAATGCATAGTCCTTTAAATGTCAGTGCAGTAATTATGATCCAATTACCAAGCTTATTATTCTGAAATTATTTCTTCTGTATTAAGTACATGGATTTATGCTTTGCATGTGACCTCAGGGGACCTTTTGGCACATGTTACTTATATCAAGATGCCTTATTCCATGATAAATGATTTAAGTTCTTTCCTGGACCACAGTTTCAAAACCATTTACAGCAATACAGCCAGCTTATTGCCCTGCAATGTGCATTTTATTCAGGGAAGATAACAGTGTTCGAAACACAGAAAAAACGTTTTTAGTTTACATTACTATTTCTACAAACAAATTTAAACGTTTAAACACTTCTTGGTGCACTGCAGACTCTTCATTTACTGCGTCACACTGACATGAGTCACTGCCTGTATTTGTTAAATCACCCTCGCCACCCTCCTTCCTTGTCCACATTTCCTTCTCTATCCTCCTTTACAACTCCATTCCCACCCAATAGCTATGTGAATGGTGATTTCCTCCAATACTGCTGGCCTTGTTTGGTCCTCTTCTGTGTTGCTGCTGGTGCTGGCAATTTTGTTTTGCAAGGATTTCATGAGATCCAGTTAGATTAAGGACTTTAATTGTTTGGAGAATGTCGAGGGGAGAGACATTGGAAAAAATAAAGTGAGTGATAGATATTTTAGGGCTGTGGTAGGTGAAATGGCAGGATAGCAAGGATTACTGAAGGGATAGTTAAAGAGTGATGCAGCAGAGGGAAGAGAGCTAGTGAGGGTGGAAAAAAGATGGGAAGAAGTATAATAAATGTAAAGTATGCTAGAAATAGAATATTATTGGTAGAGTTCAAAGGTAATCCAACAAACGTCGTCATTGCTCAGGACTACATCCAACCAAACAATCATAGGATATATATATATATATATATGTATGTATATATATATATACAGACATGCCAACTCTCCCGATTTAAGCGGGAGACTCCCGATTTTTCCTTCTTACGTTCTTGATGAACTGTTCAAATTGTGTACTTAACTTAACATGTTAATAAAGTGTGACATTCATTAAAAATTGGCAAAGTGTCATAAAGGGATTAAGGTGCCATGCAAATATTGTGGTAATTAAAAGTGATTACTTCGTGATACACTTATAAAAATCTCCCGATTTTTCATTTTTGAAAGTTGGCATGTCCTCCCGATTTTTCATTTTTGAAAGTTGGCATGTCTGTATATAGATGATTTCTTCTAAGTAACAGGGAAGTGTTGAATAAAAAACTTAGACAGTAACATACAGCACGAGAACACATAAAAAGAACACTCACAATAATATCTTGATAATTTCGACGGACTTGAGCTCCGTCTTCTTCGGAAGATAAGATATGACTAAGGAAAAGGGTACGCGGTGCAGAGAGAGTATGGGACGAGGGAGAGGGGAAAAAACAGGCAGAGGGGGAGGGGTATATGGAGGGGGAGAAAGCGGAGCGGGGAACAGGTGGTGGGAGAGGGGTGAAGGAGGAGGTTATGGAGGGGGAAAGGGAGGCCAGAGGGGAGCGGAGATGGAATAAGGAGGATGCGGAAATAGTAACAAGCGACACAGAAAACTAACAATTCATCCACAGATCCCACAACACCCATGACCAAGGCATCAACTCACTAAGTCATCATAAGGGCTTGACAAGTCAAAACACAGGACAAGGATGACAAAATGTATGCGGATGAATAAATTGTCCCACCACCTCGCAAGAAACAAATCCACCTCCATCCATCTCAGCCCCACCCCCCCATTTAGTGAACGACATTGAGACCCGGATGTTGATAGGCTTTACACAGCCATATAAATGCCAATTCCATTGTTTTTAATTTTATAGGGTTATCGGATGGGGGAAGGGATGCTAGCACGGAAACATTGTAACAGTGGTTGAAGGGGGTGTTGTGGTGGGAGGCATGTTTTGGGATGGGAAGACCCACGGACGGGGAGGAGGGATTACATGAGGCGCGATGATTGTTCACCCTGAGGTTCAGGGGTGTAGAGCACTGGCCTATATAAAATGCCGGGCAGAGTTTGCAAGTCAGAAGATAGATTACATTCTGAGATGTGCATGAGGAGTGGGGGAAGGGCGGGAGAGAGTTAAAAGGTGGGATGGAGAGGGGTGGAGTGGTGAAAATAGGACAAGTTTTGCATCTTGCTTGCAAGCACGGAGTGGGTGTGATTCTGGGGGTGGGAGGGGATTTGGAAAGAGGCTTGGTGGATTTGAGGAGATCTGATAGGTTGGCGGGCCGTTTGAAGGTAACAGAAGGGCATTTAGGAAGAAGGTTGGACGAAACGTTGTGATTTTTGAGGATGGGGTACAGGTCTTTGAGGATGAATTTAAGGGACTGATATATATAGAAGCAGTAAATGAATTAACGAGGAAGAAGTATCAGGAGGCTGTAGAGAAAATGATGGATGACGGTAAAGAACTGAGTACTGTCGAAGAAAAATGGGAATGTATCAAGAAAGGGATATTGGAAGCCGCTAAAGACACTATAGGAACCGTAAACGGGAAAAGGATAAGGAAACCATGGGTAACGGATGAGATGATTGCAAAGATGGATGAGAGAAGAAGATGGAAAAATGTAAACACAGAGTTAGGCAAAATGAAGTACAAAGAGTTAAACAATAAATTGAGAAGGGCCACAAATAAAGCAAAAGAAGAATGGTGGAAAACGCAATGCGAGGATATGGAAAGTTTACAGAAGAAGGGTGAAATTGGTGCTCTATACAGCAAGGTTAAGTTATTATCGGGAAGTAAGAAGGCAAGAGCTGTGCTAACAGTTAAAGATAAATGGGGTATGATAATAGTTGAACCAGGAAAAATCCAAGAGAGATGGAAGGAATATATAGAAACACTGTATGGTAAAGAACTTAGGCCGACAAGGTTAGACATAGAAAAGGAACATGACGTAGAAGAAGATAGCTTAGGTCCAGGCATACTCGACGATGAAATAGAAAGGGCATTAAAGGATATGAAAGCAAATGAGGCTGTGGGGGTGGACAATATTCCTGTAGAAATGTTGAAATGGTTAGGGAAAGGTGGGAAGAAGGCCATATATGAACTGATTCGTAGTATCTATGAGGAAGGAATCTGGCCGGAAGATTTTGTTAGATCGGTGTTAGTTCCTATTCCAAAAAAGGCAAAGGCTTCGTCATGTGAGGATTACAGAACAATAAGTTTGATATCCCACGCAGCTAAAGTTATTCTCAGGATCATCAACAAAAGGATAGAGAGTAAGGCAAATGATTACTTAGGGGATGATCAGTTTGGGTTCAGGAAAGGAAGAGGTACGCGTGATGCCATTGCAGTAATGAGATCACTAGTCGAGAGGAATATAGAATACAATCATATAAGCACTCATTCAACATCGTAATGGATAGGAACAGTGCGTTTCATGGCACACATCGCCAGAAGAAAGAGATGAGCCACATTAGCCAATATATATAAAAACAATATGTACATATGAACATGCATATATAGTGTAATAAGGGTCAATTAGTGAAAGTGAATATAGGTGTTCTTGGAATGAAGCATTTAATAGTGATGGGGTTTGGAGTTTGCTGATAAGCAAAGGAAGAGATGTCAAATGGCTGGGGATTCAGATAGATATCAATGGACTATATTAAAGTTAGGATTAGATTTAAGAACAGTTGGTTTTTTTTCATTTTCCTGGAAGTGGATACAGACTCATCGTAATTTAGTACTCATCTAGTGTAATGCCAAATTTAATAGGAATGAATGGGAAAGATGGTTTAATAAGTAGAATAAGGGAGCATTAATGAGAACAATAAGAAAGGAGTATCAGTAGGCTGTAGGGAAAATTGTAACAAATAATATTGTACCAAATATGGGATATAGAAAGCCACATATGAAACTTTTGGAAAAGAAAAGGTGAATTTATGACTAGGTGATTAGGAAGAAAGACTACACTAGGAAATGGAAGAACTAAAACACAGAATTAGGTAGATTGAATTACAAAGAATTGAATGATAAACTGATCCAAGAAATTAATATAGCAATAGAAACAGGATAGAAGACACAGTGCAAGGATATGTAATGTTGATAAGGGAAGGATTAAATGGGTGCACTGCATGGTAAGGTGGAAGATCTATCGGGAAGTGAGAAGCAAACATTTTTGCAAGCAATCATAAATAAGTCAGGAAAATCAATAATTGAACCAGAAAAGATTTAAGAGAGATTGAAGGAGTATAGATAGGCACTTTCTGGTAAAGAAATATCCCATTACATTGAGACATAGATAAAGAATATGGCATGGATGAGGATAGCAAGATAGAAAGGGTATTAAGGGAATTTAAATAAAAAAAGGGTGTGGTGGTAGACAAAATTCCCCTCCGACTACTTAATCAGGAAAATTTGGAAGGAAGGAGTTTTTATGGACTAATTCTTAGCATTTATGAGGGATGAATTTGACCCGAAGATTTCAAAAAGACAGCCAAGTGTGATGACTACGGAACAATAAGTTTGATTTCCCACGCAGCTAAAGTAGTTCTCAGGATCATCAACAAGAGGATGAAGAACAGGGCAAATAATTAGTTAGTGGATGATCAATTTGGGTATAGGATGGGGAGAGGCACATTGTTTATACATAACTTGTAAGCGGGCCTCAATACCTGGCCTTTTTTTAGCTATTGTTGTAATTATCATATTTTATCAAGGGGTAACACCAAATGTGTGTCACATTTAAATATTATTAGCAATGTATATTTATTTTTTGGCATGAATAATTGTACCTGATGACGTAAAAATGTCAACTATGTCTATTCAAATTTTCTTGCCTCTTAGTAAAGTATATTTTATATTTCATTTATTCAGTGTTAAGTCCGATTCTGTGGCCATCTTTTGACAAGCTTCCAGATAGTTTTTGACTTTCTTGTCAATGTAGGGACTAGGACCAGTCTTTCACTAAGTTCTTAATCATGGATATTAATGTTTGTGCAACCAGTGGATTTTTCTTCCATTTCTATTCGCAGCACGCTCTAGGAGAATCCTTTTCTGAATTGGCTCAGAAGAGTCCTGAGCTCCGAGAAGAGTTTGTATGGAATGCTGAAGCCCAGAGACGTCTCACACGTAATGGGGAGACCCTTCTTCATGCTCTTCACTTCTTTGTTTCTTCTGTGGCTACACTCACCAATCGTACAATAGAAGATACTCTTCTCACTGTACGTCATTATGAAGCTGCAAGGTATATATTGATGTCTATATTTTACTGTGTTTCATAAGGACCTTATGTTCCCATTATATTTTAAAATTTTAAATGAGAATTGAGATATTTTACTGCAAAAACTTTTGTTTCCCTACATAAAAGACTAATGGAATTTTAACATATTCCTCATTAATCCTGATATGCACCTGAAAAGGATTCCTTTTCTTAAATTATTTGAGAATTTATTTGCTTGGTGTAGCTGGTATGATGTATAATTACATTTGATAATCATGTGTGACTTTTTTAAACCCGAGTGGGTGTTTCATACAGATTGAAGTCTTAATGACCATCGCTGAAAAGTGGTCATTGAATAGGAGGACAAGTACTTGTTTAGAATGTCTCTAGAAATATGTATGCATATGAACAGTTTCATGCTTTGAAAAATGGAATTGCTCTGAAAAATACCGTAAAATCGTGATTTGAATGAAGCTGTCTAAACCAAATTTGTTTCAATATCATTCAGTCATGATGGGAAATTTTTTGATGCAGAGAAATTTAATGTAACATTAAATATGTTCACACCACATAAGTATAACTTATGGGCTGCAACACAAAATATTATATATAGGTATGTACGTAAATACTCTATTTTCACTAGCATATGGTATGCCTGAAAATATATGTGCATATACTTTTAACCTAGCACTGATATTCGCATTGCACCATAAGCCACTTGAGGATGATGCATTCGGTGAGATGTTGCATTTTGTATTTCATATATTTGTTTTAGTTCCAGAATAATAAAAGTATTTTGTTGCATTTGTAATGTTGGTTTGTGACATTTATAATTCCTATTATAGGATAGAATATGATGCCTATAGAGCTGACTTGGAGTCAGCCATGCAAGCAGTTTCGCAAGCACCAGCCTCTGCTCCTCCACCTTTGGGAGGTGGAGGTCAGCCAGTGGGTGCTGGCTCTGGCTCACCAGGAGCTGCTGCAGCGAATAGCCGTTTGGAGGATGCCCAGAGGCAGTATGATGCACAGCGGGCCGCTTTTGAAAGACTACGCTCTGATGTTTCAGTGAAACTCAGGTTCCTTGATGAAAACAGGGTAAATTTCAAGAAACTGTAACAGTAACTTTAACGGAGTCGCCCGCTATGTGTGCATTATAGTGCAACCATTTCAGAGAGTAAAAATCATTCGCCTTGACCGGGATTTGAACCCGGATCCCTCGATATCCGAAAATCCAAAATTTCAGAGTGTAAGAGGACGTCTCGGTAGCTTAATTGGTTAAAGCACTCGGCCGGATATCGAGGGATCCGGGATCGAATCCCGGTCAAGGCGAATGATTTTTACTCTCTGAAATGGTTGCATTATAGAAAACAGGGTAATTGTCATTCCTGTAATTGTTTTCAATTAATTCAAAATAATAATTTTTTGTTTTATAAATTTCAAGTATCAAAACATTGATGAGATAATGTTATGCAGAATGTGTTAATTTTAAGTAAAAGGTTTTTAATCAAATATAGTGAAATCCCTCATAATAATAGCCATCCCTTCTAATTACCAGTAGTATATGGAACAGAATGAAATTTCTACAAGGCCAATTTATTTTCCCCCTATACAATGGTCACCTCTCCTCTAGTCAGTGGCCAAGACCAATGGTCATGTCAATGGCCTGGCTTCCCTCAATCTGGCCGATGAGACAGATAACAAATCATTTTGATTTGGTTGGAGTCATAGTTGTAAGTACCTTACAGGCTCTACAGTGAATGATATTGAAATGTCTAAGCTCTCAGAGCATCTTAGTTAGCTGCCTTTAAGTATAGTAAGCACTTAATTAGCTAATATTTTGAATAGAGTACAAACAAAGTTTGTGTAAATAATGCTGAAGATCCAAGTAGCTAAATATTATGGAAAGCTAAATAAAATACAAACATTGGTGAATCCATTATTTTTCCAGGAATTGACATCGCATTGTTTAGTTGATGGACAACTGTTTCGCCCCTAGTCCTGGAGGCATCTTCAGGTCAGGTTGAAGATGCCTTCAGGACTGGGGGCAAAACAGTTGTCCATCAACTAAACTATGCAATGGCAATTCCCAGAAACAGCATGGATTCATCAGATAGATGCTGCGGAAGCCTAAGGACCTACAAACATTGGTATTGTGAGGAATCAAACACAGACCACAGCATTGGTTGCTGGATTATCTAACATGAACTGTTATGTCCTCTGGCTACAATAATTCATGAGAGTAAATTTAAATAATGACATTTCAGCCAACCAAGTGTATATCATGGTACAACACAGGGAATTTTCAATTGCCGTTGTCTCATAAAAATCGTGCCCAGGAGCAATTATTCAAAATATAGTGTCTATTTTAGTTTCTTTCATATGACAAATTTTATGGTTAACTTCAGATTGCCAAGATGATCAGTCCTTCTAACTCAACATTTAAATATCTGCTGTCAACAATGTTACCTAAGTTTTAATTTTTTTATCAACCATGTTGTGCAATTAATAGGTTTTAAAAATTGCAGTTTTTGCATAAAATTGTTACAAATTATGCACGTAAGAACTTTATAATAAACTATGTAACCTATTAGATAACCTTCCCTCAAAGTTCTATGACAAACCTCCCCATACTGCACAACAGACAAACTATAATAGGTTCAAAAATGTATTAAGGATTGACTGATTTCAAACCCCTTGTATTCTTTAAGTGAATATTTTGAAGTGAACTTCTCAGGAGTGAAATTATAATTCATGTGTATCTCTTCACCACGCTAATGAATGCATGCATTTATATGTTTTTCATTTGACGACATCTATAGTCGCAAGTGCTGCTCTTTGATGAAAGAAGATTGATTGATTGATTTTGCGATGTATGCAAGGCAAAACCTTGGCAAGCCCAAGGGTGACATGCATGTATGACCCCATTTCACAAATTTTCACTGAGGGAATCCTTTATCTCATAAAAATAAATGAGTGCTGTTCGATTAATTCATAGAAGCATCCAGAATGTGTGTTGTAGACTTGAATTCAGGTATATGTGAGTTCATACACACTAATTAACTGATGTTTATTGAAAATGTCTCTTTTCAGATCAAGGTAATGCATAAGCAGCTCCTGCTATTCCACAATGCAATTTCTGCTTATTTCTCTGGTAACCAGCAGGCACTGGAAGCAACTCTCCGTCAGTTTAATATAAAAGCTTCTCAGTCACCTTCTGCTGGATCACCTTCATGGCTTGAAGGGCATTCACCTTAATGATAGTGGTAACCTCTTAAGTGATAAGTTGAGGTAAGACACAATTAAATTTTATTTCTTGTTTGATTTGATCATGTTTTTGAAATTCCAAATACAGGGAATGTGTTTAATGGGCATCACTTGTTTTCTGGTCTCTTAACTGGAAGAACTACATTCATTTTATGAAAATATTAAGATTCTGTTCCTTCCATGGTACCTGACATGGTACAAACATTCAGTAGTTTATTATGCTAAACCATTGATAATTCAGGCAATGTTCTTTATTCATCCATAATATGGTATTAGATGTGGTGGATGTCATCTGCAGAAAATACAATAATGGTTAGCCCTTTCTAATCTAGGCTCTGTGGGGCCGGAGAGTCTCCAGATTAGGCGAAATTTAGATCTTGGGTTTTGGTACACTCAGCTGCATGGGACATTTTCTGTATTTAACCTTTTGCATTTTTGATTCCTGAAGACTTCTAATGACTCCAAATGATTAATTAGAACCACAAAGAGTAAGAATACATTTAAGTTTGAAATAAACGTAATTAAATTAAATGTATCATCAATTTTCTCTAAAATCAAGTGGTCATGATTTGTGAACACTTATGAACAAAACAGTGGTAATGCAAACTGCATTGTATTGTTGTCCCATTTATCTATTTCCATTAATAAGATATCCAATGACCGAGTTTTTTTAAAAAGGGAGCTTAAATCAGAAACATTATACTTGTTTTCTTTTTTTATTTTCCCTTGTAACGACTTAATGTACTGTCACTGCTGTTCTCTGTCGTACTTTTATGAAGGATTTTTATTTTTATAAATAAACTAATTTGTTTTGTAATTAAGAGTGGGTTTTCATTGTATTACCTCAATTGAAGCATTAAAATATCATTGGAATTCTCTGTCTTCTATAAAATGTTACCTACAACAGCAAGCTCCCCACTTTCAAGGCATAGATACGTGAGAGAGATATGGATCAAGAGAATTCAATCAGCTCAGTTGATAAGGCTTCCCGTTGCACTACTTTGAGCACTGTCATTCCAGCAAGTCAATAGTCCTTGAGATTAGACCTACAGAGAACAGAGGGAGATGACATAGTTTTTTTGGTGACCTTATTATTATGGTAATCTACCGGTTAAGGTAGGTTTTTGGATGGACACAACTATCAAATAAACATTTTGTGACTCCCTGCCAAGCAAACTAATCTATATCAGGTCCCTCTTCATCTCTGTGTACTTCTTTCCTCCCTTTATCCCGTCCAACATCCCTATCCTGTTCCTGCCCTTACCTCGCTTGCCCAACGTTCTCCCCTCAATTACCTTCTTCAACATTCCACTACCTCTCAATACGCATTTCATCCATTTTTCCTGCCTCCATAAGATTTCTCTCAACAAACCCCTCTCCTCACCCACCATCTCCAGTACTTCCTCATATGTTTTCCTTTCGGTCCATCTCATCTTCTCCATTCTTCTCCACACCCACATTTCAAAAGCCTCCAATCTACATCTATCCTCCTGCTTCAGTGACCACGTTTCCGCGCCGTACATAGCTATGCTCCATATCAGAGTTTTTATGAGTCTTTTGGTGACCTATTCACCACCAAATATTTTGGCTACCTGCTTGGGTAAAAATACCTTGCAAAAAGATTTCCGCACACATCTGTACTCTTTTGTATTCATTCCTCAGTACCCCTCCCTTTTTTGCTCCACACAGGTAACATTTTTGTCATTTTAAAATAGAGATTCTTAGGGTGAGGGGTAGAGTAGGGGACACTGAGTAATTTTTCAAGTACGTGCATTTTCATGGCAATGTAATTAACTAATGTAAGAACACTTAATCTACAGTGGAGAAGACAGTGGTGGCCCTAAGGCCACAGGTAAGTGGAGCAGGTGGTAAAGTAGGCGTTAACTTCACTCAAGAGTCAATCATGTATGTATAGTTTAGAGTTGCTAGTCTTTTAATTGTAATGAAAAAATACTACCTCCAACTGGGATTATAAAAACGTTTCCAAGGCATCAATTTTTGTACCATGTTTTTATACATATTTCTTAAGGATGTGTCTATTCTTGGCATGTGATTTAATGTTTTTTAGCATTCATAACATATAGTAATTGAATTTTAATGTCACATGATTACCAAGCCATCTGCTTTAGGATTTAATTATCTTTTTACCTTCTTTTCAGCTTTATGAGGTTTTTAATTTTTAGAAAATGTGATCCCCTGGATGTGAGGAAGGTAAATGCTGCCGAAAATATATTGAACTGAAGAAAAGTGCTGTTATGCGAGTGTGATGTTCACTACTTTTTTATGGACAGATGCTCATATTGTTTTGGGAGCACTCCCAGCTGGCTATGGATTACTTTGATGTGTTTTAATCACTTTCTCCATCCCAGTTTCTGAAGACTTAGTAAGAAATGGATGGTTGAGTTTTTCTGAGTGTAAAATGTAGTTCTTTGATGAACATTACACAGTGTAGATATGTCCAATTATTGTCACCTACAATATAGTGAAAGGTACTCATTCATTGGATGTAGAAGTGGTGTCCTAAAAAAGATTTCACTATATTTTATGATATTTATTTGACTTTAATATAAATTTGTTTGTTGAGAAGAAATTAATTGTTATATTTCTAAAGCTGTCTGCAAAGGTCAAAGTAAGCATTTATTTATGAACGCCATGATACTCTAGATGATCTGCCATGTTTCATGTGAAAGTATGCATCCACTGACTTGAGTGTTACTCTTATTTGAAATTTACAATAGAAAATGATTGTTTATCATTCATCAACCATGGTTTTAAAGTGTTGTTTTTTTATAATCAAGGAACATGTGGTATGAATATTTTTAATTGAAAAAATGTCCATCCTACATTTGTGTATTGTCAGACTGTTTGAGGATGAAGCAATTTTATTAGGGCAGAATGCCAAGGGAATATCTATTTGAAAAATGAAGTATAAACTTTTCATTTTGATAAAGAATTGGTCAACGTGGAGTCATGCATTGTTTGTTGTTTGTACCAATTGCCACTTGGTAAGCAAAAACCATGATTGACATGAAGATTCAATTTTTCATCAGTCTGCTTTCATGCACACATGACAGTTTTATTTCATCTACGTTTTGCTGGAACATGCATTGCAAATATTATATTGCACTTAAGTCCTAAGCTGCTTGCTGATCTGTAGTGATAGCAGCATTGAGAAATATTTGCACTGTATTGAAAAAGATCTATCATAATGTGGACCAACTCTATATATATAATCATTTGAATTATTTAATTTAATAATGTGCAGCCTTGGAATTAGTGAACCAGTAATTTTTCTTGCCATATTGAGTGTATTTTCAATACTGATACATTGTTTGGCCTTGAGCTCTTGACATACTTGGTTTGGCATGTGGCTCTTTAATTGGAGATTGGAAAGTTATGATGTTTTAAAATCTAGCACTAAAATCTATTATAATTGAATCCCTGATGAGGGATTGCTGAATATCCCCAATTGCTCTCTCCGAGTTACAACCTTTCAGAAAGTTTTTCTTGAAACCCCATGTTCATGTTAATCGAGAATTTTTTTATGTGAAAATGACATATCTGATACAGTGACCACTGCGTCATTATGAAAATTAGTAATTTTTTTGAAGGCTTCAGTATGTACATACTTTTTTGAAATCATTGCAGTTCTCAGTTTGATGAATTCATTTTTTTACCCTTTTGAGATTGCCATTTACCTATATCATGAAAGCTTCAGATTTAATGTCAGTAATTAACCTTAAGGTTGGTTTAATCAGAGAGGGTAGAGCTCACCTTGTGCCAAGCTCCTCTGTATGTGAAATTTATCCACTTGGGGTGGCTCAGCCAGTTCCTTTCCTCTTGCCACCTGTGCTTTCCTACCAAGGTCTGTTATCCAGGAAAACCACACTGGCATAGCTGGAGTGTCCAAAGGCATCACCCAGAATTGAACATGGAATCTCTTGGCTCGTAAGGGAATGCTCTACCCAGAATGCTACCATGCCACTTACACAAGAGCCTGTAGGTTCTAAAGAAAAGCCAAAAATAGTAGTTTATAGGTGATCTAAAATAAATTCAGTCAAATTTATGTTTATTTGTACTATTTTTAATTGGATTATTTATTCTTTCAGAATTACTGTGTTAAATTTCATTAGCCATGTACCCAGAGATTCAACAATTGATAATAAGATGTTGTTATTTATAATAATTATATAACTATTGTTTTCTTTTAGAATAATTAATATCTATGTTTTTTATGTTCCCCATTTGTATGCGTAGTGAAATAGGGAGTCTATGACAGTAAGACAAAGGATATTTACATATTAGCATCACTCCATACTCAAAATATCCAAATATTCATTAATGCAATTTATAAATAAAATACCTTTTCATATGCATAACTTTCCATTCTCTTTACTGTGCAAATCTGTGATTCATGAATGTTTCTTAAATTGTGTGTTATCATTAATTTGATTTTTTGGTTTGAAATTGTAAATGATAAACATCAAAATGTCCACTTAATATTTTTGCTATATTCAGCTATTTAAGAACTCATTTATTTGTATTTGAAGTTATTGTTATGTCTTTACCATATTGAAATGAAATAAGTATTACTCTTGTTACCCTTTTCCCTGTTTCTGTAAAACTTGTTTCGGTGGAAATTTTAGCATTTATCAATGACTGTTGATAACATTGCTGTCATTATTTTGATTTCTTAATTTTTTCAAACTTTTAAATTCTTTTGTGCTTTTAATGTAAAACTCATGTTTTATTCATTTATATTTTTACTGAGGTGACCCAATTTGAATATTCTACAACTACTTTTAATCAGCAATATGTTAGACTCTTTTTCGGACAAAGTCAATGGAAATCAATCTTTCAGGTTATACTTTCCCATCACTCTACTTATTTGTTACAAATGGTGATCTTCATTTTACAGCCAAACAAGTTATGTATTTAAAAGTGCTTGATTTAATAATTGGTCATAGTCCCTTGAAATAGATTTACATAAAGGAAGTCTTATTAAAACATTCCATGGCTGTTTTTTGCAGAAATATTTAATAAATAAGCACTGTATTCCATTAAAAAAATGACTTATTCTCCATTGAATTTTTAATTTAAGTGTATTTACTGTAATTTTGTTTCCATTGTATTCATTTTTTACAAACATGATAGGGATCTGTGAAATTTCAGATTTGGTTCACTGTCCAATCAGATTACTAATTTAATTTGTTATTGGATATTAGTATTAATGATTAATTCCAATAACACTCTTTTTATACCAAAGTTTATTAATTGTGATACATTAATGTTTTGTCTAGCCTCATTAAATACATGAAAATCACAATTCTAGCAGATTCAAGTACATATGCATATTGAAATGAATTAATTCATTTTACTTGCCATATTATTTAAAAGCTCTTGACATAATTGTCATAACTGATATGTGATTACCATATTTAATTTTGCAATCCAAACACTCAGATATTTTAGCTCACTAAGGAGGACATAAAAATTGATGCCACAAATTTTTGTTTACTTGTGAGTGCTCTCTCCCTCCATATGACGTAATTTATTGGGCAAAATAAGTCAGCAATGCCATTTGAAATTTGACCCTTATTTTTAACAGTCCTGTCTAATGATATTGGTTTTGTTGATTTATTCAATTTTACAATTCTTTCCAAACTCACTTTTTCAGAATTTTGTGTCAGTGTAAAAGATTGAATACTGCTTATTAATGTATGAAATGAGTCTATGTAAGAATATATCTTCCAAGATTACCATACCCACACCACAGAAAAATTCTGAGCATTTACTTGTAGTTGCATTGAAAAGTGGCTGATATGGTGAGAGTTGCTATTTAAATGATGATGACATAATATTTAAACCATGGTACCCATTTGATAAATGTTTTTTCTTCATGTGTTATTGAGAATCATAATCACATGTTGATGTAAATTATGACTTGTTTTGCATTTGGCACATGGCAATGCTGGCTGAAATTCATTGAATGAAGAATACAATGTATTTTTCAACTGTTCTTTATTTTGGTACTACTAGTTTCAACGCTGAGGCATTATCATTAGGTCACCTGATGATGATGCCTAAGCATTGAAACTAGTTGTACCAAAATAAAGAACAGTGTAAAAATACATTTTGTTCTTCATTTAATGAACATAAACTTCCATGAAGTTGAGCCAGAAACCATCGAAAACTGGCTCAAGTTAAATGCCCATCATCAGTATGTTTACAATGAATTGAGTGTGCCATCTCAAAATGAGTAATTTACCGATGTGACATTTTGAGATTGAAACTTGTATGGCTACAAAAGTATATAAACCCATTTCAATCCTAATCAAATTGAAATATAAAATTGATTTGAGAATCAATTCACAGGTCCCTATGATATATCATTTTATATACTACATTTTTGTTGTATGTACATTGTGAATGGAATATTATTTTATTATTCTCAGTCACATTTATTTGGCATGTGCCTGTTTTCTTTTTATTTAAAATGTACGAGAGTTGATCCTCTCAATCTAGTCTGTAGCATTGAAAATAGCTGTGAAGAGTAAATAACTCTAGTCAATTTGAATTTTTTAGGCATCTTGATCTCTGCTGCATGATTTTGCTGCCATGCTCTTAATTTTCCTTTTATAAGCTGCCAAGACTCTTGCAAGTATCTTTTTCAAGGAATTGATTGTGGCAGTAAAGTGGAATGTGAAATTTCAGCTTGTACATTTAATGTTCACTGAAATAAATGCGACAATAGTTGAAATATTTTTTACAGTTAATGTCATGTGAAAGCAAGTGATGTTATTCTGTATCCTGTTAATGCAATATTATTTAATGAGGTAGCTTGTTTCAGGAAACATGTATTTCAAAATTGAAATAATGTTGAGCTCGTCTTTTACTATTCTGAAATAAATTGTGAAAGTTAGCTACTTTTTAAGCAATTAATTGTGTTTTTTACTTAACAATTGCCGGTAAGTACATTTTTTAATCACATGATACCTGCTCAAGTAAGAAATATATATTATATATATTGAATAACTAATTTTTTGCAAATTGTTGGCATGGTGAGATTTTACAATACATGTGCTAATCATCCTGGAGGTAGTTTTGACAGCAAAGTAGGGCTCACTTTCAATTAAACCATGTGGAATTTAAATTCACTTATTCATATTAGGAGAGTTGGTTCTCTTTCCTTAGCTTCCTGTGGTTTCCTGCTTTTATGTTCTCATCTCCAGGAAATTTTACTGGTTGTCTCAGCAAGAAGTGCCCAGATGAAAACTCCCAAATTATATCATTAACTGGATGCTTATTCACCAGGCTACTGTGATGTTTGATTATAAAATAAATAACATTGTAATTTTAATGGAGTTTTTGAATTTAACGTGTATACATTAGTTTTGGCTGAATGTACCATGCAGTTTGGTTCAAATGCCTTTTTTCTCTGTTTACCAAACAACATTTAAAAGTTACTCATCAGAATTTTTTTATCTTCGTACAATTTTGTCATTATTCTTTGGCCAATAATTATACATAATGTTCCAATAAATTAGCTGTTCAAACTTAAAGTTATGTCATAAATTGAATCAATGAACACTGGAAGTAACACTCAAGGTTCCACCATAAGAATTTTGTCAAATAAAATTGGAAGTTAAAGTGCATCAACCATTATTATTGCAACAAAAATCCTTTAGGATGCCTTGTCATGCCTCCTAATTACATATACATGCATTGACGGCTTTAATTCTACATGGTCTTTGGCTTTCTAATGTTTTTCCATTTTTCATCGATTTCACATAATCCATTGCTTCTATGACTCTCCACTTTCATATATGGTCTCATCTGGCTGAAGACCATGCTTTAACTGAGTGCATAGATTACTCAAGTTGATATTTTTTCATTTTGATTATCAGTGCTTTAAATGATCAATACTTATTGGCCAGATTAAATCTTCATCATATGAAAGTGCCTCACCTGTCTTATTTTAATGATCCCTGATCTTTTTCTCATGTTTATATGAAGAGAATGGTTTGGTGTGTCACTTTGTGGAAATGATTCATATCGGAAAAGAAAATACTTTGTTCCTCTACATATGTCCAATATATGTGGAAGAACAAAGTATTTTCTTTTCCAGTAATGAATATAGAAAGCATTTTCTGTTATCATGCATATGTGTTCATTTGTATTGTCATCAGCAGTAGTCATGATTCTTAGATCAAAGGAGGGTCAAATATTTATCATTAAAATATTTACTGATATGAAGTTTCTAAGGAAGTACAATGAGATAAGTAAATATTGCATTTTTTAGACTTGATTTTCTTTTAACCAATACTTTTCCAGCATAAAGTAGGCATCACTGAAATTCATTGAGTATTAACATAATAAGGTGTAAAATCTCCAGTGATCAGGTACCATTTGCAGAAAAATCTTTATAATGATCAACAGGGAATGAATATTTGATTTTGTCCAAGAATACAATGAAGCAGTTTCCAAGAATGGGAGACTAGTGTAATCTACTTACCCTAAGTGCATTAATTACTCTGAGTTACTTTCACAATATTTGAAGTTCTTTTAAGACAACTTTAATATTATTTTAGTCATGATTTGTGGGATAGTCATATGGTAATTGTCATTTATATAGTTTATGCTATAAAAATTCTACAAACTCATCAAATTTTACTGTCATCAACCAATATCTGCTAGAGGGGGGAGAGTATCCATTCCTCATAGGAGTAATCCTAGAGATTGCAGTGTTTGGTACAGTAAAAATTATTTCACCAAAAGCATGGGATAAATTGGTTTGTACATATTTTTCTCTGTTATAATTTTTACAGCTTAATGAGGTTTATAATTTTTAAAATTCTGATCCCCCTTTGTGAATGCTGCAAAATTTGCATTGAATTCAAGTTTGGTGCAGTTATTGAAGAAACCTGATATTTACCTTTTCTTATGGACAGCTGCTCCAAATAAACTAAAGGCTGCTACGCTGGAGGTAGAAGGAAAACAATGAAATGACAGAATTATACTCTCAAACATCCATTTAATCTTAAACTAACTTGTCATAACTACCCTAAATCAATTTGACAGTCTTTAAAATCATTTACTCGGAGGTTGTTGAAGGTGCTAAATATCCTAGAAATCAATGAGTCACCTGGACCAGATGAGATCCAACCAATAATATTGAAGAACTTCATTATAGCTCCCATTACTGTTCTTTTGGCTCTCCATTTGAGATAGGTGGACCAGAGGTAGCCTGTCTGCCTGTGGAGGTGAAGGTCGGTGGTTTGATTCCTGGGGTTGAAATCATTTCCATGATTTTATTCCCAAAGATGCTTGGCGAAGTGAGATTGCACGAGGTCACATTTTCTAAAATGGTGTTTTTAATGATCTCCCCATTTGTCCTATGCAGATAGCACTGCAGTCCTAACAAGTTATTTTACAAATGCCACTTTTATTTTGTTTTTCAACTTTGTCTTTAGTAGTGTTCATGAATGATTTTAGGTTTTTCACATTGTAAAAAACTATCCGTAATTGTTCCCTAATGAAGAAGTTGGTTATCTTTTGTGAAATTAATCCATAATAAGACAGTCTACACCATTTGTAATCTTCTACATTCATATTAACTGGTTTAAACAAAAGATTGTTTGTGCTAAGGGAACGTTTTCTGTGTAATATTTTTTCTATTAAATCATCTTTGTACCCATTTTTCACTGCAATATCTTTTATTGTCTTTAGTTCTTGAGCAAAATTACTTTTAGAGATAGGTATGTCCAGCAGTGTAATTAGCAGGAAATGAAAATTGGATAACTTTTGAGAAAAATGACGGTGGCAGTTGAAGGAGATGATAATGTCTGTGGCAGTTCTTTAACGAAAAATTGCATATTCAAAGTCCCACCCCTTTTTCAACACGATGATGTCTAGAAAATTGGGTTTCCCATTATGTTCTCTCTCACATGTGAAATTGATTTCTTTGCATTGGGAATTTAAGGTGCTCACAAAATTGTCGAATTGTCTTTCTGTGCCTGTCCATATTGCAAAGATATCATCTACGTAAGGAAACCAACAGTGAATGTTCTTTGTAAAAAATGAGGGACTGCTGAATAGTTTCCCTTCAAATTTGTTCATCTAAAGGTCAGTGGTGATAAGGAGACCCAATCATAAGCCTTCCACTTGTCTGTAGTATTCATCAACTGGGAATAGTTTTGCTCGAAACACCTCAGTAGTGAAATAAATTTATTGAGGAAGGGTGGTTTGGAATCAGCACTCTTTAACAGTTTTTCCACCACTATCAATGCTTCAAAAACCGGGATACTTGAAAAAAGGTTTGTAACATCAAATGACACTAAGATATATTTGGAGGGCAGGGGACATTCTTGGAGAGCTGCACCCAGGAATTAGGGACAGTGAAAAAATAAATTTTGTTTTTCATTTAATGAACATTAGCATCCACAAAGTTGAGACAGAAACAATTGAATATGTTGCATTTCATTATGAGGATTTGTCATAAATCTAATAATATCTATGTTTTGAGGACATTATTTGGATTGGTGCCTACATTCCAAATTAAAATACTATGTGTTTCAGATAAATTCCTCAAATTTATGAATTACAAACTAGGAATGCCAAGATGTGACTTCAATCCCTCTCATCATCTTTCACTCCACCAATGGAAATCTTAATGTGACAAGGCTGTCCTAATGGAAGGAATGATCTAATTTTCCATAATATACTTATTAACTTCCACTATAATCAGCTTCTCTCATTATTAAATTTTCATACAGGGCATCAATGCCCCGAGGACGATGGCGGAGTTAGCCATTGAAACGTCGGCCGCTGACACCCTGACCCGGTGGAAAACCCGCGAAGACTTCAACAGAACAGATTTCTTATGTTTATAATTGTCATTATCTCAATTAATTAAAATATTTTCTTTAAATCTTATTAGACCTACTGATTAATAATCAGATTATTACTTCAAATATAATGTAATGTAGTTGCTATATTAATTATAGTTTAGCGTGCTTATATAAAATATTTACTATATACCATCTGTATATATCTTTTTGTATGTCTTTCGTGATACATTTTCTAATTCCTTTCACTTGCCAACTATTACAGTTATTTAACATATGCACATTTTTAAAATCCTCTCAATTTTTTCGTCATTGGCTAATTTCCTGAAATAAATGTCGAAGTTGATATGATAGATCTTTTGGCAACTGAGGTAGGTTTCAAAATTGCGCTTATTTTCCTTTGCTTAACAAAGGAGTGTCGAATTGTAAACATTTGAATAGTGGCATCTGAAGTTTTAGGATAGTGTACAGGATTTTGGTAATTGTTAAAATATACAATTTAATTATTCCTCGAGTTGCTATAATATATTTAAAGTTATTACTCTTTGATATCTTATCCAAGACAATGTAATGGACGCCGAGGAGCAGCAAACATCTGTACCTCTACCGCAACTATCTGCTGAAGAAGTTGATGTTGAAATTTTGCCTTTAATTTATGAAATAATCAGAAGGTATAAAGCTCAGGGATGGATGGATACTGGCTGTAATATTTATAAAACTATAAGTAAAATTTGAGTCTGTTGTATTTTACGTGTGGTTGGCGGATATAAATAAATTAATAATTGAAGTGCGGGATTTCGTAACCCGTCTTCTATTTAAATCGATTTGTATTTCGTTGCAGCATTGAAAGAGATCCACACGACGCCACTCAAAAACCTAGAGAGTCGCAAGATACTGCTCAGAAAATATTGGAGTTGCAGAAGAAGCTTGATCAAGCTAGAGATCAGGTTTGTATCCTCACGCTTATTTGGTGATGGCTGGAGTACATTGTATTTATTGGATGTAATATGCTGTTTTCTTTCACTTGAGTAGGATTTAACATCAAGCTTATTTCAAACCTGTGGTCCATTTTATCAAATTTTTTATTGTTTTTTAAAATGAGTGTATATTACAACAACCTGCTTACCCTCGTTCTTAGCGTTGTAAATAAAGTCACAGAAGATTGGTAACAGTTGAATGGCCATTTCTAATTCCATACTGATATGGTTGGAATTGGATGGATATTGTCTCATTCCTTGTTTTATCAGGTTAAGAGGCTGCCAGGTGTAGACCTCAGTCGGGAGGAGCAACTGAAACGTTTGGAGTTTTTGAGGACACAATTGCGTCTGAAGAGGGAACTTCTCCTTAAGTATAGAACTACATGTACCTTTGAAATACCACCAAGTGGAAGCAGCAACTCAAACTCTTTTTCATCCCCATTGTCTTCTACTACTCAGCAGCAGATTAATACCAACTCCTTACCTACATCTAATGCACAACCAATTGTCAACAGCACAGGAAAGGCATAGTGTCTCTTCATTAGGATTTTAGGTAAGCCACTTGAATTTTGTAAACTAATTTTTAAATATCATATTTTAACGTTCCTGTGAAAAGTAACACCTCGAGTGGGTAATGAATTGTGGGTTGATATTTTCTAACCTATGGATAACGGAGCACCATATTCTTAAAAATCTGGATGGTCACAGGACATTTACATAGTATGAAATCATTTATGTAGTAACTATATTTTACAGAATGTATTTTTTAAACATGTTTGTTAAAAGGGTCGAGTTATTTTAATGTGCATTTGTAAAATTAAATTTTTAATGGATTATAAAAACACATCTCCGATCGACTATGGAAACAAAAAAATTGAAATGGGAAAGGAAAAGTGGTGATTAATTTTCTCGTATGTTTAAGTTTTATTTCATGAATTGAAATAAATGTTTCAAAAAGAATAATTTTCTGTTGCAATACTGATTGCATTGCAAAATTGATTGAATTGTGCAATCATTGTGTGATCTTTTCATTTTTTATTTGCTGATTTTTTGGGATTTTTGAATTGCTTTAATATAAAGGAAAAATTGCGGTGAACACCCGTTTTCCCAATTTAAAGTTTGGGAAATAGATAGGAACTTTACGATATGGCTTCAGTTACTTGACTGCCCAAAACAATATTGCTGCCTAAAATGCAGGGAAGAGATTTCACAGAGCATGCAATTGAAAATATTAAAGTATCTTCCATTTTTAAAGAATAGAATCTGTAAAGAACATTATTAAGATTGCAAAATAAGACCGCTTGAATTCGTTTTTCATGTGCAGTAAATACTCGACTGAATTATTTTAATAGGTAGAGGGAAGAGAAGCATTCAAACATAAAACAGCCAAAAATGAAAAAAAAATACATTTTATGAAGTATCATCATCTTGAACAATCCCTGGGCGTATTAACCAAATTGTATGAGATTTAAAAATCTTGGTTCAGCAATGAGTACATTAATGTGTTCATTTTTCATAGGTGAAATTATTGTTTTCAATAAAAACTATAAACAATGAAATCAGTCAAAGGTGAGAATGGAAATTTAGCTGAAATTCACTTTGCTGGAGTCCACTTTTGACAATTTTTTCACTTTGACCAAAAGTGAATGAGATTGCAATCCATGCTAAATATGTTTCAATTTGAACAACCATTGTGTTAATGATCAGAATAGATTCCACCTCCTTATGTGTTTTTCTGGTGAATATTCTGGGTACTTCAATGAAAGGAGCTGTTGTTTCTTCCCTGCCCTCACACATGCACAAGTTCTGCTCTTGTCATTTTCTTTTGAAGTATGAACAGTCAACATTGGCCTAATTAAAGTCATTTTTTATTGTAATAACCAACCAAAGATTGGTCCATGCAAAGGAGTGAAAGTCTCTCACAACTTTTGCAACACTACCTATTTTTGTCAGTTTGATGTGTAATTTCATCTTTTCCCTGGTATAAATATTATTGAAAATGCTATAAACATAGTTTTTTGTTGCTGCTTAACAAATGACTTCTGTAGTTGCTGTTTTTAAAAAAAATCACAGCATGGGTAGTACTACGCCTTCAGTAATTCATTTAAAGCACTTTTTTCTTGTGAGTGTGAACACCACTTCAGAAACTGTATGCCCGGGGTAATGACAACTCTTTTTGCTGGAGAAGACCTAATAAACATCCTGATTTTAAGCATTTTCATTATTTTCCTCTTTTAAGGTTAAACGTAATGGTGCTACGCTTTTTGCTGCGTTTTTTGGCCAATGAGCAGGTCATTCAAAAACTTGCTGATTCATGGATAATAAGAACAGCTGCCAGAAAACTGGTTCAAGGCTTTATGAAAAGCCAAAGAGCCATTGAAAGTGATGAGACCTTGAAAAGAGCTGTGTCTAAGCTGTCTGAAGAACTCAAGAAATTTAGGAGACCTTGATTGCTGCATTAACTGGGAATAAGGTTTCAAAATTTCTCATCATATTATTGAAGTTTTGTCAGAAATAAAACACTGGTGTATTTATATTTGTAAATATCAAAATGATAAAGGACTAAAGTAAATTATTCAAAATTGCTGGGATGAATATCATCCAATTAAGGGAAGAAAGTATTTAAATGAATGTGTGCAATGTCATCGACCTCTTAATTTGTGGAACAGTGAAATTTATGTGATAATGCTGTTGATGATTCAGTGCTATTAATTGCAGAAAAGTTGCTTACTAAAGTGTGGCATGAGTACCTTTTGGCTTACAGTATCTTTCAAATGGCATTCAAGCGTTAATACTGATTTACTTCAAAACAAAATGTCATTTGGTGCATTTTATGAGGATGTTGTCTTGACGTAAAAGTTATTATCAGTGTTAGAGAAAATACAAATTTATGGGCAGTCAAAATATTCAGGGGGTTGATAACATAGTAATGTCATTTCAGTTCTAATGTTTCAACTTGTATCCTATGTAATAATTCTTTTGGGATAGCCATGATGATTTTCAGTTAATTTTTTGATTTCATCAGTTTATTCTGAATGAAGATAAATGCGATGAAAGTCATTGTGTATGCATTTGTGTGTATGTTTAGCAAGTGATTGAATCATAGAAAAAAGTGTAATGTAGGAGGTAATGAAATCTCATTGGATTTTTTATTTTTGACAGCGAAAATGTCCGCAAATAATGTAAGTTTTTCTAATCAAGAATTCATAGCAGCAAGGAAGAGATGCAAAGTGGGCATAATGGATGATGAATCTGATGCTAGCGTTTCTTCATTGGAGAGTTCAGGTGGCAGTGAAGCTGCTTTGCTCCCGGCTTTCCATCGTCTCTCTTATGCCACACCAGTCGAAATTTTAAGGCGAATGGCATTATCACTGGTGCCTCCTCTCCACCCCTCGAGGGTTCTAATGAAACCTATTTTGGATCCTGTTGGACCTACTCTTGTGATAACCCTCCTCATCTGTCTTCTCACGTATGTCTCTTCCAAAACCGCCCCTTTCAAGTACCATGTGCTTGAAGCTGTCATAATCATCGGGTTGTATGTGATCATCGTATCCTCCAGTGTTTTTTTCCTGGGTTATTTGTTCACAGGTGGAAGGTATCCTGTGTCTTTCCTTCAGATTTTGATTCTCTTAGGATATTCACTTGTTGGCCATCTCCTCTCCCTTTTGATTTCTTTTGCACTCTATTCATATAAGGACCCTTCAATTGAACTGGGACAGAACGCTAATGCCAGGGATGGAGGGTTTGGTGCAGTTATGCCTCAAGATGATGCTGCAGGGATGTCTGGTCTGTCAAATGCTGGAGACTATGCTGGGTTAACCGCAGGTGGTCATGCCTCGACCCTTGGAGAGGATTTGGATCCCATGATGGCTGCCAATTCAGGTCGACCTAAATTAAACGAAGGTGGAGACACTGCCTTTTTGATTTCCTTACCCCTTTTGGCAGGGCCAGCAACATTGCGGGTTGCCCTTGTGCTCCTATCACCAATCCAGTCGCCTCCTGGCCGTATGATCCTGGGGACAATACTTTGTTTATGCCATCTACTTTTACTCATTGTTCTTCATGCCTCTTTTGTGCACCCAACATTTCGATATGGGGCAAAAGGGTAACAGTGCCTTTTAGGTTAGCTAAAATTGAGCATATTTTAAGCTAGTATAGTTGCAATGTTGATGCCACTAAGCTATCTCAAAGAGATTACTTAATAGGCCAAGTTTGAAACAATAAAGGTTAAAATTTTCAGAATTCATATTTATTGATTTATGTGTTCATGTCGATATCTCTCTTGTAGTTTATCTTGATTGAACAAACATACAAAAAGCTTAATAGGAACGATAATGTATTTCTGACCAACATTAACAGGTTTTTTTAAGTCAATGGCATTGAAGTCTTTTGTTATGACTGTGTGTCCTTTTTGTAATATTTCAACATAGGAAGAATGCTAGCTCTTCAGCAGTTTTGATAAATGGTTTGAGTGTTGTGAATTAAGGTATTTAAAGTGGATTAATGTTTTGGAATGAACTTTGAAAGTAAGAAGGAGAGAGAGAGAATCAGTCATGGAGTATCATTGGTGTAATTTCATAGTTGGTGAACAAAGACAGTGCTGATGAGATTATTTTAGTGGTATGTATTTGGATGCCCTGGCCCGAGTGATTTTTTGGAATACAGTGTATATGCAGCAGAGTAAATGAAGTGGGAGGACATTAGGCCCACCTAGTGTTCATGCATTGTGTGCTTCTGCATTTGGAGCTGAAGTGATAATGCCATATTACCTAACCCATTCAACTCATTCTAATGTAAATGATACTTGATTATTTTTCAATGAGCACATTTTTATGATTTTTGTAATGTGTTTGGTGTAAATTAAGTGTTAACACAATTTGATCCTAGGTAATAAAAATGTGCAATGTTCATTTTTATTTATTTTTTACTTTTTCAACTTATTTTTGGAGACCATAGCAGTCTATCATCACAAAATTTAAGAAGTAATCTAGATTCAAAAATACAGGGTGCGCTCCAAAAGTAGCACAGTTCAATTTCCTGCAGCCGCTCATATTTGTCGGAGTGGGATCAAACCACTTGGAGTAGTTGGGGGGGAGGCTAAGATTTGCTGCAAAACTGGTCTTAGTGCTCTCCAAACTCTGGAAGTGGCAGGACATTAGTCATTGTTAACCACTGCACACCGACCTTGTCACAAAAAAAATGAAATCGATGATTGAGCCATATTACGCGATTGTTAAGATTTGTGCTAAACTGAGAAAATATCTTTTTAAGACAAATAAAATTATTCATGAGGCCTACGGGGACTCTGCTCTGTCTTACTCACAAGTTTCGTGGTGGTTTCATGGAGGACCGTGAAGAGGTTCATGACAAACAATGCTCTGAGCGGCCATCAACCAGCAAAACTGACAATGTGGCTCGTGTTCGGCAATTGTGAGACTCTGACCATCGATTGAGTATCAAGATGGTTGCCAATGAACTGAACTTGTCGTCTACTGTTGTGTTTTGCATTGCTACTGAAGATTTAGCGATGAGGAAAGTGTGCAGCAAGCTCGTGCCCAAGGTGTTGGCCACAACCCACATCAAGTCCATGAGTTCCTGTCCAAACACCAGGTGCCAACACTGCCCCCCCTCCCACTCTAGTCCTGATGTAGCCCCTGCAGACTTCTTTTTGTTCCCTCGGATTAAGGCAGCCCTGAAAGGAGCCTGTTTTTTGTCCATAGAAGAGATCCAAAGAGCCGTGATGAAGACCTTGCAAGAGGTCCCCGAAGACACCTTCCAGGGTGCATATGGGTTATGGCAGAGTCACTGGACAAAATGTGTAGAGGCCCAAGGACAGTATTTTGAAGAATTTTAAGTGTTTGTGTAAATCTGTTCAATAAATTACTCAAATGACTAAACAGTTAAATTGATAAAAAAATAATTGCATTACATTTGGAAAGCATCCTGTATAGTTTATCTGTCCTAGTTACACCATTGTTGGTTGTAAGTTGTCACTTTCTGTGAAACAAGTGAGGAAATTTTCTGAAAGGCTATGGATGTATAGTATTTTTCAGTCATATCCATTTTTTTGAGCTGATTGGGAATGAGCTCATTTGTTAACAGCAGATATTTATGTGCACTACAAGAGCTTTTGAAAGCTATGATAGTTCAAACCCTGATTTCACAAAAGCCACAGGTTCCTCACCGAGGTTTCATTTAGGTTTTCACTGGATTTGACCTGAGTTTTCACCTGGGTTATATGTATCTGGGTTTGCACCTCCTTTTAACGCTCATTTCCACGTGTGTTTTCACACACCTGTGGCATATATCTGGGGATAACATTTAAGAAATCCCTAGTGAATCACATAGTGCACAGTGACTTGAAAATAGCTAACATAACACCTACATTTTTTCAAAAGTGGTGGCAGATAACTGCCGAGTAATTGTGGTCCAACTATCCCCTTCACATCCATTTCATGTGAGGCCATGGGAACAATCATTTTTAGTTTGATAGTGAATCATCTTATATTCAGGATATTTGATGAACAATTGACCTGATTTCCCCAGGGGTAGTATGTCAACATTGTTGGGAATGTTTCTTGGCCTGAAGGTTGAATTGCAGATTAAATCTATTTTCTGATAATCAGAAAAACAAGATAGGTCCATTATTATTAGGTAATCTACCGGTTAAGGTAGGTTTTTGGATGGACACAACTATCAAATAAACATTTTGTGACTCCCCACCTAGCAAACTAATCTATATCAGGTCCCTCTTCATCTCGGTGTACTTCTTTCCTCCCTTCATCCTGTCCAACATCCCTATCCTGTTCCTGCCCTTTCCTCATTTGCCCAACATTCTCCCCTGTATTATCTTCTTTAACATCCCACTACCGCTCAATATGCCTTTCATCCATTTTTCCTGCCTCCATAGGATTTCTCTCAACAAACCCCTCTCCTCACCCACCATTTCCAGTACTTCCTCATTTGTTTTCCTTTCGGTCCATTTCACCTTCTCCATTCTTCTCCACACCCACATTTCAAAAGCCTCCAATCTACGTCTATCCTCCTGCTTCAGCGACCACGTTTCCGCGCCATACATAGCTACGCTCCATATCAGAGTTTTTACGAGTCTTGTCTTAACATCCCTACTCAACGTCCCCGTCATCAACTCCCTCCTCCTTGAGAAAGCCTCCTTGCCTAGCGCAATTCTTCTCCTTACATCCCTACCACTTTGACCGTATTGGTCCAAAACACTTCCGAGATATGTAAACTGCTCTACCTGCTCTATTCTTTCCCCGCCTATTACAATATTTAGCTTAGCCTTTTTCTTTCTGGAAAATCGCATAACCTTTGTTTTATTAATATTGATTCTTATCCCATATTTATCGCACTGAACCTCCAATTCACTCAACAATGCTTGCAACCCCTTGGCTGACTGAGCAACTAATGCTTGGTCATCAGCAAACCTAACCGATTTTACGAGTTCCCCTCCGACTTTCATTCCTACCTCCAGTTCTTCCCATGCCTCATTAATCATTTCCTCTACATATACGTTGAACAGTACCGGTGACAATGGGCAACCCTGCCTTACACCTCTTCCTAACACTGCCCATCCAGACTCTCCGTTCCCCACTCGCACCTGAGCAGTCTGAGACATGTACAGGTTGCGGATCAGTCTCCTGTCCCTCCAATCCATTCCTATTTTCTGCAATACACGCATTAATTTTTCCCAATTCACTCTATCAAACGCTTTTTCGAAATCTACAAAACAGGCAAAAACGTCCTGATTGTATTCTATATTCCTCTCGACTAGTGATCTCATTACTGCAATGGCATCACGCGTACCTCTTCCTTTCCTGAACCCAAACTGATCATTCCCTAAGTAATCATTTGCCTTACTCTCTATCCTTTTGTTGATGATCCTGAGAATAACTTTAGCTGCGTGGGATATCAAACTTATTGTTCTGTAATCCTCACATGACGAAGCCTTTGCCTTTTTTGGAATAGGAACTAACACCGATCTCACAAAATCTTCCGGCCAGATTCCTTCCTTATAGATACTACGAATCAGTCCATATATGGCCTTTTTCCCACCTTTCCCTAACCATTTCAACATTTCTACAGGAATATTGTCCACCCCCACAGCCTTATTTGCTTTCATCTCCTTTAATGCCCTTTCTATTTCATCGTCGAGTATGCCTGGACCTAAGCTATCTTCTTCTACGTCATGTTCCTTTTCTATGTCTAACCTTGTCGGCCTAAGTTCTTTACCATACAGTGTTTCTATATATTCCTTCCATCTCTCTTGGATTTTTCCTGGTTCAACTATTATCTTACCCCATTTATCTTTAACTGTTAGCACAGCTCTTGCCTTCTTACTTCCCGATAATAACTTAACCTTGCTGTATAGAGCACCAATTTCACCCTTCTTCTGTAAACTTTCCATATCCTCGCATTGCGTTTTCCACCATTCTTCTTTTGCTTTATTTGTGGCCCTTCTCAATTTATTGTTTAACTCTTTGTACTTCATTTTGCTCAACTCTGTGTTTATATTTTTCCATCTTCTTCTCTCATCCATCTTCGCAATCATCTCATCCGTTACCCATGGTTTCCTTATCCTTTTCCCGTTAACGGTTCCTATAGTGTCTTTAGCGGCTTCCAATATCCCTTTCTTGATACATTCCCATTTTTCTTCGATAGCACTCAGTTCTTTACCGTCATCCATCATTTTCTCTACAGCCTCCTGATACTCCTTCCTCGTTAATTCATTTACTGCTTCTAAATTCCATTTCCTAACCCGCCGCCCTTGCCTTATCTTCTTGAAACGAACATTACATTTCATAACAACTAAATTGTGGTCAGAGTCCGCATCCGCTCCTGGGAAACTGTGCGAATTTATCACACTGTTCCTAAACCTGTGCCTAACCATAATATAATCTAACTGATACCTTTCTGAGTCACCTGGCATTTTCCATGTATACCTACGCCTTTTGTGGTGTCTAAACCATGTGTTAGTGATGACTAACCCCTGTCTCCTGCAGAATTCAATTGCTTTCTCCCCGCGTTCATTCCTCGTGCCTAACCCATAGTCCCCCACCTCACCACCATCTCTTCCTTCGCCTACCGTCGCATTCCAATCCCCCATCACTATCAAATGTTTCCCTGCAGGAACACTCGCGATGATATCCTCTAACTCATCATACATCCTATCGACTTCTTCCTCCTTGTGGTTGCTCGGTGGCATGTATACCTGAATAATGACCAAGTTCGTCGGCTCTGCTTTAATCTCTACGAGTAAAATTCTATCTGTCGCTTGCTCTATGTTGACTACGCTTCTTCCTACCCCTTTATTTAAAATTACGGCAACCCCTCGTTGGCTCTCATCCCCGCCGCTGTATATTACTCTATAATTGTCACTCCAGTAATCCCCGCTATCCTTCCATCTCACCTCGCAGAGGCCTAAAACATCTATGTTACCTCTTTCCATCTCTCGCTTAATATTTTCTAATTTGCCTCTCCTCAACATTGTCCTGACGTTCCAGGTTCCTATTCTAACTACTTTCGCCTTCTTCTGAGTCTTCTGTCCTGCTGAAGTTATTCCTTCCCCGCAAGGGTTTCGTGGGATGACGACCACGGAAGCCTTGCCTCTCCCGCTGCCGGGCACGACACACGGCCTCTTGGGCCGTGTCCCGTAGTTGCCAGGACTCATATTATCTATAGTGCCCATCATAATATTCTTGGGAATCATAATTGAGGTGGTTTCCCGTTGCCTTCCTCAATAGTGTTTTTAACGTGACACCATCACTTAATGGCCGCCCCACTGGGGTCAGACGCCATTGCAGCCGCCTCACTGAGGAACAGACGCTGCGTGGACTACCTTTCGTCTGGATAGGTCCATTATACAATGATATTAAAATATCTTAGCCACCCACTAGTCCTTGGTAGAAATGTAATGGAAATAAGATTGTAAAGATAAAATGCCCAGACAATATGTTTAAAATGTCATTTTTTATCAGAAATGTCATTGGTGCCAATTTGGAAACATTTTTTTATGGCAGAAAACCTATGGTGCGATCATTATTTTAGCTAACTCTTATTTAATTTTTTCCAATACTAGTAGCTAATCTCAGCAGAGTAGAGAAGTATTTTCAACTAGCATACTATAGTGCTTATGAACTGCTGAAAAATTATTATGGTTTTAAATACAACTTTTCCATTGGGAAATTACATGTAAGCAACATTTAATTATGATATTGCCTGCCTGGTGTGGATTCATACACCCTAGTGGTAGCTGGCATGTTGCCTTGTAGAGGTGTGCTCAATAGAAATTCTTGTGACAGAGCCAAAAGAAATACACGTTGGTAAATGTACATATCATCAAAAGAAACTACTCTAAGTTGAAAAAGTCAAAACTATAGAAAGTTTGTATTTTTAAATTTTTTGAATTTATAAACACTTACTCACCTCACAAGATCCAAATAAAAAAATAAGATGTTATTTTACACTGTTAAACCTCAACTTTGAATATTCTCAGAGTGTTTGTGATTCTGCATGGGATTTAATTTTGGAATTAAACACGATAGATGCGAAGAAATAGTTCCTCATTTCAAGAAGATTCACTATGAATGAACAGAAAGTGTCACATTATTATTGCATGGTCTGGGTTGGGAGGCACGGAAAGGATCGTGATTAGGTACATGCATCACTAAAACGTTTTGATAAATACTAATCATTTGAGTTTAATGCTGATGGAGAAGGAGTAATTTTTTGTATTTCATTGGTAGGTGAGACTACGATGAAAAGTCAAGCGATATCAACTTCTTAATCAGTCAATTTAGGAATTGTTTTTCCCTAGCACAATTTGTTATAACTGCTGGAAACATAACAAAGAAATTTAAACCTCCTGAATGTCATTAATAACCAATTGCTCTTATTCGTTAGTGGCCCAATACCCCCTACTACGTACCCCCATGGTGTAGGGTTAGGATTGGATAATAGATCACAAGCATCATTCTTTAATTGGCATATAAATGGGAGGAGAAATATATTTTTGTAATGACCCCAGTTGAAGTCCAAGGAGAGAATATTTTTAAGCTAGATGTGCTTCATTTTATGGATTTACCTTGGACAGTTATGTTTGAAAATAATTCTAATTGAAGTAGTTGTCCCTTGAAAGGAACTCCTGATACCAATGCAGTATTCCAGTGATGAAAATGTAACATTTCTATGTATCTAATGAATGAGTGTGCTAGCAGTCAGTCAGGTTTGTTCAACACAACTTAATCATCCGTATGAGCGAAGGTGAGGCTGTAAGGCTGCTTTGAAAACCTATAGAAGTACCTCTGTGGAGAAACTCAATTGCAGAGAGGGATGGAAAACCCAGGATGTACAGGGGGTTGGGTGGGCCCAGGTGTGGGGAAGAGATGGTGAAGAAGCAACTGGCACCTGGTTTTTCAAGAACCCATAGAGAGGGGCAGGTGGAACTGCTTGTAAAAAAATAGGATTCATCATCAGCTCTTGTGGCAAAAATTCACAGTTCTTACATTATACTAATAAAAATATAAATGAATATTTACTATGGGCAATAGGTTATCCATGTGTTTATCTTGAAAATACAGTATATGGATTAGAGGCACAGGCTCTTTAGTATAACTTCATATCTCAGATATTTTATTCCAACTTTTGACATTACACGTTTTTATGAGCTGGATGAATATTATTAGTGGTCTACTCAGAATAGTGTATCATCAAAATGGAAGAGTTATATGCTATTGTTTTGCATCAATTTACTTTTATTAAAAGATGATATTTCATATGCACAATTAACTGTCAAAACATTTTTCCATCTGCATGTTAAATTTCAATTACATATATCATTAATTTTTAGCTTCTTTGTTATGATTAACAGAAGGCATCAATGACAATCAATTTCTTAGGATAAGGCATCCATTCCATTCCTTTCCAGTCATTCAAAAGCTTTTCTTAGATAGAGTAGCTAGATTAAGATTCATAAAACTTATTGTTATTCAGAGCAGCTGAAACATATTTGAAAATTGGTTCAAAGGCAAATTATTTTATCTTATTTTTAACTTAGGAATATTTTGCCATTTTGTGATGCTTTAAGAGTTAAATCAACAACTTCCCTCTATTATCATGATTTAGGGAATGTTACTGCTCTCTGTTCGACCCAAGGAAAACAATATTCAAGCCAGATCAGAATTTGTAGTAGTTTGCCAGATGTGGGTACTAGATTTTCTGATTCATAACTTAATAACCAGAGGGCCTAGGTCCGTTTCCCAGGCAAGCCTCTCTGGGCACCCTCAGCTCCACCTAAGCTATGTGAGTTTTTGGGTGCCAGATCTTCCTGGGAAACCATAACCGGCACAAGGAAAGGCACTGGCCCCTCTAAACTGATGTGTGAATTTCACATGCCATTGGGCTTAGTACTGGGTGAACTCTACCATCACCTACCGACCCAATCTTCGGGTCGATTACTGTTTCTGTTTTTTAACTTCAGTTGTATTGAGTAACTTGGTTATTTCAATTTCATGGATTTCCAGCCATATTAAGAAGTAGTCCTATTTCTTTATTCTCCATTAATTTAAATATTTTTCTTTTAACATACTATATATCTAACAGGCATAAGATTTCTGATTTCTAATGATCTGTTATTGCAGTAAGTTCATCTTGAAATTAAAAGATACTTTTTTTAGAACGGTCAGAGTAAAGACCACCCAAATATCATTAATAAATCATGTTATCTTATATTTTTTGAGGTTCTTAAGTGAGTTAAAAGAACATGCAATTTAATTTTTATGACCTGTAGTTTGATCTAGTATCTTGATAAGAAAGAATAAAGTTTTGACACCAGAATGGCTCTAAACAATTACTTCAATTAGTGTGTAAAAATAGAATTATGTAAAACTCATATCAGATTTAATATCAATGCTGTCCTTTGAATTTTAACACTTAATTTAATTCATGTGTTCCAAGCCTGTTCAAGTAATGAACTTTCTGTGATTTCAGTAGTGCACATGTTAATATGCAGTTTCTAGACCAGAGCAAATTGTTATAATCTGGAACTGTATAGATAATATTTTTCAATCTTGTGAATGCATGTAGGAAAGTCTGATTTATATGTCTAAGTAGAGGGACAGAAAAGAGAAAAATATGATGGATCATTACTGGAGGTGGTTGTAGTGCAAGCAATTTATGCTGATAATGCTTGAAACATTTTGTATTGCTCTAAACTTTTTATGATAATATTCCTCCTAGTTACAATAGTCAGTGAACCAACACACATGAACATAACAAAATTTTCATTTATCTATGTCGTTTTTACAGTTGTCACAAAATTCACATATATGGAATAACAGTGGCAGAAAAATAAATGTCAAATTCAAGGTGCTTCAAAATACAGCTACTTGATATGCATGAAACTTATCATGCTTTGTTTATTGGCTCTTTTGTAGTGGTCATGACACAATGTCAGCAATTAGTCATCACACTCAAATTTATTTCATTGAATAATTGTCATGGAATTTTTGTTCACAATGGTAACTTGCCACCTTCTCTTGACACTTTTGTCTAAGTATATTCACAAAATCATACTTATTTAATCGCTAATTAAAAACTCAGAGTAATTTCTTTCGGTATGTTATTGGTTTCAAGTTCTGATTTTTAACTTTACTAATTTGTATTGTAAATAATCTGTTAGGTTTATAATAAAAAAAAATTAAATGAAGAGTTTCTTCATTTTTCATAGAAGTTCTTATTTACTAATGTGTGGTGACTGAGAATAGCTGTATACAATCCTAGCAATTCACAGCCACAGCCAAAGTCCATTTCTTCTTCCTTTCCCAGCACCTGATCTTGTGCTGACTCTACTCCACTCTCAGTATTTGAAGATCATCATTCGGTTCCTGGAATAGGTTATGTCATTTATTAATAATATAATTTATTTTGTGAACAAATAATGAGCGTAAGAATTGAAAGAGGCTATTATCTGCACAAAATTGAGTACATCCAAGTAATTATTTGTGTGCATTTATTGAAGGTTGAAATATGAGGATATTTTTTTTAGCATTATGCAGACAGTTTGAAATATGTTACATTTTTCAATGTAATATAATATAATTTCATCAAAATCTTCCATGTAACATTCGCTAAATGTATACGATATGTTTTAAAATAATATAACTAACCTCTAGCATAAAAATAATGTACACCCAATCTTGTCAATGGAGAGTAGTTTTGGGTGAGACAGTTTGAATTGAGGAATAGATAACCAAGGTTGAGAGTACCAGTTATCCATCCTGGTAGCAAGTGAGCTTGCTTTAATTATTTTCAGTCATTCTCAGCCTTTACATGACCTTAATGGTGACACGGGAGAGAGTAGTCTGAAATATCAGGTCAGACTTCATCCATTGTTTTTATTACATTACTAATCACCTGGGTTGATCGTGTTTAGATGAGTCCTCTTTCTAATTTATGTCCTAACCAGATTCATGGCCATAACCACAACACTCTTGTGGCATTATCAGAAAATGTCCAAAAGAATGATTTCAACCAGTACCATCAGCTTAAGTTTTAATAAGACAACCTAGTATTTCTCATCTGGTAAAACAAATTTGAACATATAAGCATATCTGAGTAAGTTATTTGCCCGAGAGGAAGATTAGTGAGTAGAAATTAGTTGTCATGGGGAGGAAGAAGATGGTTAAATGCAATTTAATTTAAGTAGTCGCCCTAAGGTTAGTTTTACATTATTTCTTTGTTTATTTCTATGGGCGTCATTGAGCTGGCAGAATGGATTGGTTGGCTTTTTGTTTATTTGGTCACACTGTACCCCACCTGCTCTATTCTTTCTCTGCTCTTTTGTTACTCACAGATTCTTGTGAGGGCCTCTTCTCTCTGGTGTCCAGTGACCCTCCATCGCCACCATCTTCCCTCCATGCATCTCCTCCAGCCTCCACTCCTCTCTCCCACCTGTGCCCACCGAGTTCATATTGAAGGCGGCGCCAAGTTGAGTCAGCAGATCGCAGCCATGAGAAACGTCCAAATTTCTTGCCCATATTGAACTGACAAGTTGAGGGAAAAACTTGGATTATACAATTGGGTATGTTTTCCCTTGTTTTTTCAAATATCTTAATATCTATCTTTTCAATAAAATTGTATGTTCAAAGTATATTTTGCGACCTTTAATGGTGAAAGATTTAAAGTATTGAAATGTTATAGATTAAACTCTATCAATTATGAGGAGTTCAAGTCAGGGTGATTATAAAATGAAAATTTCAACAAAATGAAGAACATTAAAGTTTCAACCAATTGCTTTGCCAAATTTCAAGAAACTGCAGGAGATGCCACAACAGTAACTTTTAACAGAGTCATCCGCTAACATGCATTTCATTGCAACAATTTCAGAGTGTAAAAATCATTCGCCTAGACTGGGATTCAAGCCCGGTTCTTGATTTGTCTAAGGTATAAACAGCCTAAGTGCTTCAAATTGGCTTTAACCTAGTGGACTGTGGCACGTCGCTCACAACTACAATCGCCTTGACATAGTATGTACAATATTTCATCGCAACATCTTGTTCCTTTAAAAAAAGCCCAAAATTTTCAGAGTGTAAGAGGACATCTCGATAGCTTAACTGGCTAAAGCGCTCGGCCGGATATCGAGGGATCTGGGTTCGAATCCCGGTCAAGGGGAATGATTTTTACACTCTAAAATTGTTGCAATAATTGCTTTGCATAAATATAAAATGAATATTATGAATGGACTGTGGAGCCATTTGGAGAAGCTGATTTATTTTCTCAAGTTTATTGTACATGACTAGCTTGCAAATGAAATACTATCATATAGCTTGCTTCTGTGATGTTGAAAGAGATGCAAGTGAGGTATTGAATGAACTTGATCATATTTTATCACAACTGATAATAGGAAGACAGTGGGTTCTCTTCGTACTTAGTGAAATTATTTGTTTGAAAAAATTAACTGTGCTTTCATATGGGCTATTAACATTTGTTTTATGTGTTTCCCTACTGAAATGATATGCTAGAGTACCTTATGTGGCATCATATATGATAATTTCATTTTTCACTTTATGATCTCCATGCCATGGTCTCCCAAAAATGTCTCCAGGTTTTCCAGGGAATCGATTATGGAACACTCATATGCCAAATGGTAGATATGAAGGTGGCAGGTGGTAGTGAACATATTATAACTTCAGGAACTTAGGTGCTATGAAATATATACTAAGGTCAAAGGAAACTTACTGTTCCACAATTCTGTTGTATCCCCAGGGGTGCATGAAATGGGAAAACATAAAATAATTACTTAATTACTAATATTACCCTTAAGAAAATCTTATTTGAATTTGCAGCATTAATATGTTTTTATACTTACTCTACTGTCCAACTTCAGTGGGGTAAGATGAGGGAAAAGATGAAATGAATGTGTGATTAGAAATGTATAAAAATGTGTGAGTTTTCATTTTCTTGTTTGTTACTAGTATTCAGTGAAACGGGTAAATTTTCCTTCTAAACTATTGTTATTCATGCATGGAAACAAACAAATGACAAAGTAATTAATGAAGAGACTGTTACCTGGCACATCTTCAGAGGCATGAAATAGAAGAATTACTCATAAATATTTGATTGCACAAACGTAAATCAATTATTTTTACTCAGCAATTTCAATGTTTATTATATGATAACATTTTTTTACCTACCAACTATGCATCCATCCATTGACGTTGTTAGGAAAACATGAAAAATAAAATAAGATATCAGGATTATTGTTGGGTGATTTATTAAATTTCTAAAGAAACTGTGAAATATTTATTGAATCTTTTCAAGTGCATGAGCAACTACCAGTGCTTGAATCCGATCTCATGGTTGTCATCAATTAGTTGATTTCGATTTTTAATGCATGCTTTTCACATGTTCCAGTTATGCAGTGGGTTGCAAACCTTCAGTTAATATTTGACTTGTAAAAAATTGTGTTCAGTTTTCTGAAGAAATTCTGATTCTATTATTAGAGAATTGCATACATCATTTACTGGTAGTAGTTTCTGCACTAGTATACTTACATATGTCACTAAAACTATGTACTCATGATTGAAGAAGATACAACCCAAAGAGCCGCAGTGCACGTATATTTGGTCCTGGATTAAATCTCCCATTTCCAAAATTTGGGGTAAACAGAAAGTGTAAAATAACTTCCTTTACCATTAAGTTTTCCAAAAGCAGATCATGCATGCAAATGAGTATGTACATCTACATATATCCCCTGCGAGCCACCAAAAAAGGTGTGTGGCAGGGGGTGTAGTACCATGAGGGATAGGGGATAAGGGGGTTGGGGTTATCAATTAGGTGAGGAAAGGTGGGGGGAACCTGTAAGAAAAAAAAATGTTTTTATTTATATTCACAAACATACATAAATATATATATATATATATGTATAATGTATATATATATAATTTTTTTTTGTGTAATATATTGTATTTGTGTATGTGTGTATATATAAACACAGTAATCTACCCAAAGGTCGGTTTAGTAGGTGATAGTAGAGCTCACCCATGTACCAAGCCCTATACGGCGTGTGAATATTCACACATCAGGGTAGGGGGGCCAGTTCCTTTCTCTGTGCCGGTTGTGGTTTCCCAGGAAGATCTGGTACCCGAAAAATCAACTAGCTTGTGGCTGCAGGTGCCCAGAGTGCCTTGCCCGGGATCGAACCCGGGACCCTCCGGTCGGCAGTCCAACGCTCTACCCGCTAGACCACCGCGACCCGCGTGTGTATATATATAAATATATATATTTTATGTATATACATACACACACATATATATATATATATATACATACATATAAATAAATACATATCCTCACGCGGTACCAACCGACGTGGCTCATTCAATAAGTCCTTAGGACAAAATAGAGAAGCAAGTTATTTTGGGTTGATAGAAAAAAAAATTCAACAATCTCCTGTTTGCTCGACAAACTTTTCCCAGTAATTCTTCATTTTTTTAAGCCATCCAAAAAGAAGGATATTGGTAGTCCTTAAAATCGGCATCCCCATGACCCCCTGATTTGACGTGAATCGTTTCCGTTTTTTCAAGTTTGAGAATAACAAAATTTGGACCAAATTTGGTGAATAGGGTGGATGTTGCAATACTTCGAACTTTAATTCCATAATTTTCGCCATCGTGCCATCGCGTGCCATCGCGCAAAGTGCAGGTGTGAACCCGTGCATTGTCTTGTTGGAAGAAAAGTTTACCTTTGCTAAATGAGGACGTTTTTCTTGATCCCTTCGCTCAACTGGCACAGTAACGACGCATTATACTCTCCATTAACCGTTTGTCCTTTAGTAAGAAATCGATACAGATAAATCCGCGTGCATCCCAAAACACCGCGGCCATCGGCCGATTTCACCCTCTTCCCCTTCTTTGAGCTGGATCGCCTTTATAAGTCCACTGTTTCGATTGCTCCTTTGTTGCTGGAGTGCGTCAATGTTCCGTCCACAGTTGCATATGCATTGACGCAGAAACTCGTCAGGAACGCGACGGAAAATCGTGAGACCAATCTCAAAATCGACCACAGGATTTGGTTTACTCTCCACTGAGAGCAAACGTGGCACCCATCTTGCCGAGGTTTTTTTCACACCCAAATTTTAATTCAACATTGAAAATAATGTACCTTGTGATACACATGTCTGTGGTCTCTACTATTTCGCGAACTTTGATTCGTCGGTAATTCAAAACTACGTCGTTGATTTTACCATTCATTTCGGAGGAAGTCACTTCCACTGGATGTCCCGGACGGTGTTCATCATTCGGGGATGATTGGTCACGTTTAAACTAATTAACCCAATTGTAAACAGTCGCTGACACAGGAGCCGACGTGCCATGAACTTCATCTCACTCGGATTTGTTCTCTTTCCGTGCTCCGTCTTTTAAATAGAAGTGTTTAATGATGTAATTAATATATGATAACACTTTTTTACCTACCAACTATGCATCCATCCATGTGAGGGTGTGTGTGCATATATATACACACACACAAGTATATACGTATGCTCGTATATACTTGTGTGTGTGTATATATACACATCCATGTGTCCATCCATCTACATCTACGTGTGTGTGTATGTATATATATGTATATATATGCATATATATATATATGCATATATATATTAAACACACAGAAACATAAAAGAAGGACACTTACAGTAGATATTGTTTGTGTGTTTGTGTGTTTTTTTTCAAGATTATATATATATATATATATATATATATATATATATATAATATTATATGATATATATATATAATATTATATGATATATATATAATATTATATGATATATATATATATATATATTAGGTAATCTACCGGTTAAGGTAGGTTTTTGGATGGACACAACTATCAAATAAACATTTTGTGACTCCCCACCTAGCAAACTAATCTATATCAGGTCCCTCTTCATCTCGGTGTACTTCTTTCCTCCCTTCATCCCGTTCAACATCCCTATCCTGTTCCTACCCTTACCTCGCTTGCCTAACATTCTCCCCTCTATTACCCTCTTCAACATTCCACTACCGCTCAATACGCCTTTCATCCATTTTTCCTGCCTCCATAGGATTTCTCTCAACAAACCCCTCTCCTCCCCCACCATTTCTAGTACTTCCTCATTTGTTTTCCTTTCGGTCCATTTCACCTTCTCCATTCTTCTCCACACCCACATTTCAAAAGCCTCCAATCTACGTCTATCCTCCTGCTTCAGCGACCACGTTTCCGCGCCGTACATAGCTACGCTCCATATCAGAGTTTTTACGAGTCTTGTCTTAACATCCCTACTCAACGTCCCCGTCATCAACTCCCTCCTCCTTGAGAAAGCCGCCTTGCCTAGCGCAATTCTTCTCCTTACGTCCCTACTACTTTGACCGTATTGGTCCAAAAAACTTCCGAGATATGTAAATTGCTGTACCTGCTCTATTTTTTCCCCTCCTATTTTAATATTTAGCTTAGCCTTTTTCTTTCTGGAAAATCGCATAACCTTTGTTTTATTAATGTTGATTCTCATCCCGTATTTATCGCACTGAACCTCCAATTCACTCAGCAATGCTTGCAACCCCTTGGCCGACTGAGCCCCTAATGCTTGGTCATCAGCAAACCTAACCGATTTTACGAATTCCCCTCCGAATTTCATTCCTACCTCCAGTTCTTCCCATGCCTCTTTAATCATTTCCTCCACATATATAGTACGTTGAACAGCACCGGTGACAATGGGCAACCCTGCCTTACACCTCTTCCTAACACTGCCCATCCGGACTCTCCGTTCCCCACTCGCACGTGAGCAGTCTGAGACATGTACAGGTTGCGGATCAGTCTCCTGTCCCTCCAATCCATTCCTATTTTCTGCAATACACGCATTAATTTTTCCCAATTCACTCTATCAAACGCTTTTTCGAAATCTACAAAACAGGCAAAAACGTCCTGATTGTATTCTATATTCCTCTCGACTAGTGATCTCATTACTGCAATGGCATCACGCGTACCTCTTCCTTTCCTGAACCCAAACTGATCATTCCCTAAGTAATCATTTGCCTTGCTCTCTATCCTTTTGTTGATGATCCTGAGAATAACTTTAGCTGCGTGGGATATCAAACTTATTGTTCTGTAATCCTCACATGACGTAGCCTTTGCCTTTTTTGGAATGGGAACTAACACCTATCTCACAAAATCTTCCGGCCAGATTCCTTCCTCATAGATACTACGAATAAGTCCATATAGAGTCTTTTTCCCACCTTTCCCTAACCATATATATATATATATATATCATATAATATATATATATATTATTTGATATATATATATATATATATATTATGTATACACGCACACAAGTATTTTTCTAGTATGTAGTATGACTTTTATATTTGGGAAGGAAAAAATTGAAACATTTTCACGGAGAAAGATATAATGGGAAGCAGTTGTACTGTTTTCGTGAAAATCCTAATGGGCAGTCGGAATGGGGGCGCCATCGGGGCTGTTATTATCAAACTTGAAGTTTTACAAATCATTCGTTTTCCTGGAATTCCGTTCCTTTATAAGTTTAATTCGAGGCCGCCACCTTTGGGTTAGCTTACGAGCGCCGTTTACATTCAGACCAACCAAACTAGTGAAACATTTAACAGTGCATAAAAACAAATAATTGCGTATTCCTAAAACGCAGGGGTAATGATTTATGCTCTCTTTTCCTAATGCTCGTTGAAATTCTGATGAAGGAGAAACTGTTCCTCTGAATTTAATATTTTAGGGCTCGCCGAGGATAAGGAATTCTATTCCCCTCTCTTCGGTTCCCCCTCTCTACTAGAAGCCGAGCGATTCGAGCATCGATTTGACCCCCTCTCATCTTCAACTTTCGAGTGACGGAGGCGCCGAGCTCGGGCTAACCGCGGCCCGCGGTGGGACCGTCGTTTCCGCCCCGAGGACAATGGTCGGGGGAGTGCGGCAATTTCCTGTTTCGGGCTCTAAGTTGGAACACCCCTCTTTCCGTAATCTCCCACCCCCTGCCGGCCCCTTGTTTCGTTACCCAGACACGGGGTGGCACCTGACGCCGCCGAGCCTATAAATTCTTTCGGTGAATTGATTTCAAGGCTTTTTTTAAACTCTTACGTGGCAGCGATTAGTTTGGAACTTAATAGGCATTAAATGAGAATGTTCCCATCGTACTCATGAGAAATATCATTTTACCTCCTTACACGGTCTGTCATTTCATGCGATTGAATTTAGACCATCATTTCGCCGAAGCCTTAGGATCGTGTTGCATCATCAGCACTCAGGACTGACAGGACAGAGTTTAGGGCTATCGGTAGCTTGTTAAAAACCAATTTTTAGGGAGGGAGTGTTTCAGGAAAGACTTATGACTGGTGGAAGTTGGCTCCCAGGTTTCGCGGAGTGCGGTTCGTTCGTTTGCGAAATCTCCATCACGTGACCTCGCTACGCTCCGTCATGAACCGGTTATTGGAACAGTGCTACGCCATCAAATTTTACCTGAAACTGGGAAAAACCGGGAAGAGACTCATGATATACTCAAGGCAGATTATGATGACAACGTCATGGGTAGATCGGGTGTTTTTGAGTGGCAACGTTGTTTCGAAGGGGCAGAGAAGATGTAGAAGACGGCGGACGTTCAGGACGCCCTTCGACCTCAAAAAGTGACGTAACTCCTGCAAGAGTGAAGGTTTTCTTGGACAGGGATCGCAGATTAAGTGTTTGGATGATATATGATGAACTTGGCATTCCTAAAATTGATGTCGACTTGTGAGTGAAAACATGGGCATGAGAAAGGTGTGTGTAAAGTTGGTGCTACGAGTGCTCTCCAAGTAACGGAGTGAGTACCGGCCTCCCTGGTCCTGCACAACGTGGCAACCCTACCTCAGCCACCCTACAGCCCTGACGTTGCCCCACATGACTTCTTTCTCTTCCCCTGCCTCAAATCCGTCCTGAAAAGATGTCACCATGACTCTGTGGAAGCGCTACAACAAGCTGTGACGAGGAAGCTTAGCAGCAGTGACGAGAAGCGCCGCGGCACGCCGCCTTACAGAAGGCATACGAGACGTGGAAAACCCGCTGGTAGCGTTGTGTGGACGCACAACGGTGCTACATCGACGACTATTGAGTGAATATAAATATAGAATGAACGTAGTTCTTGAATCAATGAAAAAGAGATAGCCGAGACCATAATTACGGTCTATCTCTTTTTTATTGAGTGAATGATTCAATTCTGGCAATAATTATTTTGTATACTCTACCAATGCACACACACACACACACACACACACACACACACACACACACACACACACATATATATATATATATATATATATATATATATATATATATATATATATATATATATATATATATATATATATATATATATATATATATATATATATATATATATTTTATTGACGCTCTCCGGCCACGCACAAACACACAAACACAAAATATTCAACACACAGAAACATACAATTCATTTGATGACGACGGTCGAGCCGTCGAAACGTCAAATACATACTGTGAGGGTCCTTTCTATACACACACACACATAAATGTATATATATATATATATATATATATATATATATATATATATATATATATATATATATATATATATATATTCAAACACGAAAATCCCGCCATACGGCGAACAAATATTATTCTCACACATAGAAATAGATATATAAGGAAAGGGGATAGGAAAACACATAAAAGATGTGTTTCCTGTGTTTGTCTTTTATGTGTTTTCCTATCCCCTTTCCATATATATCTATTTCTATGTGTGAGAATAAAATTTGTTCGCCGTAGGCGGGATTTTCGTGTTTGAATATGTGTTTGGCCAATGTGGCTCGTCTCTTCTTCTGGCTATGCGTGCCATGAAACGCACCGTTCCCATCCTTTATAAGATCGTATGAATGCTTTTCTACTATCCTTTTCCCTTCTTGTGTCCCGTCTACTTCTCCTTTGGTGGGTGAAAAAGCTCCCTAACGCCATCTCTCGGGCAACAACTATCGGAGCACTTTGGCGCTTTATAAGATCGCAGATCTCAGGGTAAATCTGGTTTCCTTATTAGCTTAGGTGGTAGAGCATCCTCCTGGCAAGTGGAAGGCCCGTGGTTCAAATCCCGGATAAGGAATTATTTTTACATTTGTGACCTGCTCAAATCCGTCTTCCCCACCTTTCCTGTGTTTGTCTTTTATGTGTTTTCCTATCCCCTTTCCCTATATATCTATTTCTATGTGTGAGAATAATATATATATATATATATATATATATATATATATATATGCAGTGGTCTAGTGGGTAGAGCGTTGGACTACTGACCAGAGGGTCCCAGATTCGATTCCCGGGCAAGGCATTCTGGGCACCTGCAGCTCCACCCAAGCTAGTTGATTTTTCGGGTACCAGGTCTTCCTGGGAAACCATAACCGGCACAGGGAAAGGAACTGGCCCCCCTACCCTGATGTGTGATTATTCACACGCCGTCGGGCTTGGTACACGGGTGAGCTCTACCATCACCTACTAAACCGAACTTCGGGTTGATTACTGTGTTTATGGTTTATATATATATATATATATATATATATATATATATATATATATATATATATATATATATATTCATTCAAACATAGAAATAGGTATAAGGAAAGGGGATAGGAAAACACATAAAAGGCGAACACAGGACATGTGGGGAAGGCGGTTTTTGAGCAGATCACGAAAGTAAAAATGTTTCCTTGACCGGGATTTGAACACCGGATCTTCCACTTGCCGGGCGGATGTCCCACATCCGCCCGGCAAGTAGGAGACATTGGAGGTATGAATGAAAATGTGTGGGGAGTTCATAAAATCTGTTACATTTCCCAATGACTTAGCTTAGTTTGTCAGTCAGCCAAGGGGTTGTAAACACTGCTAAATGGATAGGAAGGTCAGTGCGATAGGCTCTTAGGAGCTAATACAAAGGGTACATCCTGTGAGGACTACGGAAAAACATGTTTGATTTCCCATGCAGCTAAAGTGGTTCTCAGGATCATCAACAAAAGAATAGAGAACAAGGCAAATCATTACTTAGGGGATGGTCAGTTTGGGTTTAGGAAGGGGAAATGCATGCGCGATGCCATTACGGTAAAAATAAGATTACTAATCGAGAGCAATATAGAACACAATCAGGACGTGTTTGCCTGTTTCTTAGATTTCGAAAAAGCATTTGATAGAGTGAATTGGGAAAAACTAATGAGTATATTGCAGAACATTGGAATAGACTGGAGGGAAGGGAGACTGATCCGCAACCTGTACATGTCTCAGACTGCTCAGGTGCGAGTGGGGAACGGAGAGTCCGGATGGGCAGTGTTAGGAAGAGGTGTAAGGCAGGGTTGCCCATTGTCACCGGTGCTGTTCAACGTACTATATATGTGGAGGAAATGATTAAAGAGGCATGGGAAGAACTGGAGGTAGGAATGAAATTCGGAGGGGAATTCGTAAAATCGGTTAGGTTTGCTGATGACCAAGCTCTAGTTTGTCTGTCAGCCAAGGGGTTGCAAGCATAGCTGAGTGAATTGGAAATTCAGAGCGGCAGATATGGGATGAGAATCAAAATTATTGAAACAAAGGTTATGCGATTTTCCAGAAAGAGAAAGGCTAAAGTTAACTTTAAAATAGGAGGGCAAAAACTAGATCAGGTAGAACAGTTTACGTATCTCGGAAGTATTTTGGACCAATGTGTTCAAAGTAGTGGGTGCTTAACGAGAAGAATTGCGCTAGGCAAAAAGGCTTTCACAAGGAGAGAGTTGAGGACAAGGACATTGAGTAAGGATGTTAAGAAAAAACTCGTAAAAACTTTGATATGGACCGCAGTTATGAATGATGCGGAAACATGGTCACTGAAGCAGAGTGATAATAGTAGATTGGAGGTTTTTGAAATGTGGGTGCGGAGAAGGATGGAGAAGGTGAAATGGACCGAAAGGAAAACAAATGAGGAAGTACTAGGTACGGTGTTGAGGAGAGGGAATTGTTGGGAGAAATGCTTTGGAGATAAGACAAATGGATGAATAGAGGAAGGAAGTAATCAGAGGTGAAGAGGGACTTGTAGAGTAGGATGCTGTATTGTGTTTTCTCAGGAGATATTTATTTGGTAATTGTGGTTCATTCAAAACCTACTTTAACCGGTAGATTGCCTAATTATATAATATATATATATATATATATATATATATACATATATATAAAGAAGGGGAACCCTTTGTGGATGGAATCTTCGTCGGAAAAAGTCGCCCCTCTCCTCAGTTCTTCCTTCACACAGATCAAGTATTGTAAGTCCAATGACTCCTTTTTACTGCAGGACCGGTAGGAAAACTCGAAGACTCGAATGTGGATCTGCCAGTCTAATCTCACCTGGCCCTACCTCCAGGCGGCCGTAAGGCGAGATGCTAGGATATGATAATTTGAATCACAAAGTGGGGCGAGAAGACAAAGGTCAGAGGGGCAGGGGTCTTCCTTTTCCTTCTCCCAGGGAGATACGTCTTGAGAGCCCCCAGGCAGCTGGCATTTGATTTTTATCGAGATCGCTCGCCTCCGCATTCCCTCTCCCCAGAGCGGTTAGCCTTCTGGCAAAAATGGGCGCTCCACGAGCAGTCCTCTCGCCCCTCCTCCCCGTCCCTCCAACCGGTCCGGATCAGGTCGCCGCCCCCCGCAAGAGGCGCGAACTCAACCTTTTCTCCGTCGCCAGTCTCCTCCCCCCCTCATGATGCGATTACCGGAGTCGGAGGGAGGGTGGTCAAAAGGGAACGGCCGGCGGGGCGCCACCCTCGAGGGAGTTGATTTTCGCGGCCGCTGAGAAAAGTTTGCAAAAGGGGAAGAGAGGGCAATCCTTCGTCCCAATCTCTGAAAAGTTGTCGTCGCCCGCGGTCGGTGGCAGTCGGGAGAGGCGCCCGGCCGCCCCCGACTGGGAAGTGAGGGGCGGTGGTAACTCATAAGGACTCGTGGAAGATGGAAGGATCGGCCAATCGATCGCTGGACACCTATGATTTTCCGACACTTTTCGAGAAGAGACGGAAATGATGAAACGTTCCCGTTTGATCAAACATTCTTTCAGAAGGACTTCCCATTGTCCCCTCCTTGAAGTTGCGGTTGAGTTCCCTTAAAATAGGCGGTAATATTCCTATTCCAAAAACTCATCACTACGCGCTCTTTTAAGCTTAATTTTAATTGTCAAGTGTCGTAACAACGTAGTATTAAGGCCATCTGCTGAAGCTACTTTGTTCTCAGGCTTACGGATACCTCTGCAAATAACTCCTTCGTCGGCAAATAATGTTATCTTAGCTTAAAACCAAGGGATAATGTCGTCAAATTAAAGAAGGAAGAAAAGATAATCGAACTACCCCGGGGGAACACCTGAAATGGCTTACTTGTTCGGCATTTCAGCTAACGACATCTATGGCTACTCTTTGCACGCGACCATTCAAAAAGTCTTTAATCTAGCCTAGGATATATTTATCTATGCCATAGGCTTTGGTGATTAGTTCACTAAAGGTACTCTGTCGAAAGCTTTTTCAAAATCTAGGAAAACTGCGTCCACTCGAATATCATTTTCTCCCGAACCAAAAGTATCACGAACAAAAAGTGCAAATTCTGTCTCGCAGGATCCACCCTTTTGGAAACCATGCTGGTTTTTCTCTTGTTATTTATTTATCCATCTATTATCGAACTGGCAAATTATATGTCCCCGACCTTGCATGATATGGATGTGAGGGAAATAGCTATGTAATTACTCGGTTACTCCATGTCTCTGATTTTATATAAATGTAGGTTTTACATAAGCCGTTTTCCAGTTACTAGGACCATGTGATATACCAGGGACTTCTTAAGTAATATTTCCAAATGGTGGCAATATCCAATGCTAGTTCCTTAAATATTCGAGCTGGAATGTGATTGGGCCCGGAGGATTTGTTATCGGTAATGTTTTTCAGCAAACGCATTATTCCATTACATGAAATTTCAATTTTAGTCATCGGTTGGCGGATTTGATTTGGCAAGCTATTGGAGACATTTGGCGGGTTTTTGGTAAACACTGTGAATGAAGAAATGTAATAAGTTGACCATTTCTAAACTGCTGGTTACTCATTCGTCCTTATCACTTTTGAGTAAATAGGTGTAGACCTTGATAAATAAAACTGTTTCTGGCGTAACTTGGTGGAAAATCTTCATACTGACGTTTTTATAAATCAAACCACTTTGCTTTTCCACATAAACTTTATTTAAAGTTTATAAACATAAATTTTATGTGGAAAAGCAAAGTGGTTTGATTTATAAAAACGTCAGGTGTAGACCTATTTTGTTTAACCTTTTTGACAAAGGGTAAAAAATAAAAGGAGTCATGCTAACATGGAAGTATGAACTTTTCCATTATAAGATCTAACGAATGGGTAATAATTCTGTCATCGAAAAATGCCATTCAAACGAGCATTGTATGGAATCACAAACTTGTTAGTATATTATACAGTAACTCGAGACCGACCACCGCCGTGTTATGACATCTTTTTGACCAAGTAAGTAGGATCCCTTAATCAACGAGATACTGGAAGGCTGGATGTGGAAAATGAAGACTGCGAGATTTCCCATATCTTCCCATTATCTATTTCATAAAATCGCCTATATAGAACAACACATCCCAACTACTCCCACCCCCCTGTCTCTCTCTCTCTTAGCTTCACCTTTTTTGTTTGAGGTCCGTCGAAAACCGTGATGGATGAACGGACGGGGTGGATGAGTCACACTTAGGTTCTTGATTTCGACTTCCGGTCACTTCCATGAGTGCCACACACGCAATTATGAGCACACCTATCACAGCATTATTCCACCAGAAATAATTGGGACAATTTTCAGCCAGATTCTAAGAACGTGTTTCCGCCGCTGGAGATGGTGGAACTTGAGTCCTATTAATAAATTATATTTAAGAAGTCCCTAGAGGAAAACATGGTTCCCAGTGACTGGAAAACCACTACTGCCAAATCTTTATTTAAAAACGGGTTCAGGGAAGGACGGAGAAATTACGGACCTAATTTCCTCGCCATTCATTCTATGCATGGTCATGGAAGGTATATTTATAGGCTCGATAAAGAGACACCTTGATAGTCAAGAGCTATTGATGAAAAACCAGCACGATTTCCGAACGGGTAAATCCTACGAGACACAACTTGCGCTTTTTGTTCGTGATTCTTTAGTTCAGGAGAGCAATTTTCTAGCGGAAGTGCCTATTCTAGATTTGGAAAATCTTTCGACAGAGTACCTCATAGTAAACTACTACAAAGCCTATGGCATTGATTCAAACATCCTAGCCCGAATTAAAGACATTTTGAATGGTCGCGTATAAGCTCAGGTGTTCCCCATGACAGTGTAATGGGATCTCTTTTACTCTTCTTTTAGGTTAATGGCATTAACTCACCGTGTAATAGTGACATATTTTCCGACGACCCAGTGGTTTACAAAGATATCCGTAGTTCTGAGGATTAAGTAGTTTTAGCAGATGTCTTAATGTTATGTATTAAGGCATCTGCTAAACCTCGTTTAAATACTTCAGCGTTGCCCTCACTCACGATCTCTTATAGATGAAACATATGCGAACAGTACGTGGACAATCCAACAAAAAAAAAGATTGATGAGAAGGGCATTGGAGAGATGCGACGAGAAGGTTAAAAAGCAACGTTATCTCTCGCTGGTCAGGTCTCGTGTAGAATAAGCTGCTGGTGTATGGGATCCTCATAAAGTCGGATTGATTGCCAAATCGGATCGCTTGCCGTGTGTAGGACTATATTTGTAAAACGTTGTTATAATAAACTGAGTGAACATCAAAATTATTAGAGAACCTAGGTTGTTAATCCCTCAAGGAACGAAGGTTAAATTTCAACGAAACATCTTGCATAAATTGTAAGGTTGTCTTTTTATCGATGATGTTGAAAATATGTTTTAGAATCATCGCTCTACGCTAGGAAAAATCACGTTAGTAAAATTAGTGATACTGAATGAAGAACAGATAGATTTAAGTTATAATTTTTCCCACGAACTATTAGGGACCATAATTAACGCTAATCGCCCACAGTAGGGTGGAAAATTATTTTTATTTTATCACTCCTGGCAGCCTAGTGTGTAGTTATTATCTGAGATGGCTTTGGTTATTGTCCTTCTGGTTACCTAAGCTCCTCTCGCATGCGTAGAGAGTGTATCTCACTTAGATACCATGGTGCATGCGTCTTTTGTTATCATGGACTTTATTATTTGAATTATGCCTGGTATGTGATCATTCCTTAGCCACACACACACTTGCAGTGGCTGCCAGGGTACCATTTAGGATAAAAAAAATAGAATATTTTTGAATCGAGACTTCACTTCTATCGAAAATTGAAGTTCGATATGAGTAATGAGATTATTCAGTGTGAATTGAGTTAGGGATCAATGTCGTCGTCATAGTGAGATTTTTCGAGTCAGCGCCGAATTTGATAGCATTAACACTAGCCTGGCGGTCAGGTTGGGTTTTGATCGACCTTCATACTAATCACTTCAAAAATCCTCCTAACACAATAGCAAATATCGAAAAACTACATTGCACTAAGCCATTCAACTATGCGTGCTTTCTAGCTTCCTTAGTTCCATTCAACAGGCGTGCACTTATCCTCACTGTACCTCGCTCATGCAACACTCTCCCCTCCATCGCAATCTTCAACGTCCCATTGCCACTAAATATTTCCTACATTCACATCTTCATTCATTCTTTGAATTTCTCCGAGCAACCCTCTTTATTCAACTGCAATTCTCGGGACTTTTTCTATTTTCTTTTCCAACCAATTCATTTTTCTCAGCTCCTATTTCTCAAAAGCCTCCATCTGCGCTCATCCTCTTGCCGCAACAAACAAGGTTTACACCTCTGTAAAACTACACTTCATACCAAAGTTTTCACTAGTATTTCCGTTTCTTTACCAATCCCTTCTCATCAACTCCCCTTTTCTAAGTGCTTCTTTGCCTTGAGCAGTTCTTCTTTTAATATCCTTATTACCTTTCCCATTTTCATACGAAATCTACCTCCCTACTCTATGGGTGAATTGTTCTACCTTCTTTAATTTGCAACGAATTGGTTGAGGGTTTAACTCTCGAAATTTGTTAAGAAAGCTAATTCGATGATTTACTCAATTCAATCAATTTCATTCTCGCCGCCAAATGATCCAATGGATCTTTCATCATTCCGTCCGTGCATGCGTTGAGAAGTATGGGTGATAGTGAAAACCTCGTTAACCCCCCTGACCCTGATTCTGATTCTCCTTTCGCCACCCAATCTTGTGCAGTTTGATGTATGGGTTTCGGTTATATGTTAAGCTTAAGTCACCCATCTCTCCTACCTTCTCTTGATTTATGCAATATGCACATTTATTGTACATAATTACTAACGCATCCTGGATATAATCCATATTCCTTTGTATGGGTGACCTCATTACTTCCTCTCACCCCTCGCCTTTACTCGTTCTCGCCTTCTCCTATAGAGTATAATTTGACCTCTTCTCAGTCCTATTGTTGATGATCCTAAGGACTACCAAGCTGAGTCAAAATATTGATCCTGGATGCCAAATCATCACTGGTGCTGTAACCTTTTCTTGAAGCAGGAATTATTTCATTTCAACGTAGATATATTGCTGGATTCCTCCCTCAAACATGCAGCGCACGAACCCATGAAACTCATTCTTCCCATACTTTCCTGAAGAATTTATAAACAATCCAAAAACTATAAAATGCTGAATGCCATGCAAACGAAAGAAAGCAGTCTGATTAGCAAGACCGAATGCTAAGCCTGTTGTGCAAAGTACAAGTTCAGCCGCCGACTTGGATGGCGTATTGTGTTGAGCGTTGCTGTAAAATTATTTGCATGTCATTGTATGGCAATGCTTTGAGAGTGCATGCGACAAAGCTAATTATTTTCAGGTAATTTGAAAAGGAAAGCCACTACTTACCCGACTTCCCAAGTTTGACTGGAATTGAACCGAATCATGGAAGAAAGAGAGGGGAGAAATATTAGCGCCCATTAAAACAGAATTTATTTATAGTGGAAACAAATGCATAAAATCAATATTAGCTTTAATTTTTACACATTAATTAACGTAAAAACTGTGGCCACACATTAGCTGTACACAGTAACTTTTGCTTTAAAAAAGCATTTAATCATATGCATCGCCAAATCGTTTTCATTTTCACTTGAATATGGTATCATGATTTTTTCTGCATACTTCATAGGAGGATGAATTAAGTTTAAATCTGTGCATGCAAATTATTATGATCGTTTGTAGACAATTTTTTAAGAGAATTATGGAAAGTTCGTTCAATGATCTATAATGACTCATATTGAGTACACAAAATGTATGTACATTACATGATGTGCACTAGATTTGTAAAATATGTTAAATGTATTTCGACTTAACTTAATAAAAGTTTCAAAATTAATAATACGAAGTAAGCACTCAGAATGATCAATTTTCCATTAATTAGGTCCAGTGAAATTTATTAGATTTCTCTCTTGGAGCAGTACTTTCTGTCATTTTGTTAATCAGTAGTAAAAATAATAAATTGTTTATAATATGAAAATTAACCTTTATAATACTTATTCAGCTCTTATGACAAAAAGTTTCAACATTTGGAACTCACGTAGCAATTTTTAAGGTATATACTGTATTTGTGCAATGCTAACGTTCAACTTGTCTAATTAATTTAAGAGTCATTTTTACTTTATATATTGGTGGTATGGTGTACAGCATTGAATCATTTCAAACAATCATTAAAAGATACTCTGGAATTGTACGCTTTAGCTCCCCTGACCTCATTTAGGCAATTTTCTCGTGCTTTCTCTGATCTTGTGTGTATATCGCATATATTGTGAATAAACCATGAACACAGTAATCAACCCGAAGGTCGGTTTAGTAGGTGATGGTAGAGCTCACCCGTGTACCAAGCCCGACGGCGTGTGAATATTCACACATCAGGGTAGGGGGGCCAGTTCCTTTCCCTGTGCCGGTTATGGTTTCCCAGGAAGATTTAGTACCCGAAAAATTAACTAGCTTGGGTGGAGCTGCAGGTGCCCAAAGTGCCTTGCCCGGGAATCGAACACGGGACCCTCTGGTCAGTAGTCCAACGCTCTACCCACTAGACCACTGCGACCCGCATATTGTGAATATAGCACATAATATTAGGAGCACAGTGAATTGACAATTGTTAACCTTTTAACAGAAATTTAATCTTTTATATAATTTTGAAAAGAGAACCGTTTAGATTTTGGCTAAAATCCACATTCCAGAAGTGACGTGCCATGGAGGGCCATTATATTATTCTCCGTAATTAAAATGTAAACATAATAATGATAACATGAAATATTAAAGATCGTTGTTCTACGATTTTTTAGTTCGAGTTTACCCTAAAAGAAGTAAGTTTATGAACATTTTGATTCATTTCGCTAATTGTCTAATGATCTGCCTTTAGCTTCAAGATGAGTGATGTTTTTTTGTAGCAGTTGCATCGCGAATGTAATTCCCTACGTTGGAGTTTCTCCATAGCATTTCCCACTGGTTCTCACTGTTTTCTTCACACAATTGGTATCAGATATACCCACGTGTGTTTTCGCAATTTTTGCCGTTGCATTTGATGTAAAAGATACTGAGTTTGTCAAATTTTAACTCCATAGAGGACCACAAAAATAATATTTGATATCAACGGAGGAATCGGCTTCAAGATTAATTTTGTGGACGTTGCCTACCACGAAACATTTGATTTGATATTTATAGCGCTACCGATGAAAATGAGTTTCTAAGGGCAATGATTTAATTCGTTTACAACTTGAATTTAAGGTGGAAGAAATGGTCATGTGTGCACTTATTTTATAACAGTTCGTTACCAAAAAATTTTCAACTGTTTTCTTTGGTAGCCTCGAATGTAAAATAGAAATTAGTTCGATTACTCCAGACGAGACCAGGAAAAATGAAGTCGGTGACCTTCTCAGGAAATATTTCCCCCGCTCCACAGATATTAACTCCGTAACCGGCGACTAAATCCTGCAAATCGTGCATTTAAACCTAAAAAGTATAGTTATTAAAACGGTGAAATTCTGTTTAACTATGATTATAGATACATACTATATATCTACGGTGTACGGCACGCCGTGGCGTAATTTGATAATTTACCAAAGCTTACGTGCCGCTCCAGCCCCTGCCTTTCTCTTTAGTCTTTCAAAATGGCCCGTGGATTGAAGTCTGTTATGTAACGGCACCAGATGGAGCGGTGTGGGATATGCTTTGGATTTTTAATCGCAATGGTGAACATCGAAAGCTCCCGAGAGCTGTTGGGATAGCCCCTTTGTATGTTGAAGAGAATACGTAGAGTGAGTGGTGAAATCGCTCTTACCGCCCTCTTGTCCACAAGCTGGCCGCCCGCCCGCATCGCATCCGCCGGGTCGTCGCCGTAGAGGAACGGCACCTCCCGCACTCTGCTGCTGCCCGCCCTCTCGGTCCCGTCGGCACCCACCACCGAGGATGCCGGGAACACGTACACGCCTTCAAAGTAAGGGAAAATGACGCCGTCGCTCATTGAATGCCCTCCACCGGCGTCGTGCCCGGCAACGGAGTTCTTTTTGGATGACACCCCGAGTGGAGGGCATCGAAGGGGTCCACGGAGTCACTCTTTCGGATTATATTGACTTATTGGCACTCACTCCCAGTTCAATTTTTAATTTCCGCAAGTCGGAGGTTAAAAATAATCCAGAGAGTGGAACCTTCGGCCTACTACCCACAGGCTGCGGGGTTCGAGTCCTGAGTGATGTTCTGAGACAAGCCGGCCTGTAATCCAAGCGGTGTCCTTTTCCTCCGAACACCACGAATTTTTGGGTGAGTAGGCACAGGGATTGCTGCTCTCCACCAAATTCACGCGCAGACCTCGTAGGACATTTATCAAACTGAGTCCCATGGTGACAGTTATAAAATTTTAATTTGTTGCTTAAGCTAGCCAGAAAATTTTGTATCATTACCCCAAAAGACAATGTTCCTTAGAGCAGATAGAACAGCAAGTCAGCCCTCCATTTGGCTGAAGTATTGACCAAAAGAATGACTTAATCGAAAAAGTTTATTGAACATTTTCTTCTTGTTAGTGATGTGATATCGAACTTTTTCTGAATTTTGAAGAATTAATTTTCAAGAAAATAGTATTGGAAAGGAGCCATTAGTGATCCAGTGTGTTACCACCTTCGGTATCATATTCGGAAAAGCATGTCGACTGGTCAGGTGTAAGCAGCTAATGAGTATTAGGCGAGCTTATCTTGAAATTATTATGTGGAGAAGTGAGGTTTAGATTGGAAAGAAAGAGAGATTACGGCAATTTACACTAATTAGTGGAGAAATTCAATATTAAATTTTCTTAAAATTGTAATAAGTCCATGCTCATTGGTGAGATAAATAACAAATTACAGTTAGCAGTAGAGATTGTCGTTTTAATATTTATGCTTTGGGCATCACAGCGTTCGCTTGGTCAGGCGATTCAACATTCGCCATTGAAGACAGTTCACCCTGCGGTGCGTGAGATGAGGTCATTATTGCATTTTTTCGCGATAATTAAGGCGCAGGCGAACATTAAGGGCGAGTGTGGCGCTCTCCTCGCACGGGTGGGTGAAATTTACACGCTGACATGATGTGGTTTGGATGGGGGGAGGGTATGTTTCTCTTCCTCCTGGTGCCTGCGGTTACCCATAAGATACTTGTACTCTCGAACAATTAGGTGGTTAGCTGAGGACGGCTCTCGGTTTAGGCCGCGGTAATAGAACCTTAATGCTCATATTCAATCATGTTCTCAACTCAAATGCACGTTGGAGAACGTTCCATAATTATGGAGAAATCCCTTTCATAAGGTTTTTTAGACTAATTTTGCATATGGTCACTTATTTCGACATTTCTCACGTTTTAACATAATCTCATTCTTCCCTGCTGTTTATTCGTCGGCTACTATGTCGCTAACCCGACTGCTTGTTCAGAAGTGGAAACAAAACAAAAAGTAGGCCTCAATTATTTAGACAGATTGATCTAATAATAGATGCAAGGACTCATCAACAATCAAGGGAGTCACATTTGAAAGGCAAAGTAACATAAAATTTGCATTATTTCATCTCCCATTGAATTTTGGTGCCAGAGAAAAATCAGCAGAAAGAGCGAGAAGCAACAGCGTTAAAATTACTTGCATCTTATTGCCAATGGAGTCTATGCAAAAGCGAAAAATGCGCCCTTCATCCATTAGATAGCCGCAAGTAACAATCCACGGATAGCACCAAGTTAGTCAGGTATATTCAATATATATAATATGTTCAATTAATATGTTTTTGTGTGTCCAAACAGCTCGAAAGTTTAGGCCTCAAAAGTTATAGTGTATGTGGGGTTTAAGTAACATACTGGATCTAACTGGGTACTTGTAATTATTTTTCTTCTATAAATCTCCTCGCTAATTACTGAAATGCAATCTTTCGCGTGTTTTCCTTCCACTGACATTATTAAATAAAACTGCTTCTATGATTTTTATCCTTAATCAGCAAAATGTGGTTTACCTTAAGGTACTTTTTTGTAATTTCTCATACACTTGACCTTCACAAGTTTTGCAACCGCATGGAAAAAAATTAGATTTTAACATCTGAAAGACTCTCATAATGAGTGAGTTAGCGTGTGGGATGGATATCCCCCTTCGTGTTTTTAGTATTTTGTTTTGGTAGATATTCTTTTTATTTAATTTAAAGGCATTCTACGTTTAGTATTTTCTTGCGTAAGAGACTGAAAGACCAACATTGTTGAGCTTAATAAATATTCTAAAGGTGTTCTTCAAGTGTGTCTAAAGCTTATAGCCAAGATTAGGTGTGTTCTTTAATTTCTAAATCACACAGAATTTAATCGCTGTTGTTGGGATAAGTGGACCGTGCGAAAAGATGGCAGCGTTGCAATTATAATTTAGGGTTTGCGTGATGCTCCCGTACATATATGGACATTATCTGATCGGGGATTCCTTGATTGCGAGGAAGCGCGTTGGACGATGAGGAGTGGCATGTTCCTCGATGGGAAATTATCCAGAGAGTGGATAAAGCTTCGCTAGTTTTATAATCGGCGAATAAATCAGATCATAGGTAACAAATTGTACAGTTAATCAAAGAGTTTATGACGTTGGCCTTTTTTTATTATTTATTTTTTAGTATTGGTGCATATGAGAAAGTTCAATCTCAATGGTTTAATGATTTTAAAAATTGTAAAATATATGAAATATTTCTCTGGCGGTAGATAAAGCCATGAGGAAAAATGAAACCTAATTTCAATCGAAGAAAGTTAGTATTTTTATATTTCAATTCAATGAGAGTAATTTTTTACAAATAAATTTATTTTTAAATGAGAGTTATATACCTTACGTATGTTTTGCCAAATGAGATTGATGCAAGTGAAAAATGGGTGAAACAATGGAGTGATACATGTCCCGCAAAGTTGAGCTCTTGCAAATTCAGCAATCACATTTACTTGCTACTTGCAATAAAATAAAAGTAATATTACTAATCTTTTTTTGGTAGAGAATTGGTATAATAATTGACTCGGGGTAAAGAAATTCACATCTGAGACCTATATTTTATTTATTCATTTACTTTAAGCTTTAAATGAGTTCCTCGTGAAAATTTCCACGGTGTGATATAGTTGAAGACTCACGTCTTCCTGGATTGATTCCACGTTGGTTCATATCGCTGAGACAACAGTTTCATTGAGAAAATACGTAGCTGCAAACTTTCCAGAACTTGAAAACGCGTGTTCCACAAAAAATGTGGTCAGTCAGAAGGCAGCCGATAGGTCAGGAACGCAACAGGCCAAACGCAGTACATCAGACCAAAGGAGCGATGCATAAATACGGCCAAAATCCAGATTTTTTCAAACTTCGTGTGATCAGTCGGAAGAGTCCTTCGGCGGGCGTTGCGTTGTTACCATTCATCAGAGATACCTTGGGGTGAATGTGTTTGATTTTCCCCTGCTTTCTTACGGTACGATTGTTTTCATGATTTTATCTTTGAAGTATTTTTACTTGGCTTGTGTCCACTACAAGATGAAACTACTGGATGGATTGAAATAGAATATTAAAATACATTAAGTCTAAACAACCAAATGACGCTTGCAGTAGCTGAGCTGGGTTCTTAATTAACATGCTTGTTAATGGAGCTACCTGAAACGTATTCTTTGACTCCGTTAAGCTCATGCCGATTTATTTCGAGACTCCTTTCTTTCGGAACACATTTAGTAGTCGTATGAAGAATTGCTATCAACTCGATTCGCTGATTACTCCTGGGGGCGACTTTGAATGTAATTATTCTCGTCTCTAATCGTGCATGGGAAGAAGAGACATTTAAAACCGACAGCAATCTGCGAATAACTTTGACCTTAGCCTTTCGAGTTTCAACCAATTTCCTAGAAACTATACGCAAATTTAAGTGTTTTTGCTGATGTTTAAGATGTTGGAATATACATTTCCATTTCGTTATTAATACTGTCAATACTAGTTAGGAAAAATTATGTGTCACACATAAGTTCCAAATGAAAAAAATCAAGGAAGGTTTGATAACATTTATTCTCTTTTTGACATACATTATTTAATGGTGGAATCATAAAATACCATTTAAACAAAAATTGAAACAATGAAATATTTATTCCCAAAGCGCTATCCTGGTCCTGAGACTTTTCGTGAGAGATATGCAATCACGTCTCCCTACAAGGGTTAATATTCAACATACACGTCCTTTTTCTTAGAAAATTTATCCCGCTGCGTTGGTCGTATTGGCTTCTCTTTTTAGCTCAAGAATATAATCTGAGGACAGAGTGTAAGCAAGGGCACTGCTTTACCTGGAAACAATGTTAGTATGGATTACATTGAAGGCGATGGAGAAGTAAGGGCGAAGCGTTTAATCATGTAAAAGTGCACCAATAATTTGAATGCTGACGTAAAAAATGTATTGTTTGGGAGAAAGGGGAAAAATATTAGCGCTTTGGACGTTAAAGAAATCCTGACTTTCGAGCGGGGGGTCGGAGATCAATAGGTAGAATTGGGGGGTGGCGCTCGAAAACAACCCTTCGGCTTTCATTCCCTCGCTATCTTCCTCTTGTGATACTGGCTTCGAGCCCTCGGGCCCTTCCCTCCGCCCCCTCCTCCTCCCACCATTACTCTCTCTCCTCGCCCGCAGGAATCTAATAACAACGCGTCGATTTTGCTCACTTTTCGCATCCATCGTTATCCAGATAGTATCGCTCCCACTTCGGCCGTGTCCCTTCCCGACACACTCGTAAGCGCGATAGCATCGCCACCGGCAAACCGCGTTCCCCTTCGGTCCATTAAAACTTGTGCAGTTTCATTCATGCCGTTCGCCGAAGTCGGGGATTTGCTAGAAACGGGAGAGGGAATGAGTTGGCGGAAGGGTGGGCGTGTCCGCAAATAGCCGGCTTTTTGGTCATACGCTCTCTGGCGGAAGCTTTAACAAATCGGGAATTGCAGGGAAGACTCGTTGCGATTATTTTCGTATTCTGTACAAATTACAAATTAAATTCCTCATTTTTAATCCTCTGGATTTTTGGCTCAGTCTGTCACTCAGTAATCTTTGTTTGAATGATATTTTCCTTAAATAATAACTTTCTTTACTGTAGATGGCTCTCAGATGGAAATCATCGAGTGGGGAAGTTTAGGGTGGTAATTTAATATTTTCACTCCATTTTGACAATTTCTGTAATTTTTTTATCGCTTGGGGTCTTCGCAACAGTGACAGATTTAATAGAACCAAACTCTTAGCTATCTTGATGTAGACTCAATAAAAAAATCAAATTTTAAACTATGATGGAACCTACCACTGGGTGCAGTAAGCATCTTCCGGATTTGAGAGTAGCTTTTGAACAGAGAGAATGTGAGCCTCAAATATTTATTTGATTGTGAATTGTGATTGTGAATGCCTAGGATTTTCACTTGTCTTTTTCTTGATGAGCTGAAAACTGGAGAAATTGTGTCAAGTGCTTTCATTATACGTAGAGTAATTAATGTGCGATGATTATTGGTCCGTCAAACTTTATGTCTGCTATTCCTCTCCATAAGGGTCACGTCAAGGTGTGTAGATTGATCCTCCCCTTCGGTGGATGGAACTCATCAGCGTGCTTGTTGATGGAAATGTGAGCAAATCATTTTCGGTATTTTCGACGGTTGAACTGCTATCGAAAACGACCATGAAAAAGAGCGATGACACTAATCGCTGAACCTGATACACTTGTGGGCTGAAAATTACTCGCGCAAAGGGTGTTCATCGTGTTTTGTGCTTTAAAGATACGCATTATTCACAATTTATTCAAGCAATATAGCGAAATTTCTCTCTAGTTCGGTAGTTACCTGTAAATAAATTTATTCATTCAATGAACAATGTATTTCTCAGCAGCTTCTCCTGGAACCTTCGCTAAATCCACTCTCTATGTTATGGTAGAGGTATTGGTGCTCTGAAGTAGAGAAAATGTATTCATCATGAAAATTTGTACTTATTATGATTTTTTTTGAAAGTCAATTATTTTTTGTTGATGAAAAAGGAGTACATTCTCAAGTGTCAAGATAAACGTACAATTTCATCTTATTCCTTTGATGTCTATTTGAATGTTGTCCATAAAATTTGATTTAGGGTTAAATTTCCGATTTTATTAATGGTTTACCACTAGGTTTCAAAACACGGGTTGCTAAGACAGGATAGGTCATGGAAATTGATGCCTCAGACCTTGTTTGCTGGAAAGTGTATGGCATATTTTGCAGGTGCGTTCGTAATTGTCCTAATATTTCTTCCCTTTCCTTTCTTCTGGAATTCGTACCACTCTCCAGCGGGGCCTCAACCTAATCAGCTGCTATCGAATGCGCTCATATTTTCTCAGAGAATTTCTCATATTTTATGTCAAGCACTCCGCTCTAAAGGTTGGGCCACTGCTATTCGCTGAGTGCTTTCCGCTAAGTGCTTTCAGGCGTGAGACTTTTGAACTAGGCGCAATGTTCTAGAAATGTATTTCTTATTTCAAAATTCGGTGATATATAGAAGGCAGTTGTTTCAAAAACGCTTGCTTTCACCAAAAGTTAAATACACAAATAAATACCATTATAGTTAAATTCATATGGTTCAGAAAACAGATTGAAGCGGTGTATTTAATTATCCTTCATAGAGATTCCTTTAAACATTGTGTTATAAACCTACTGCCAGGTACTTGTTGTTAGCTACTCCGAGTATTGAAATGAGCTTATGGAATGGATTAATCCTGAAATTCACCTATGGTAAAATAAACCTGAGAAAACTGACCTTAAACAGATTTACACCAAAGACACAAGTATTTGTTATGGTTGAAAGTAGGATAATTAGGTCCAATATTTGGGCAAATAAAGTTGAATAATTATTATTCCTGAAAATAATTTTTTAATTGTTCATACATTCAGAATTTAATAAAAACACTTTATTTTAATATATCAATCTACTTAGACTCTCACCATGGTGTGTTATCAAGCAAACGAGCCTTAAATTAAGGTCACGGTTATTACAGTAGCCATTTTAAATGCAATGTGAAAAATACCTAAAATGTTACTTAATCAACATGACTTTAACCTTTGGGATTCTACAGATACCGAATTACGACTTTATAACTCTGTACAACTTTACTTGCCTATCTTTTCGACGAAGACCAATTTGAAGGGGGAGGGAGGGGAGTGCTTTTGTCCACTGCCAGCGGTTGCAGTAGTCGTCGGAATATTGGCGTAAAATGAATCCATTAGCAAATGTCGGACACATTTGGGGCTTAGATATCGATGAGCAAACTTCACACCCCGCTGGAATGTTAGGAGCTCATTAATTTAAAAGGAACTCCGCACGATTACAATGTTGCCATAAACATTGGATTCTCTGTCGAGTGATTATTACTGCATTGAGAAGAACATTTTTCGCCACTCAAAGCAGGAGGCACTTGCTAATTTCATTCAATGGATCATCGATTACCTAATTTAAAGACATTTTTAAACAATTTTCATCTGCTTTACGTTTTATTGGTATAAATTTTTAATAATTTTGATCAGTTTCCATAAAAGTAATGTCGTGAAATAGTAAATCTCTGTAAATATGAATTCGATGGTTTCAGGCTATATGGGTCGAAACCGGAAGTAATATTTTTGTAAGGTGTTTGTGAAATTTTGAAAAATATTTAGTGAGTAAGGTTTTTGTGAAAAAATACCAAGTTTAATTATTCAGTTATCTCTGTATACATGCTCAGAATACTTATACTTATCAATTATTACCAGTCTTCAACTATCGAATAACAAGGAAGTTATAAAGCTCAATTGAAGATATTAACTAACGGTCAGAGGCATATTTTATGGACCCAGAAATACTACCGCATAGTCTTCGTTCTCTTTGGGACTAAACACTGCTAAGCTCCTTTAAACTACATGCTCATGCTGCCAGCATTTAAAAAGACGATATTTCATCTTCACCTCTTCTCTTTCTCCCTTCATTCCACCCAAATACTAATTATCCCCTCTCAGCATCGTTTACCCAACATTATACCATTTTCCAATTTCCAATGAACCATTGCATCATAATATCTCGTACGGCCACTTATCTTGCCTTCTCAAATGCGTTGCCAACAATCTACTCTCATCTCCTACCATGACTGTCAATTCTTCGATTATTTTCCTTTCCATTCATTCAAAATTCTTCATTCTTCTCCAGTTTACGCTTCTTCTCTTTCTGATTAGCTTTTCTATGCGCCATTCATTCTTTTTCGAAAGCAGAAAGCATAATATACACTTTCTGGATTTATTTAAACGGACCTCTTGTAAAATATCTATATATATATTTATAAATATATATATATATATATAAATTTTATAAGTATATAAAAATAATAAGACTATTGAATTTGATGAATTCATTAAATCTATGATTTTGAAAATGTTGAAGGAAGGAAAATAATTTTCCGGCTTAATTTCTTTTTTTAATTAGCAATTCTTCTCCTTTTGCCCCTATAACTTATTTTAAATACAAACATTAAAAAAATACTTTAATTAAAATTAAATGGACTTTATTGAATAAATTGAAATTAATTAAAGATAAATTACATTTAAATATTTTAAATTATATGATTTTCGGGAACCGATGGAATATTCGCGGTATTTTCTCAACCTTGGCTTACGATGAAGAAAGTCTCGGAGAGCTATAATTATTACTGCAATGGGACATCGCTGCTTATTACTTAATACACTATAATGATTTATACGTACTTCCTAAAGAAACAGCGTCCTTTGGGTTAAAAACATTATTTCTGTACTGGATATTGTTAGTGTTTAACAAGGGTTTAACAAACATGTTAGGGGGATCGTGATTGTGCGGTGGCTAAAGTACAGGCTTCCCATCGAGAGGTTCAAATCCTGGAGACAACAAATATTTTTAAGTGGTACTCAAAAACCAAAAACCCGGCGTCGGCATTAGGATGCAGGATAATGCCGACGCCGGGTTTCTCTTCGCCCTTCATCCTTTCCTGTCCATCCCTAATGGCGCAAATGATCTTAGCTGTCGGTCGCTTCCTATAAAACTACTACTGCTCCAAACTTAATTTCAATATAAAAAAATGATTGCTGTATGTAAATTATGGCTTTTAAGAATATAATATTAATAACTGCACACCTCTTTTTCAAATACTAAAAACGTTTCAAAGGTCAGTAACCTTGGCGCACGTTTTGTAAAGACACTCGTTGTTTACTTTCACTCTCTCACTTAGCGATGTCCAAACTTCCTTTTCTGTTCATTCAATGAAGAACACAATGTATATATTCACTGTTATTTATTCTCGTACAACTAGTCTCAACGCTTAGGCGTCATCGTCAGGTACCTGCACCTGTACCTGTTTCCTTTTCTCTTGTTTTCCTGGAATTACTCTGCTGGCAAAATTTCGGAATAATCAATGAATGATAAATTTCTAATTACGTATTCGTATAATGCAAAGAATTTGAATATTTTGTATTGTATCTAAATTAATATATAAAGGTCATTGGATATTATTTTAAATACTCAGGCTTATGTAGACATTTTTAATCGCATTTTCATGCCCAAAGCTTTCTTCTCTCTGACGTGAAAATTCTCGTCACGTATTTAAAATTGAAATATGGCCTAATTTAATTCCACATCAGACTCCGGAACAGTTTGTCACTTTTTAACCTTTTTACTCTGCTGATGAATTTAAGTTTGCCACTCCTCAATTTTTGAAAGATACACGTGTACAACAGCCTCTATCTACCCTCTAAAATGCATACTTTGCACTGGTAAACTATTTACATCTCCTCTGCGAAAATTAACTCGGGAACGTGCCAATTATTAGTTAACAAGATTAGAGAAACCGTTTCCTCATAATCACCAGTATTCTTTAGTTTTTCTTGTGGAGACCCATGATAATGCAATGGTGAATAACTTAATGAAAATTTGATTTTGCCATTATAAAAATTTAATTTCGTTCAACATTCAACAAGTGGTTTTTTTACAGAGCCTGGAGGTTTTTGAAATGCCGATTTCATATTCTGAAGAGAATTCATGAAGGCATAAGTTTTTTCTCTTTCGCCAAAATCGTGTCTGAACCAGAGAAAAATGAGATATGCAGAATAATTCCGATTTCCAGAAAACCATACCCGTCGGCTAACAGTGCGAGAGTACGAGATCGTACGTCTTCTCATGTCATTTTCAATATAATACCAGAGAATTTTACATTTTCAGTCTCCGGACATAAATAAAAATAGAAACTTGGGAGAAAATTGAATTACGTTCATTAAATTAAAAATTTCACAAAACTAATGAGTTGCATGTTTACCACTTAATTATCGGCGCATTGTAAGTAAATCATATTATTACCTACAGGTATTTAAACAGCAAAGTATGCTAAATCGTATTCAAACCTCTAATTTTGAAAAAAAATAAAATAAATTTTCCCTGATTATTATAATGGCGTTACTATTCTTTCGTAAATTTGCACAGAATTTGCTTTTTACTTGAGTGATAATTGATCATTGATTACGCTAACACAAGAATATCTATTAACTCTTCACAGAAATTAATTACACAGAGATCCAATTTTCTCACCGGGGGATTCTTTGGTGGGCGTCAATCGAATGAAACGCAACTAAATGAGGGAAAAACGTTTATTAAACTTATCGAAGTTCCATTTTTTTTATTTCTTAGATTTTGCAGTTAACAAGAATCCTCTGCATTTACGGGGAATTTCAGCCGTGCTTCGTCGATCGTTAGAAGCGAATCTGGGAGGTGAATTTAAAGATGTCATTCGGCTCTATCTTCAAAATGTTTCTTACGGAATATGAATGCTTCTCCGTGATGTTTGGGAAATGTATGGAGAATTAACTGAATTTCGCTGCAAAGTGAATTCACATATCTTCCATTTTAGTTTTCAGAATACGTGTAATCCAATGTGCTGCTGATTTAATTTTCATTTGAAATGGCCTTCAACTTCTTTACATCTTCTCAAAAATCCTAGTACTCACGAATTAGTCGTCAAAGGCATAATAAAATGTGAATTATGAAAACAGAGCTTGCTTATTTTCTATTACTGACAGGCAAATAAACTCGACAGAGGAGCATGGCCGTATTGGGATGGCATTTTTTAACTGGGCACTGAAAGGGACATATTTATAATGAGTATTGTAAAACTGTTACCTTAAAATCGATAAAATTAATATTTCTATTTATATTTATGTGCATTTGAGTATACGAGTATATAGGCAAATGTTTTGAATGCATAGTTTTTCACCGTTATGGATAGCACAGAGTAAAATTTAATGGGATTCCTTCATTTTATGTTCATTAGCGTGTATTTAGAATTGCACCTCTAATCTATTTGACTCTGCTGGATAAGTTTTCCCGCAGGAGAAGAGAGTTAAGCGTGGATAAAAACTGTGCTTCGAACCACGGCTCCAGTTATCATTGCTCTCATCGCCATTAGCATTAATACTAGCCACCCCTGGGGGGGGGGGGTAGGGCACCCACCTGCTGAGGCAACGCCGACGAGAGTCGAGCAGAGCGACAGCATCGCCGCGGCGCGCGCCATCCTCCGCCCCATCTCCCCAGAGCAGCGTCGATTCGGGCAGTGGTGCACGGGTGACCCCCTCGGAGTCCTCGAGACCGGAAGAGCAGCCATGCGACGTCCGTTCACTCGACGCGCGGTCCCACTCTGCACGCCAGATGACACCAAAGGATCACCGCCGCTGACCACAAGCACGCTTATACCGGTGCGACGCCTCTCGCCCCTCCCCGCATCCCGCCCCACCCCCCGCCCCTCGTCGAGAGAGCCACGTCGGAGTATTTGAGGTCTCGGGAGGTGGGGAGGGGACGTTTACTCCCGACTTCTTTCACCTGTAAACTCGCTACAGCCAATGGGGGAGACCGCGGGGGCGCATCGTCGCTTTCCATTGGCGGCGGGCCCCCCTCGTCTCCGGCTCCGAAACTCCGTCGCCCCGCACCTCCTCCCCCCACCCCGCCCTCTGCTGTTTTTTCCGGCCCCTCCGCCCCCCGCCTTCTTCCGGCCGTGGCAACAGGTGGACCCCCTCCCTCGCCCACGCCTCGGGCTCGTCTTTCGCGGCGTCCCCTTGTGCCTCCCCAGCCCTCCCGCCCCCCACCACACCGCGCGCGGGCACACGCCGCCGCATTTCTCACCTCCCGAGCGCAGGGAGCTGGCCGGAGTAGCGGAGTACTTTCGAAGATGTCACACCCACCATTGTTTTCGGTCACCACTCACGAACGACTTACTGGTAAATGGAAGGGGGAAGGGAGGGAGAGAGAGAGATCCTTTACATTCTCCTTGGACTTTTCTATATTCCTCTTTTTTATCAATTTAATATTCCAAGTTTTGTGGTGGTCGGAAAGATCTTTCTTTTCCTCCCGTAAATCTTTACGAGAAAGTTTGTTGAAAGCTCTCGAGACTGAAGCATGACAGAAAGTTTTCAAGAGGCTCCCTGAAGGGACAAGTACCGTGCATTTTTCGATTTATAAGTACTACGCACTCATTGAAAATCAAGATCACATCGGTGTACGCAATCAAGTGAAAATAAATACAGGTGAAAGGGACATTTTGACACCATGGCTGATTTTTATTCTACAAGTGATTTTTCTAAAGCTATTTTTTTCAGGGCCAGTTCACACAGAACTCTTTAATGTATATTAATTTTTGGCTTTTTAGGCACAAAGAGGCGTTTTAAACATACCGATGAAGGAAGCCCCGTGCCCACGATAACAAATCGACAAGCGTGCCGTTGTTTTCGAGGTCAAGCAGACGACTGTGCACTCTACTACGTCTTCCGATTACATAGCTCACTGCAAATTGGGTGATTTTTATTTGGTGTGAAGCTGGCCGCAACTGGTTGTCTTGGCGTAGTTGTTTCTTAACTAAATAATCATGTAAAAATTAAACCGAAAGAGGAAGTCTGTGCTAATGTGTGTCACGCCTCTTGAACTTATGGAGTAAAAGATAGAATAATGGTTTTTGGCGAGGTTTTCATTTCATGCACATTGATAAGGGAACATATTACCTGATATTTACACTTCTGAATCATGCTCTGCCATTCGCCGCGACGGATTTTGGCAGTTGGTGTCACCAACTCATTTAGGTAATTGGTAATCATTAGCATTCCATAACATTTTGCTTTCTGGTAGTGCGAATTGTTGTTAATTATATGAGTATTTACAACGCACATAGAGGGAAGTATTTTAACGAAATTACTTCTGTTTTTTTGCGGTTGGTATTTTGCCAATATGCTATGCAGGTTTAAACAGATCGGCTGATTAAAACTTCGGTTGTCTGGTTTGTACACGGCGAAGATTAGCTTTCAATACGATAACCTGACAAATACTAGAGCCCTTTCACAAGTTACCAATACTCCCGAAGTCTTGATTGTCAGTGTTTTTCGCGAAACCGTATGCACGAGCGAGTATATGAGTACACTGTGCTTTTTCATTAAGTTCACGTTTGATCGTGAGGACTGTGAATTTTTGATAATATACTAAGGGTTAATCCATTCCGGATGTCGACTAATACATTTGGACACTTTATATTGCCCATTAAGTAAGGACGTTCGTCAGTACGATGGTTTGTAGCTGAAATATGTACATGTATATTAAGGCTAATGCGGCTGGTTTGATTACATTCTTGCATACATAATTTTAGAACTGAAATCCACTAGCGGAAGTGGTTCACAAGGGAAGTTTAAGAAGCTCAAATCAGCCCGTGGCGAGGAAACGTTTGCCTGCTCTATTCTTTCGTGAAAAGCACGATGTGCCACGCTTCCTTGCATATAGACAACCCGCGACACGCCAAAGTGTTGAACTGAAGGAGAAATATAAGGGAATGTTGTTTTTCTATCAGGTCCAGAGAAGACAAATATAATTTTGTGGTCCCTCATCCAATAGTACGAGAATGAAATGCAGGCTACTTTCCATGTGCTTATTTATCCATAAATATATGGAAATTAGAGCTGAAACTTAGAGAAAAGCGACCAAAACCATAATACAGAACGCTCTTATCAAATTCTAATACGAATTGAAAAACAAAATATGTAATTTGAATTATCAATTTGTATTGCTATAAGTTATTCCTCAACAATTAGAGATTAAACCTCTTCCTTAAAACCACATTGAATCACTATGAAATGACAAGATAAAGTCACTGCAATGCCCATTTACACTCTTTATCTCAGCACTATCTGCTTTTGTTTTATGAAGGCCTACGGAAAGGATTTTTCTTTAAAAATTTTTTTAGCAACTCTGAAGAGGCCCGTTATCACAATATTGAACTTTGATTTAAATTATAAATCGAGTGGAGTCTCCTTATTGCACTACTTCCTTTCAATACGCATGCGTGCTGTGGGTTGTCTAATTGCAAGGAAGCGTGGCATGCCCTCCTACTTTTCACGTAAGAATAGACTAGACAAACTGGTTCTCGTAACAGGCTAAGGTGGGCCTTTTCCCTTCTGAACCATTTCCACCAGGTGATATTAGTTTCAAAATTATTTATGTAGGAATATAACTTAAGTAGCCGCATTACTCTTAATATCCATGTTTCCGCTCAAAACCTTCCAACTTTCCAACGGTCGAACGTAATGGGGACATTTAAAGAGTCTAAATCTAAAGCCTTATAATCGAGACTTCGAGGAAATCGTAACTTGTAAAGGACTTTCTATTTGTCGCGTGATCGTTTTATTTTGAAGTTGATTTCTGCCGCGCAAAAGCCAGGCGACCAAAGTTTGAATCAGCAAAACAGTTTGAATCTGTAAACCATCGTCGACAAAAATCAAAACGTCATCATTTTTCCAAATTAATTCATAATTTCAAAGCAGCGTCCCATCTTATACCAGGCTCATTGTCTCCATCGTTGCCGTCGGCGAAGTGAACATCTTTCATTGCAAATGCTGCCACTGACACAATACTGGAGTCAAATGAAGGAAACTTGTACCACATGCACATGAAACATTTAGCTAACAATATAGCATAATACGATAATAACGTAATAATACGTATTTAATTTTTGAAAGTGACTCATGTCAGTTTAATTTTTGATCTAATCTTTATTAGAGGGCCCTTGAATTTATTGAAAACCCCTCATGTGAGTGAATGACGAACTCTTATTGTGTTACCTTAATTTCTCTTTCTTTTAATATTTCTCTTAATCACCTGATGATGATGCGCAGCATCGAAACTATGGTCGTGTTGTATTAAGAGTGTGTGGAAGTGCAAAGTTTTTTTCTCTTTCTTTCACCCTCACCATGAAGGAATTCCACAAAGTTAAGCCTGAAACTGTTAGCTTAATTTCTCTTGTTCAAGCATTATTCTTGTTTATATTTACCATTGTTTAAACTCTTTTAATATTCCTATATATTACGATAAAACATTAGAATTATGTCGATTCATATTTTATGATAACATAGGTAACACATTTTACCTTTGCTAACATAGTTAATGCATTTTATTCTGTTTTCGCATGTCTGTTCGTATTCCTAGTCAGTATTTTGACTTCAAATAGTTTGAAAATGAAAACGAACGCTTCCCATCATTAATCGTTTTCCATATTTTTTGAATTCTTAAAGAGTAGAATTAGTTGTTAGATGAAATTTGAAGAAGATAGCGTTAGAGAGGAGAGAAAGCGATGAAGGGTAGCAGGGGGTCAAAGATCGCACTAGACTGGGGAGAGGGTTAGGTGAGCGGGAGATGGGAGACTTTTTAAGCAGCACGTTGGCAGGTAGGAAATATGAAAATCTGATAAAGAGATCAATAAAGTCGAAAGAGGAAGCCCACGCAAGACTTAAAGTTATAAAGAATATTATCCGCCCACATCCAAACTTTAATTGATAGTCTTCGAGATGCATAATTCAGATCCTCACTTCTTTGATAATTATTACTCCAAGATACTCGGGTTGGGTCACATTTTTATCGCATACATACATGCATATATATATATATATATATATATATATATATATATATATATATATATATATATATATGCATATATATATATATTTATTTATAATTATATATTTATATATATGTGTGTATATATATTGTTTATATATACCCCCCATTCAGTCTGATGACATTTTATATAGCATATATCTGATCTTCTGTTTAATTTATGTAGGTAATTATTTGCGGATTGAGTTTCGTATATTGGGCGTCTTCTATTCACAATACTATTGGGTCACCTTTCCTCGTCACTGTTTCATGGAGGCGTTCATATAGATCCTGAACACGGTAGGGGAATGTTAATACTATATCCTGATTTTAGGCCTGAGATCCTGGAATTGAAGTACGTCATCGATGGAATACATAATTTATTATCTTAAGAGACTCCTTGACTTTCTTGCATATTTTGCTGCCTTCTCAATGTTCCATAGTTTCCTGGTAGTTACTGAGTCTACGTGTATCGTAGATCTATAAATATGACTTAGAGTTACCTTTCCGTAATCACGTTCCCTTTCGCCATACGTTTCAGCGTGAGCATATCATACCACACGAAGAATCGGCCTATTTGGAATCCAATTTGTCTTCCTTCTCCGTTCTTTAGTTTTAATTTGTCATATTATTTTATTTCATTGTACTATCCCTTCGTAATTTTCACATTCATTCCTACATTATTATTTTATAAACTTTTTTAGCATACAATTATGACCTTTTTCAATCAACTGGAACATTGTCTCCCACTGAATGAATACTTATTGAAAATCCTGCTAGTATTTTTCAGGGACTTTGCTATTCCATGCTTGATCAGCAGGCATCAAAAGGCAAGTCACCTGGTCATGGTGTCTAGTTGTTTAACATTGTTTGGGGCTGATTCCATTTTTTATCGTATTTAATTTCTTCCTCTCAATCATAACAAATAAATATTTTGTGACTCCTAACAAAACACACTCCAGCAACCTACTCTACATCGTGTTCCTCTTCATCTCTGTGTACTTCCTTCCTCCCTTCATCCCGTCCAACATCCCTATCCTGGCTCTCCCCTTTCCTCGTTTGCCTAACATTCACCCCTCTTTTACAGTTTTCAGTCTCCCACTATCGATCAATACGACCTTCATCTATTTTTCCTGCCTCCTTCGGATTTCACCGAACAAATCCATCTCCACGCCCACCATACCTCGTCCTTCCTGATTTGTTATCCATTCGGTCCATTTCACTTTCTCCTTTCTTCTCCACACCCACATTTCAAAAGCTTCCAATCTACTTCTATCATCCTGTTTCAGTGACCATGTTTCCTTGCCGTACATAACTATACTCAAATCAAAGTTTTGGCGAGTCTTTTTTTAACATCCTTACTCAACGTCCCCATCATCAACTCCCTCCTCCTTGTGAAATCCTCTTTGCCCAGCGCAATTCTTCTCCTTACGTCCCTACTACTTTGACCGTGTTGGTCCAAAACACCCGAGATACGTAAACTGTCCTACCTGATCTAGTTTTTCCCCTCCTATTTTAACGTTTAGCCTGGCCCTTTCTTTCTAGAAGATTGCATAAACTTTGATTTATTAATATCCCATCCCATACCTCATCCCATATCTGGCGCACTGAATTTCCAATTCACTCAGCAATGCTTGCAACTCCTTGGCTGACTGTCAAACTAAAGCTTCTGAAATATTTTTACATTAGTGATCTGCTCCAAAACCGCCTTCCCCACATGTCCTGTGTTCGCCTTTTATGTGTTTTCCTATCCCCTTTCCTTATATGTCTATTTCTATGTGCGAAAATAATATATATATATGTCTGTGTGTGTATGTTTATATATATACACTTTTTTGGAAAACCCACAAACGTGTAATGTAAATTCACTGATAGTCATAACAAACATAGAAACCAAAACACACAAAAGAGGGACTCACTGGTTCTCGAATTTTCGGTGGTCCAACCACCTTTCTCAAGAGGAATTAGGAACAGAACTTCTGTTCAGAAGCTATATATATATATATATATATATATATATATATATATATATATATATATATATATATATGTATATGTATATACATGAATATATATATATATATATATATATATATATATATATACATATATATATATCGGGTTCGATTCCCGGGCAAGTCACTTTGGGCACCTACAGCTCCACCCAAGCTAGTTGATTTTTCGGGTACCAGATCTTTCTGGGAAACCATAACCGGCACAGGGAAAGGAACTGGCCCCCCTACCCTGATGTGTGAATATTCACGCGCCGTCGGGCTTGGTACATGGGTGAGCTCTACCATCACCTACTAAACCGACCTTCGGGTTGATTACTGTGTTTATGGTTATATATATATATATATATATATATATATATGTATGTATAGAAATATACATATATATATATATAAACATACATGTATATGTATATATATGAATATAAATATGTTACGAGTGGCCACATATCAGTAGTTTTCTGTAATAGTCTCTCCTTTTGCATCGGATTTATTCTTTTCTCTTTAGGTTTCCTTTTTCTTTGAAATAATTTTAGTGATTATTTAACTCTGCTTTCTATCTAGATATTTTTATTATCGAGTTCATTTGAGCACTGCTAATTTTATCAGTCTCTTCGCCAGATACCCATACAGGGGTCGTTTTATCGGCGTCGATGTTCTCAGTTACCTATCTACATCTATGCATTTCTTCTCTTCTATCAATTTTCGCTGTTCATCTGTGAACCATCATGTTTTCCTGTTAAACTTTCCCTTGAACTCAATATATTCTTTCCATTGCAAAATTAACGCATTTAGGGAGCACTAATATTCTTAGAAGATGCGTTCAATGAATCTTTCCATTTAAAAACACTATTTTAATCATTGATGATTTTGAATAATACTGGCATCCGAAAACATCAATTTGTCCCGTCATATTTCACAAAAATCGATAAACCAGAGTTGAGTTTTTTTCAGTGGCACCTCTAAAGTCCAGTATGTTAATTTTTTCATTTCTAACAGTGTACTATTCTACATAATCTGGCAGTTGAAAAAAGATACAGTTTTAGAATCACAGAATTAGACTCAGAAATGTGAAATGATGAATTAAATTCCCAAAATTCTATAAAGAAGCTGGCGCTCTTGTTTTCATTAGTTAAGATTTTGAATGGTGCATCAACGGAATACCAGTTCCAGATAGTAGCATATTTGTTATCAAACTTGTAATCGATTCCCTTAGTCTTGCTGTTGTCATCACAATCGAGTGACCCCTGTTGAGAGCCGATATTCTTCATGGACAAGAATTAATGAATACGAATGTGACTCCGGGATGGGATGGGAGAGAACGATGCACAATCGATATTTCGCAGAACCTGCGGAATCGATTTCTTAATTGATACTTTCTGAGCACCTATTTTTGACCTTGATCTAAAATGGGTGCTCAGATTTTTTCCGTATGATAAGTATTATTATATTAAGTAAAGGAGTAGACAAATAAAAATGTTTGCAACTTTCCACTGGTGTAGTAGGTAATGGAGTGTGAAGGGAGCCCCATCTTGAAATATTTCCTCGACTTGTTAAAAAGAAGTATTATCTATTTTTAGTAGAGTGAAAACCTTCTAAAAGAGCCCCTAATCCCTTCATTTAACGTTAATCCGAAGTAATTGGATCCTCACAGCTGAGCGAGCGACAGAAACTTTTTCTTTCTGGTGACATAAAAGTTTGCCTTTTCTGCTGCTTTGCTTACGCTGCCGTCGCAACGTGAATCGTGTTATTCTGACATATTTAGTCCACGTGCGTCGTGATTAAAGGATATTTTGCGGAACATCCAAATGCTCTTTTTGAGAGGGTTTACATCTAGCACATCCACAGCTCTCAGCGCAGCGTCATCTACACAGCAACTTTGAGGTGCGGCCTCGAGGCCCTTCGGGGGCCCTCACACACACGCACGCACGCACATGAAGTTCTTTGCCTTGATGAAGTCTTTGTGCCATGCAGACGCCATCCCCCCTCCTCCTGCCATTCCCTTAACTCCACCCCACCCCCCTCCCAAACCCCTCCACATTCCCTTAACTCCACATCCCCCTCACTACCTCTCCTTCTCCCGACGAGAAAGACTCAAAATTTCTATCAACTTGGAACCCATAATCCCAATGCCCAATCCTTGCTTCGCCAATTACTAAAAAATAAAATTCACGGCTTCCGCGCTCCGTTAATTCCTCGGAAATCCTCGCGAGGAACCCGAACCCCAGTCGGAAGTTTACACTTTTATGGCGTTTAGAGCGTGTGCTTCCTTTTCGCATCTCTCTGCCCCCTCCCCCCCCCCACGTCCCCCCATCACTCATCATCTTCCCTCCGCCCACAAAATCATCGCACTCCATTGCCCTCGAAGCCGCCTCCAAGCCGACTCTCCAGCCCCCGGACGCTTCCCGGCCGAGGCAAAGCGTGCGACGGGGGCCGCGGGGACACCCCAGATTAGGAGATCGATCGGAAGATGCCACCTCCTCCCTCCACGACGGCCTCCGCCCCCACGGCACGCACCTCCCCCCCCCCATTGCATTCCCCTCTCGACTTATTTCAAGGTATTCCACCCGCACGGATTACGTTGGCGTGCCCTCCGCTAGCGGACGAGGGAGCAGATATTTTGCGATTGATGTGATGCGAATTGAGAAGTAATATCCATCATCAAGGGATTATTGGTTTATGGAAGTAGCCTCACATCAATTAATGAATGACTGTCCCCTGCATTGGTCGGGAACCGTTCCTCCAGTTAGAGAGAGCTGATGGGGCCCATTCATGCGGATGATGAATATATTTATTTACCTAATCAATAGCAAAGCTGAGAATCATCAAAAGAATAGCAAATTCCAGCCTCGAAAAAATATTTTGGCAATCGGATGTTATTGCGTTGGTGTTTTCTTAATTAATTACACTAAAAAAGTTGCTGTATTTCGTAAGCGATTCTGTCGCTTTTTTATCAAATACTTGCCTTGGATTTTCAATATCTTTCATGTTACGTTTAATTTTGCATTTTTATAAATATATCTGGGGACAATATGAAGAATCTCTTTACTTTTTTCAGTTCTTTTATTTTTCTACTGCGCATGTTTGGAGAGTGCGTAAAATAAGTCAATTTCTCGATTGTAGCGAGCTTATTTTTTTAAAAATGTACTTGATGAATCTTTTGTTTCATAACTATTTGCTCATTACATACCCATGTCATCTGGTGATCTGTATGATTACCCTATTTTTACGAGTAAAGGAAAAGAAATCGTCATTCTTTGGGATTTTTTTAAATATATCTTTTCGATAAATCTTGAGCATACCAGATATTTAGTAAATGTTTCTTCAATTTATCTTTTTGGTGATTTCGTATTTCTATATATCTGAATGTTACCAACGTGCGAATGAAAGCTTATTTAAGACAGAAGCCCCAATTTTTCAGTTGATGCTCAAATTATCAAGACTGTTCTTTTGGCGATATGATTTTATCGGGACGTTACATTTTTATCTCCTGCAATACAATTTACCCAAGATATGAAAAAATGTCAAAAAGATAAAATCTTTGCACGGTGAAATTCTCATAATCTGTGACTGAGAAATGACGATAAAGAAGACTTGAGGCAGGGATATAAGGGTGGATGTTCTTGCGTGCACGTGTGTGGTCGCCGACGTCTGTACATGCAACCTCTGGTTCGGCGAGGATGGGGTTGCGAGGGTGGGGGCGGCGGCGAGGGGAGCGGGGTAGGAGAGGGGTGGGGCAGCATTTGCATACTCCGGCCTCACGTCCACCCGTCGCCTCCGCCCTCACGTCGCCCCGGCGAAAGGGGGCGCTTGAGACGCGGAAACGAAGCGTTTCCGGCGACCCGACTTCGATATTTCGTTATGCGACCGGACTAGGCGCTCGTTTGTCCCGTGGCTCATCCCGAGACATCGCGGGGCGGGTTCTTCCCCAACGTTACAGCATTTCGTCCCCGGACCTGATCATCAAAGGAAAGCCTCCGTAGGCCACCCCTTAGGATCCTGAAGTGTTCTTTGGACAGGCTAATTAGCAATCGGGAAAATCTTTACGCTCACCCTCTGCGTGCCCTAAACCTTTCTTGAGAGCGCCCTCCGAATAGTGAGCTGGCGCCGGCCTGGAGGTGGGGGGGGTTCCTCAATCGCTCTCCTGCTTCCCCCACCTCCTTCCTCCCTCCCGTCCAACCATTTGCCTCAAATCATTTTTCCTTCCATAGAATTTCGAGATTTCTTTAAGATGACGGTACATTCGATATTTTATTGAGAATCCATCTCAGGATTGAAATCCACATCGTCGGATTACGCGGTGGGCCAGTGGATGGCCCTAGGGTTTCACGCCGATGAGGTTTTAGGAATCGAACAGATCCTGGTGTGGGATCACATGAAAAGGGTTTCGATGGAATTGTTCGTCGAACTAAGGATTTATTGCCAAAAGAAATTTTTTTCTCGATTTTGAAAAAAAAGTCATTCAATGTTAAGTCATGTGAATTACTTAAATTATCTTCCCTTGACGCCAGCTAAAACAAGTTTGCTTTTTCTTCTTCTGCAAACACTCACCCACTTATTTTCGTAGTAGGTACTCGGAATTTAAGGAAGATATATTAGATTTAAGGAGATTTTACTTTCCAAGATAGTATGTCACAACATAAGGAAAATTTTTCTCGCTTACCGACATAGAAAATTTGCTTGCATTTGCTCCATGGTTAGTGATTTTACCCCAACCTGTGTGGCTTGTGGCGGTAACATTGTGGCTATTTAAGCTGATACACCAATTCATCAGTTTAATTTCATCTTAATTGAAAAGCATAGAGTGGTAACTCAGTGAATGGAGCGCAGGGTTTCCGGCCGGAGAACCCGGGTTTGATTTCCGGACACGCCTCTGGACATCCTCGGCCTCACGTGAGCAGGGTGATTTTTCTGGTACAAGATCGTCCTCGGAAATCACAAGCGGAATAGTGATTTCCCCTCTTTCCCCTGGAAATAATCATAACTGAAAATCTAAAATAATGGAATACTATAATCATTGATTAAAAAAGGAATTCTGAACCATATTTAAAGAATTATTACTGCCATATACAATAATCAATTAGGAAATTCTCTCATTTGCAAAATTTGAAAACGCTTATTGTGGATTTTTTTTTAAGATGCTAAAAACCTCCAATAGGCGAATGGGCCTTTTTCACTCCCGTTGCAACAAATTATGACGATACACATATAGTCATTCATTTCTGCACTTAAATAAAGTAAGAATAATGATTTAAATTTTCATAGACATGCCATTTGAGCAAGTTTAATTTTTCCCTATCTACTGAAATGTAGCTAAAAATGGTATTCTCGCATAAACAGGACTATTTTGAGCTCTTTCAATTTTGTGAAATATGTTAGTATTAATAAAACTTAGCCTTAGATTACAGCAGCTAGACCGAATGGTTCTGAATACAAGGTATTTGTTTCAAATTCTGTGATGCCTTGGGGAATTCTCAGCTAAATCCAAGTCGTGTGAATTTCTGGATATTGATCCATTCCATTGATGAATCTTTGCTGTGGTTCTTAGTCCCAGGTCACCAACTTGGCGTATCTTTGGCTTATAAATTGAGGTTATCGAGGGCTACCATCGGCGTTGTAAACATCTTACTGATACCCCCTGCAAGGATTTCTCTTCGTAGTTGAATACGTCCATACAGGGTCTTCTTCAGCAATTGATCGACCAACAAAATGAATTTTTAAATTTCGTTCCACTTCCATACTTCGATGTCAGCTTAGAATACACCCTCAAGATGGATAATTTTATTAACGTGACTCGTGAAAATCAGATTAATTGGTGGTCACGATTACCACGAGGGTATTAAAGCAAGAGCACACAATATCATGCTTGGTGAATGAACTACATGCATGTGTTTTCCTAAGATTATTATCCCAATAAAAAAGCAGAAATGGATAAATCTCAGTTGTTGATGTTGAATTACTGGTATCTTTGCTAGTAATTCATGCTCTCATTTTTCTTCCGCGTTATTTAATAACACATTGTGTAAATATTAAAGACATAATGGGGTATTTTACCATTAAGAAATATAATTACAATTAAACAAATTTCATTTACTTTTTTGTTTCTTTAACTTCTGTAAATTCTCAAATGCATTGAATAGTCACTTTACGAAAAATCGATATTTCGTGACATCATCGTCATTTGCTCCTCAGGAGGTAAGTCATAGTCTTCTAATTCGAAGTTTCTGTGACCCTTTAATTATCTTTCGATCAACCTCTCATTTTCTTCCGAGCCCATCCTTAATATTATCACTAGAGCCCGCACTGAAGCATCACCCACCCTTGATTCAGATGCAAATGGGCTCCACTGTGTATGGAATGCCTCTCTTTCAGACTCTCGCTGCGTTCATCGAATGTAACGCATTTGAATACGACTGATTTAGTTAGTGCCGCGCCTTTGATTCTCGCTAACCACAGCACTAATTTGGATGAGGGTAATGCGCGCGATCGCGAGTGTGTGTGTGTGTATGCGTGCGTGCGAGTGTTTGGGAAAGCCGAGAGGAGAGTGTGGTGGGATAGGGATTAGACTGCGGCAGGCGGGGGGGGGAGTGGTTCCAAATGCGCAACTGGAGGGGCAAAATTTCTCCCAATTAAACTAATGGTTCGTGCGTCATGCAATGGAGTCAGCCGAAGAGTGAAATTAGCGCAAGTTTAAATAAATAAATATCTTTAGTATTATTTGTGGCTATAATAGGAGTACCAAAAGGTTCTTTCAAGCGTTTTCTAGGTTTATTTTTCTGTTATGACTGATACTATAATGTAGATATTTGATACTTATTTTACACTCCAAATTCCCCATTTTGCGAAAGAATTGCACCTAATCAAAGTCGTCCTCTCGCGGCTCAAATTCTTGGAAAAGAAAATATATACCATGCAAATTTATCATTTCGATGGCAAACTTTAATGTACGTAAATATGCATTAACATATGAACATAAAACATTTTAAAATAACATAAAATGCTTATTTATCATAAATACTATTTTACGCATGTTCTCCATTTCACCTATAAGACTTCTTCCATTGCAACAAAGGGAGTAACGTCTTACTTACTTACTGGCTAATAGTTAGTCAAAAAAATTATTTAAGTCTATCGATGTAGTTTCCAGCGCTTCCCGTGGATGCGATCTTTGACTCAAAGGATACACTTTGCACTTCCACATAAAGTATTTCATTAGGTTTCTCGGGTAGCGTTGGTCATCATCAGGTTGTCATTAACCTGACGGTGACGCTACGGGTTGTAATCCATGTCACCTGATGAAATAGTTTTTGTGGAATTTGCAAAGTGTATTCTTTGAGTCAAAATCTGCGGAAATGTTCAAAGAAATTTGCGAAAAAATGTGTGAAGTAACTGAAAGTGTAAATACTTCAAGCATAACTATTCCATGAACATTTATTGACGCAATTTAAAGAAACTGTTAGCACGTTCACACAAGCTGACGTATTAACTTTTCATCGCAATTTTGTTCTGTAAAGATGTTAATATCTTTTTATGTGTGTGTGTATATTTTCTGTGAGTTATATAAACGGCTACTTTAAATTATGAAAAATATTTTCCAGAAGATGTTTCTTCACATTGGCGATCAGGAGAAAGGAACATGGGACTGTTTAGACGATAGATAAAATGAAGAACTCACTTCAAATTGAATTTCATGGATAAATATGAATAATTATATAGTGATGATTATATCAAAGGAATAAATCATACTACGATTGGTCAGGTCGAGAGTCAAGTTACATACCCTATTGTATATCGTATCATAATGTTCATAGATTATTTTCATCGTCACCTTATTGGAAAACGAAAATAGTTGGCGAATCCACATGTTCAAGCCATTGCCAGTGTAATTTATTTTAATGTCATGCAGTTATCTTAAACATACTAAAAAGGAATGGCGTTTTCTCTTGATATATATTCTCTGAAGGTATTTTTAGACATTTTGTAGGAAAGAAAAGCTCATTTTAATGGCTTATAGGATCCTGCGTAAAGTAAGAATGTGCATATTTTTGCATTTACATAGTATAGAGAATCTACAACGCAGCTATTGTATTCAACATGATACAATGGTTGCTTCTGTTTGAATTTTTTCGGAAGAATTGACTTTTTTAACTATAATAAATTGTAATAATTTATAAAATTGTAACGAAAAGTACTTATGATTTGCCAAATACTTTGAATTTATTAGCCGAGATTTATCGTTAAAAATTATGTGGCCTTAACAGTGGTAACATTCTTGGTATTACTTCTTACTAAATTACCTCTGAGAAACCAGAATAATTAAAATAACCTGCCAGTTGTAATACTTTTACGCTTTGGTGGAAGACATCGTTGGCATTTGTGCCGATTACTTCAGCTAGGGGTTTCGTTATTAATTAATGTACATTTGGAAGTAAAATGGGAATCTTGAACTAATATAAACTGTTCAATATAGCGTACCTATGGCGGCAAGAAAACCCCGGAAAAGTATGCGATACACGTTTCCCGCGAAAAACCCTTATCGGTACTTTAGTCAAAAAAAGGATCTCCTCCGGACGTCAATTCTTTTGAAATGTACGCACGTATCTGGACTGAAATAGGACAGCACATATGAAATACTGGTACGCGTCTAACTGACATTAACAGATGCATCATCATGGTGGTGAGACCTCTAGATTCATTTAGCTTCTTTCACAATCGTGCGCATGGCGTCGATTTGCGGAGGGGGAGGAGGTGACCGTTCCCCCGCCCCCCCTGCGTGCAGTTGGGAATCCGTGTAAATGGGTCGAGGGAGGTAAATGTAGTCCCTCCCGGGCGGTGGAGGACGAAGGTGGCGGGAGGAGTGTCGGGCGTGAATGAGGGCCAGGCGGGGTGGACAGAGGAGTGGAATTGCGTCGAGATGAGAGCGAAGGCGAGTAGGTTGCCAAAACAGTGGCAATTCCCCCAATCGCCTTGCCCGGTGAAATATTAGGAAGGGATTAGCATGAAATTAGGACATTCGCATTTCAGTAGATGCGAAACTATTGGATATAATGATTGCGAAGACCTAAGAATACTTTTACTTCTAATGAGCGGAGAATGGGGCGCTGGGGTGAGGGAATAGTAGGGAACGTTCTTCCTTGCCTTGGTGAGATCCGCACCAACCGGTTGGCTAATTCCACGCGCCGACGTGGGATCGATATGTTGATCATGGAAACTAGGCCGATATGATTAATTTTAAACAGCCGAAATAACAAAGGTCGATAATTTTTGAATTGCCAGTGTATAAATATATAAAAATGCAATGAGAATACTCGATGTGTTATATGTACGATGTCGATGCACGATATTTCCGAACATTTTTGCCACCTCAATGTACATTTTGTCACCGGTTAAAATTAGAAAGTAATATCGTACACCGCAACGAACCGGAAAACTATTTTGGAATCAGTTGAGTGTGCGAGGGGCGAGGATTGAGGAGGAGCTCTATAGAAGAGCGAGGGTTGAACCTCAGGCCAAAAAACGGAGGTACAGCTATAGTAAATTCAGCTAGCCACTGAAAGGGCGCTTGGTAGGAGGGGAATCAAGACCATTTTCTTTTTTTCAGTAACAGTTTCCCGTACTCAGTCTACGAGTCGTATGAAGAGTTTGGTGGCGATAGCGGTAGTCTATCCGTCAGGAATTTACCATCATTCAGTATTTTCCTTCCATGGAAGAAGCATATATAATTTAGCCCAACCGTTTGAAGACATACCATATCTGATCGAGGATTTAAATGCAATAATTATCGTTCCTTTAGTCCTCTAGGAAACCTGCAAAGTACATATTGTTTATCATTGTCATTAGTATTTAAATCCTAGGATTAGTTTATTGCAGCCCTCCATTCACCTCTATTTAATTTCAATTCCCTTAATCCCTGATACCTTTTCTGTTTTACGTCTTTCTTAATTTGTGCTATACACATGTCTCTTAGTCTTCCTTGTGGAATCCTCCCTTCTATTCCCTTCTATTTTCCCTTCTATTATATTTCTAATCAATCCATTGTGCCTCAATTTGTGTCCAATCCATCTATTTCTTATTTGCCGTAGAGTCCTCCCTATGAACTTCTATCCTCTATCTCTTCTTCTTTCTATCCTCGTTTTCCCTCTCTTCGTTCTATCCTCTTCTGCTCTTCTATATTTTTCCTCGTTCATTACTATGTCTGTCCATTCAATCTTCAGCATTATTCTCCACCACCATGTTTCAAAGGCTTCTATTCTTCCTTCGCTGGTCCACTTTTCCAATGTTCCAAGTCTCGACACCATATAGCGCCAAGCTCCACACGAAAGTCTTGACGAAATGTTTCCTTGTTTCCAGCCTTAGGTTCTTTGAACATATTAATTGCCTCTCCTTCATGAATGCGTTCTTAGCCTGGGTTTTTCTTCGCTTGATGTCGGTCGAACTTCTTCCATCCCATGTTATGCTGCTGCCCAGGAAGATGAAGGATTCCACTTGCTCTAGTTCCACCCCTCGAATTGTGATATTTGCATTCAGCTTCTCTCTTCCGCACACAAGGATTTTAGTTTTCTTCTTGTTGGTGTTCATATTATATTCCCCCAGCATTTGATCCACTTAGGAAAGGGGCCGCAGGTCCTCTCGCGTTTCCGCCACTACTGCAATGTCATCTGCAAACCGGAGCATGTTGATTTCTTCTCCATTTGACTTGACTCCTTTGATACCCAATTCTTGTGTTTTTTATTGCCTCTTCCAGGTATAAGTTGAATATTGCTGGTGAGAGGTTGCATCCTTGTCTTACTTCTTTGTTTATTTTGGCTTCTATTTTTCTTCCATTTTTCGTTTGTGTTCTTGTAACTTGATCTTGTATAGATTATGGATAATTCTTCTGTCGTTGTAATCCAGTCCAAGCGCTTCACATTGTTTATACGCTTATACAATACACTTATAGTACACAGTTTTGTATAAAATCTAGGTGACTTAATAATACGATCACGAATATGTCCGGAGGTTATGTGAGAGTTCCGTTGGGGATTTATGCCAATGAAGGAATGAACTCAGTTGGATGGAAAATAATTCAGATAAGAATTATGCCAGGGTCCTTTCTTCCCAGAGTTCGGTCATGCTGAGAGAGAGAGAGAGAGAGAGAGAGAGAGAGAGAGAGAGAGAGAGAGAGAGAGAGAAGGAAGACACAGCTGGGTAACAGGAACCTATATGGTCGCAGCGGCAGAGTAAGAAAAAACAGCGACGAATTTAAAGGTTGATTTAAATGGTTTTTGAGCATAGTGATTGCAAATTTTTTCCGTAGTTGATATTATGGAGCTTCCAAAATAAATCTGAAAATTTTTATTTTTTTAGATTTAAATTCTTAATTAATCGCTGAATGTTTTCAGTTTGGGGATTAGCCTATTGTAACGTATTTATCGCATTTACCTATCGTAACGTAAATGTATTTTACGTAAATAACACACCAAAACGGATAGGTTTTTATCATCCTCATTTCCTTTACTGATTCATTCATAGGCAATGGTTTTTAAGAATATTGGTGCCTACGAGGTAGACCGAGTGCGGGGGACACATGCAATATCGTTTCTCGTTCCCATCCGAGCTAAAATGCGCGACCTTCCCCAATGGATCGGAGCGGTGGCGAAGGAGATCGCTCCACCCCCCCTCTGCCCCTCCAGCGATCGCCAACAGAACCACGGAAGGGGATGGGAGCGGAGGAAAACGGGGGACTGCTCCCCTGGTGGTGAGTGCCCGGCCTCCAGTGAGTTTTTCCGAGGGCAAGAGGACGCGGCGCGGTCGAATATGATTGAATAAAGCCGCGCGTTGTCTTTGGGGGTCGTGAGATGGGGGCGGGTGACAGAAGCGTGTGTGGAATGAGTCCGAGGCAAATTCTCTCCCCCCACCTCCCTCCCCCTCTCTCGCCCCCTCCTCCCCCAGCCTCGACGACACGGCCACCTGCCCTTCGAACGAGTCTGTATGCGACCCCCGTCAAAGAACAATTGAGTTGCGATGAGGAACACGTGGGCGGTTTCCATTCTGCGGCGGACGCCGTGGGATTTAGTGGGCGGGTGGGGAAGGGGGTGAAGTGCGGGGGGGGGGGCAGCGGGTGCCGCTCCGAAAGGAAGAAACAATGGGGGAATTGAAAAAAAGGAACCCTGTGTGTGAGAGAAAATAAAGAAGGCATTGAGATTTCAGAGGTGTAGCGTCTTATTTTCTTTGTACTCTGAAATTAATGCTCTGGTTTCGCTCCTCTTTTTTTTCACCCTCACGCCTTATTTCCCTGCGTGCGTTTTTCCCCGCCGTCCCCCTCCGAGGGAGTAACAATGTCTCCCCCTTCCGCCGATCCCTTCGCTCCCCCCCTCCTCCTCCTTCCGCGCTCGTCTTTGCGGCCTTACACTCGTTCATTCCATTGTCTCGAGTTTCTCGTATTTTTTGCTTGAATGAGCCGGGACGAGAGGGGCGGAGGGAAAGCGGCCCCAAGTCTCAGGGCGCGGAGTATTAAAAATGCTTGTTCATTGTGGTGTCGCCTCGGAGGAAAAATAATTGCGAGGGATTTAATATTTTTGGTCGATTATTTGTTTTACTGGTGTGAAAGTTTGGTTCTGAGCGACTCCCTGCCGAAATTTAATTTCGGTGTTACCAAATTTCACGTGCAGATGAAATGTGGGAAAATCCGGTCATGTTAACGAAGTAGGAAAAACTTTTCCCCTGGGAGCACTGAACTCACTCTTCATAAAATACTGTTCGTTATGTGATGAATCGTTGCTCTAAGTTGCATTGGTATTTTACAATAAAAACATCTGGATTTCACCAATTCAGTTGGCATATTATTTGGTTGGAAACGAAATGTTCCCTTATCAATTGTTATTTTTTCCACGATTGGGAAATGACACGAATTTAGCGACGCGCAATGTCTAAGCAGTTATTTTCTTCCTTTCTAATTATAACTCTGGGGGAAATCATAGTTTACAATTTAGTTTCTTCTTTAATTCAATTGAGACTTCGTCAAATTATCAACCTCGTTGACTCCCAGGACGACGTCTCTCTCCCTGTTAAATAAGTGAAGTTGACAAACAAAGAGAAAGTCATCATCATCATAGGTCATCAGTCATTTGATCGTAGTTCTTATAATCATTCTATTTTCTGAGTCTCTTTGTTCCCTCGCTGCTCTCAGTACTGCCGTATTTCAAAATTGGCTTTTTAAAGCGATTCTACCCTTCTATGGATCCTTCTGTTGCAGTCAGCCCTTGGTCGTGCATCTGCATGAGTCCTCTTTGCTTTCCTTCTCTTTCCTCCCCTTTCTTCTCTCACTGTGTCACTTGCTTCATGCTCTTTTGTCTTCACTCTCTCTTCAAGGCGCTACTAGATTAATCCTTCCATCCATTGATGTGATTTTTTACGTTCTTAGTGTCACCATATTCCAGTTGCTCCTAATCTTCTTCTCCTCTTGCTATGTTCCTAATCTCCCGTCCGTGGAAGTCATCATAAATTAATTTTCCCTATCTCCAGACTAAAGAATTTTATGTACCATTATTATTTGTTTCTTATGATAGAAAGAGTTCTCTAACTTCATCTCTCCCCAATTGCTGGAGATTTTACTGCCTAAGTAACGAAATTAGGCCGTTTGTTATATCCTGTTATTTCCTCATTTTATTCAGCATTTATCTTCAACGAATTGCGTGAAACTCCTCATCTTAGCTTTAAATGTTTTTATTTTAAGGAGATTATCCATTTCCTCCTTCATATTGGAATTATATCCTCGTCAGTTTAGCTTTCTTTTCTGCAACCAATGCTATGTCGTCCGTAAGCTTCAAGATACTTATTTGTTCATCAATATTATATATACCTTCCTTTCCATGTAATTTATCTCAAACAGAATACTACCAAATGTGTGCTTTGAAAATAAAGCGTACGGAAGAGAACTTCTCGTTCACTTTATTCTTGAACTAAAAATTTCTTTGCTCTTGTTTATTCTCTACGGTCTACCCTCAATGCGAATTGTCTTTCTTCTTCCGTCTTTTTAAAATTGCAGTCTTCTAGCAGCACAGTTCAATTTCATCACGGTCTTCTGAAAGTTCATTTATTCTTTTCTTCTTTTGCATAGAAATGCTGATGTATGCAAGATATACTTGTATATCTCCGGCAAAGAATTAATAAGTCATGAAGTGAAAAAGATTCTGAAAAACTCATAGACAAAGATGACTCCGTTAAAAGTTACTGTTGCGGCTTCTCCCGCAGTTTCTTGAAATTTATCATAAACAAAGTACAAAATTTCATAAATTTTCCTGAAAGTTTTAAAATGGAATGGAAATACTTCACTTGTGCCTTAAGACAAAGATAGTCCTAACAATTCTCATTAAAAGTCAAAATCATAGATCATGATTTTATGAGCCTGAGAATAATTTACATATTTTTATTAGAACGCTGCCGTCCCATAATTTATTGAGGTTTCCTTTCGTATCAAATAATAATGCTCTATTCCACTGATATTGAAATATATTTCCATCTACGTTTCGACGTTACTTCGTCCCATGAATAGTTCATTATTATTTTCTACGAATCGATCATGTATGTCTTCCACGACATCACGCTTTATTCCACAAAAACGGTTTCCTTTATTCCTTTAAAATCCGTCGTCCTGCAACAGCCTCCGATGAATGTTGCTGATCTCCCAGCCTCACTGGGAGGCTGCATTCGATAACGAGGCGCGGAAGCTCCAACCAACTTCGAATAGAGGTGCTTGCTACAATATTTTCTATATCAAATACCTTAATAGGAGTGGGTACGGTGTCACGACAATAATACCAAAACTGAGAGCACTGGTATACATTTTGTGAATACATCGATATCTCTTGAGAAATTCAATATTTATTCATCAATAAAATATTTTCAATTAGTCTCTAGCTTCTTTTGATATGAAATTTTTGTTACCGATGACCCGACAGTGTTTCATTTATGATTCCACTAAGTTGAAAAATGCTCATTCCGCCTTGTTTTTTGGTAACTTGACGAGGATTTTTCTTGTGAAAGCTGTTTGAATAAGAATGGCGTTAGTAATTTTATGCTTTGGAATACGTGCTTATTTCATTCTTTTAGAATCTGTTTAAACTTTTGTCCTAATACGGAGAGTACCAGAGCTACCAGAGGTTAGTAATTCGAAAGTCGGCCACATTTAATCCGACAGTGGTCAACATAGTTTTTTAATTTTTCAAAACATGATTTTAAATAGTTTATGGGTCTAGAACCACGGGTGGTCTACGGCGCAGGATGCGACATGAACGCCATTAAGGATTTTTCAGTTGAAACAGGATAGTTCACAGGAATCTAATTGGGTCGATTTACAACTGAAAATGTGTCAATTTCTGGGAAGCTCTTTTGAAAATAGAGATCTTTTACTCTATAGTGAATGCGAATTAATGCTGTTTTTTCAGTCACTGTACCATTAAGAGGGAAATTACCTTACGGGCATCGAGTAATGTAATGTCTTTACTAATTAATGTAATAGCTATAAAATCAAATTTGCCATTCTGTCCGTGTGTCATCATTTTGTCGATAGACCTCCCACTAGTGTTGCAGTATTTCCACGTCATCACTTTCTTCTCATTATCGTAAATGTGTGATCCTTCTTTTTGCTCCTCGGCGGAACAAGAATGCACCGCTAATGTGTTTAGCCTTTCCCATTTCCCCCAGAGCTCACAATTAGAATAAAACGGGAGACAGATCGAGCAAAACATCGAAAGCATGCATCCAGGTCAACCTGCTCTTTGCGTGTGGATTAGCTCCCGAGAGCTGCCCTCACATTTCATCCCGTGGAAGCTAAGGAATCATTCCTGCTGCCTCTCCCAGGAGTTCGTGCATCTATCGTCACCGCAATGACGTTTGTCGAACGATGCGGTTTACATTTTTTCTTCCGACTGGAAGAACGGAAATTTGGCCTAAAATAGGGTTTTCGTTGGAAATTTAGGAAAAACGTTTTAAAGGATCAAATGCTAAAAGATTGGAAATGTACCGAAATGCGGAAAATTCACTGTCATGCCGCGGTGATGAATATCATCCAATTACAACAAACCTTATCCAAACTGAAAGAATTCTTATCTGCTAGAATACTTTTTTATTACAAGGAAATATGCTATAAATCATTTTTTAAATTAATATTAAATCTAATATCTACTCCTTTTTTTAATGTATTTCGATCCTTTATACTTTCTAGTAACATCACTGATAATACCGAATCATACAATAATCATAGTCATTATCATATCAGGGAGATTCGTTAATACAGCGTGCTCAATAGTATGGGCCCCACTTACGAAGCCTTTCAAATTCCACCGTGCAAACGGCTTAAAAGTTAAAATTCGGAATGATACATACAGATCATAATACGAAGTATTAATTTTCATACTCGCTTCAATGATTCAATTGATGACCGAGAATTTTGAGGAATCCAGGAAATATTTTCGAAGCAATTTTAAGTTTAGCACGTCGAAGAAGAATTTTGTCAAGAACATTGTTGTTAACGATGCAAAATATTTGTTTTTGACCATCAGATTGAACTTCTATCGGGGAAATTAATATTTATTAAATCGATGTGGCACAACCCTGATGGAGCATTCAATAAATAATAACAAAAATGGAAAACTATCAAGAAGTGAAGAAAATAATTCCTATACTTTGTCAGTCAGATCACGAATTGCGAATGCGGCGAGTCTTTTGGATTCTTTGGAGAAAGATGATTCAATGATGCGGAAAAATATAGAAAATGTTCTACGATATTTTCGGCAACCATTCAAGTCACCCAAGTATTTGGGAATATTTTTCGTCTGTCTTACAGAAGTGCATACGCATATGCCCCCAAGGACTCACACACAAACATCTTTCGTGCACGACTTCTTCGCCTTGCGCATTCACTTATTTGTCAGATTACCTCTATATCTAGAGCAGTAGATATTCATCCGTGCCCCAGTCAACTCACTCGATGGTTTTAACCTCAGTATATGTTGGGAGGCCTTCTCCGAGATTAAAAAGGTGGCTGTTGTTATAGTGATGGATATTATGCTATAATAGTTTTTCTAAGTTAATAAATAGGTGACTTCGAGTAGTAGAATGTCACATGCATATTTCTTGTTTAAGAATTCAAAATTCTTAACATCATTGTATAGGTAAAAGCTAAAACAAAGAGAAAGACTGCATTGCTGGAAGAGCTTATGGCTATACCAAAAATTGCTTATCAGAATTGCTTCGAGGATTAGAAAAAGCGTAGGCACAAGTGTGTTATATCTAGGGTGGATTACGTTGAGGGGGACAAGTTGGATATTTTTTCATAAAAATATTAAGTGACCTTAATTTTTGCACACACCTATTGTGTGTTTGTATATATATATATATATTCCACAATAGTAGACAAAAATAAAATAGATAACACGTAAAAGGGCATGTACATTTCAGAAAGTTTAAGCTTTCGGCCTTCTCTGAGATCTCCTTCAGGTGAAAGAAGGTCGAAAGCTTAAACTTTTTGAAATGTGAGCGTCCTTTTACGTGTTATCTATTTTATTTTTGTGAGTGCTTCTACATCATCTGATGACGAAGGCCGTGCCGTCGAAACGTCAAAACTACACATGTGAGTGCCCTTTCTTTGTGTTTCTATGTTTTAAAAATCTATATCAGTGTTTTTATATATTTTTGCGTCACCGAAGAGCGTTCTTTTTCAAAGATCAGATACTATATATATATATATATATATATATATATATATATATATATATATATATATATATATATATATATATACATGCGGGTCGCGGTGGTCTAGCGGGTAGAGCGTTGGACTACTGACCGAACCCGGGTTCGATTCCCGGGTTCGATTCCCGGGCAAGGCACTTTGGGCACCTGCAGCTCCACCCAAGCTAGTTGATTTTTCGGGTACCAGATCTTCCTGGGAAACCATAACCGGCACAGGGAAAGGAACTGGCCCCCCTACCCTGATGTGTGAATATTCACGCGCCGTCGGGCTTGGTACATGGGTGAGCTCTACCATCACCTACTAAACCGACCTTCGGGTTGATTACTGTGTTTATAGTTTTATATATATTTATATAAATTTAGAAAATATTAAGTGAGAGATGGAAAGAGGTAATATAGATGTTTTAGGTCTCTGCGAGGTGAGATGGAAGGATAGCGGGGATTACTGGAGTGACAATTATAGAGTGATATACAGCGGCGGGGACGAGAGCCAACGAGGGGTTGCCGTAATTTTAAATAAAGGGGTAGGAAGAAGCGTAGTCAACATAGAGCAAGCGACTGATAGAATTTTACTCGTAGAGATTAAAGCAGAGCCGACGAACTTGGTCATTGTTCAGGTATACATGCCACCGAGCAACCACAAGGAGGAAGAAGTCGATAGGATCTATGATGAGTTAGAGGATATCATCGCGAGTGTTCCTGCAGGGAAACATTTGATAGTGATGGGGGATTGGAATGTGACGGTAGGCGAAGGCAGAGATGGTGGTGAGGTGGGCGACTACGGTTTAGGCACGAGGAATGAACGCGGGGAGAAAGCAATTGAATTCTGCAGGAGACGGGGGTTAGTCATCACCAACACCTAGTTTAGGCACCACAAAAGACGTAGGTATACATGGAAAATGCTAGATGACTCAGAAAGGTATCAGTTAGATTATATTATGGTTAGGCACAGGTTTAGGAACAGTGTGATAAATTCGCACAGTTTCCCAGGAGCGGATGCGGACTCTGACCACAATTTAGTTGTTATGAAATGTAATGTTCGTTTCAAGAAGATAAGGCAAGGGCGGCGGGTTAGGAAATGGAATTTAGAAGCAGTAAATAGATTAACGAGGAAGAAGTATCAGCAGGCTGTAGAGAAAATGATGGATGACGGTAAAGAACTGAGTACTATCGAGGAAAAATGGGAATGTATCAAAAAAGGGATATTGGAAGCCGCTAAAGACACTATAGGAACCGTTGACGGGAAAAGGATAAGGAAACCATGGGTAACGGATGAGATGATTGCAAAGATGCATGAGAGAAGAAGATGGAAAAATGTAAACACAGAGTTAGGCAAAATGAAGTACAAAGAGTTAAACAATAAATTGAGAAGGGCCACAAATAAAGCAAAAGAAGAATGGTGGAAAACGCAATGCGAGGATATGGAAAGTTTACAGAAGAAGGGTGAAATTGGTGCTCTATACAGCAAGGTTAAGTTATTATCGGGAAGTAAGAAGGCAAGATCTGTGCTAACAGTTAAAGATAAATGGGGTAAGATAATAGTTGAACCAGGAAAAATCCAAGAGAGATGGAAGGAATATATAGAAACACTGTATGGTAAAGAACTTAGGCCGACAAGGTTAGACATAGAAAAGGAACATGACGTAGAAGAAGATAGCTTAGGTCCAGGCATACTCGACGATGAAATAGAAAGGGCATTAAAGGAGATGAAAGCAAATAAGACTGTGGGGGTGGACAATATTCCTGTAGAAATGTTGAAATGGTTAGGGAAAGGTTAGAAGAAGGCCATATATGGACTGATTCGTAGTATCTATGAGGAAGGAATCTGGCCGGAAGATTTTGTGAGATCGGTGTTAGTTCCTATTCCAAAAAAGGCAAAGGCTTCGTCATGTGAGGATTACAGAACAATAAGTTTGATATCCCACGCAGCTAAAGTTATTCTCAGGATCATCAACAAAAGGATAGAGAGTTAGGCAAATGATTACTTGGGGGATGATCAGTTTGGGTTCAGGAAAGGAAGAGGTACGCGTGATGCCATTGCAGTAATGACATCACTAGTCGAGAGGAATATAGAATGCAATCAGGACGTTTTTGCCTGTTTCGTAGATTTCGAAAAAGCGTTTGATAGAGTGAATTGGGAAAAATTAATGCTTGTATTGCAGAAAATAGGAATGGATTGGAGGGACAGGAGACTGATCCGCAACCTGTACATGCCTCAGACTGCTCAGGTGCGAGTGGGGAAAGGAGAGTCCGGATGGGCAGTGTTAGGAAGAGGTGTAAGGCAGGGTTGCCCATTGTCACCGGTACTGTTCAACGTATATGTAGAGGAAATGATTAAAGAGGCATGGGAAGAACTGGAGGTAGGAATTAAAGTCGGAGGGGAATTCGTAAAATCGGTTAGGTTTGCTGATGACCAAGCATTAGGGGCTCAGTCAGCCAAGGGGTTGCAAGCATTGCTGAGTGAATTGGAGGTTCAGTGCGATAAATACTGGATGAGAATCAACATTAATAAAACAAAGGTTATGCGATTTTCCAGAAAGAAAAAGGCTAAGCTAAATATTAAAATAGGAGGGGAAAAAATAGAGCATGTACAGCAATTTACATATCTCGGAAGTGTTTTGGACCAATACGGTCAAAGTAGTAGGGACGTAAGGAGAAGAATTGCGCTAGGCAAGGCGGCTTTCTCAAGGAGGAGGGAGTTGATGACGGGGACGTTGAGTAGGGATGTTAAGACAAGACTCGTAAAAACTCTGATATGGAGCGTAGCTATGTACGGCGCGGAAACGTGGCCACTGAAGCAGGAGGATAGACGTAGATTGGAGGCTTTTGAAATGTGGGTGTGGAGAAGAATGGAGAAGGTGTAATGGACCGAAAGGAAAACAAATGAGGAAGTACTAGAAATGGTGGGGGAGGAGAGGGATTTGTTAAGAGAAATCCTATGGGGGCAGGAAAAATGGATGAAAGGCGTATTGAGCGGTAGTGGTATGTTGAAGAGGGTAATAGAGGGGAGAATGTTGGGCAAGCGAAGTAAGGGTAGGAACAGGATAGGAATGTTGGACGGGATGAAGGGAGGAAAGAAGTACACCGAGATGAAGAGGGACCTGATATAGATTAGTTTGCTAGGTGGGGAGTCACAAAATGTTTATTTGATAGTTGTGTCCATCCAAAAACCTACCTCAACCGGTAGATTACCTAATATATATATATATATATATGCAGGCACAAGTTTTTTATATATATATATATATAACTTGTGCCTGCATAATATATATCTATTTGTGTGACTACATTTCTGCACAACCTAATATCTACAATTTGGCAAAACCTACTATTAGTGTTCTCAGCAAATATCTATATTTTAATTTTGGTAAGCTGATCAAAACTCTGTTGTCCGTACCTAAAACTAAGAATAACGGTGCAAATTAAGCACTCATTTAATTATCTGTTACAAATTGACTCACGAATCCTCGCGCTTATGTATATATGATGGGAAAATGATCCTTTGCCTGATGGTGCGTCAACCTTAACAATTAACCCTTCACCTCCCTCACGCGGAATCGATATATTTTCACAAATTTGCATGAATTATCTGCTTCAATCTTATCAAGGCCACAGTCTCAAATTTTCCGTACCCAGGGATTGTTTGAGGTGCTGCGAAGTGAGTTCGGTTAAGGGATTTTTTCGTAGGCCAGTGGTGGCGTGGGTAAAACCCCTACGTTATCTTAAAGCTTGATGGGCCCGGATGACAGAGAAAGAGTTCATATTTTCTAAATCCTGTTTGCCCAGCTCTTATTGACAATGGCCTTTTATCTCTCGCTAATCTTCTCATTTATGATGCCCTCGATGTTTCATTACCCGGACGCTTTTCAATATTCCCGTGAATTAGATAAGAGGCAGTTAACGCGGTGTGTCGAGCTTAACTAGTGTGAGGGGAGACTCGGTATTTCTCAAATGCGAGTGCTCTTGCCCCCGTAATTTGCGTGACGCAATCTCTCGAGCAATTCCTGGGAATTCAAAGGTAAGTGACTCTAGTCTTTTGGGAAACTTTCAGGATTACCACCTGCCATTAGAGAAAGAAAATACATCAATTTCCGCATGCTAGTTTTCGCTGATTTCATTTCTTAAAAATCGAAATATTGCTTCCTATATCTACATTTACAAATCCGCAATTTCTTCTGAAACGTTTAGTTTGTTTATATAAATATAAATACTGTTGTAACTTTAAGGTACGCTTTTCGGAGTGAACCCTGTGCTTGCTAACATTCCACTATTTTCTGACATCTTTATGCCTCTTTCCATTTTTTATAATGTGCAAAAAAGTGCTTCCCTGTCTATTCACAACTTGGTATACCCATTTGCTACTGTCTAACTGACTTTTGGTATAATTTAGCAGCAAAATATGTGTTCTGATTGAAAGTCTAAAAGAATTTATACCAGTGTTTGTGTGTGGGTGTTACATTACCATAAAAACTTCATCCGCGTTTAAGCTACCTGTAAACGGAGAAAGGATATTAGGGGCTTTGTTCAAATATTACACATTTTCTTTCTGGAATGAATGACGAAGTATTTCTGGCCCCAGGCGTGGCCGCTTCTGACTTTAATCCCCCGGCAGTCAATGAGTGCCTCTGGCGTTACCCTCCCATAAATTACTCCGTGGACCCTCCCCCCACCCCTCCTCCAGCGTGTCCACATTGGAACCAATTGTGAGAGGATAGTATTTTAACTACAAAAAATTTAGCTGATACATATTTTAGCTATAGTTCATGGTGAAATCTGTCTATACACCCGCTGCGTCAGACCTGACGATTTAGCCTGTAGCATCGATACGTAGCTGCGATCTCACAGACTGGACTACTTGTAGAATTTCTTGTATGGACTCCCTAGATTTAAGATTTCTTGTTTTTTTCTGTCTTCCATTGCGCTGCCTCCCTGCCATTTTTAATGTTTTTAGCATCACAATCTCTCATTTGAAGGTAGAGATTTTTCGCTTTACAGTTTGGTTTCATCGGGACCTACAGTTCACGGAACAGGATTTTTAAACTAAATAATACAAAATGCATGGTGAAATTAATGGGCATAAGATATTTTATACTATGATACGTACTTATTGCGCGAAGTGTCATTTACTTTTTCAGAGATTAACTTACGTGCCTCCTCTACTTCCTGATATTATGTCAGGTACAAAAGCGTTGCGCCCTTTTTAAATTCATTTCTCAGCTGCGTATATACTTTACACTTTCAGGCTTTACTTCGTGGAATTGTTTGATGCCCATAATAAAACTCATTTAATATAAGTCATTTCTCAGCATTTAAAGTAAGGTTTCATTTTGGATATTACCGGCTGAATTGCTCAATTTTTCCGGGTGGAATTCACCAGTTCTACACCTTTAGACCCGAAAATAAAATTTCATCAGAAATATCCCATGCATTTAAGGAATTGCAGGAGTTTTTGAATAAAATTAATATTTTTTTATCATAGCTGTACATCGGTGCCCGTGTACCACAACCGCCATACGCCATGGTTATTTGCAATGATACGAGACCAGGTCTGATTCCTTTGAGGTCATAGACCGATATGGTTATTATTTTCTTGAATTTAAGCATTTTACCCTAATCTAATACGTGTTTAAAAAAAGCCTTTATCCTGGAAATAAATTCCTTCGCTGAATCATCTCTGTTCATCTCTTTTGAAACTCCGATTCATACGGTGTAAGCATTGTACTTGTATAAATATTTCGATGTCGTGAATGTGCAGGACTTTCTGTTCATCGTATAAAATGCATATTGTTTGTAGTTTGTCAGCCTGTATATTTGCTTTCGTTCATGAAAATGTGTTCTTTAGATAATAACAACTAATGAGATAAAAAATTAAATATAATTTGCCTAATATTCCTAATATATTTCTGTTCCTCCCTGATTATTAATTTAGAATATTGAAAGCCTTGAGCTGAACGTGCATAGTATTTAATAAAGAGTAAGATAGGCATTTCTAAAATATCGACCAAATTATGTGATCGAAAATTGTAAAATTAATAACATTAATAGATTTGTATTGTAGTATTTAAACGTTGTTTGGGAAAACAAAATAGATTTTCCTAAAGACAATAATAATAAGCATTGTTAACAGTGCCTTTAAAGGTAGCTAAAATACACGTATAACTTGCTAATAATAATGATCTTTAGTTGCGATTTATGTCCCGATTCGAATATTTTCACAATCGCTTATACATTTTTTCGGAATTTAGTTGTGAGGGTGACTTTATTTAAATTCTTTTCGTATTGTATTTATCTTATACTTCAAATGTACAAAAACTTTTTTCTGAAACGCCGGTCATAAGTGCCGTACTATTGCCTCAAGTTCCGTTCAAACGCAAGTGAAAAAATACTGATAATTGGATATGGAGAGTACTAATTTCAATATTGTAGATAATTGTCATCTTTCAGCAATTATTTTGTTGAGGTTGAAATATAGCGACTTTCAATAATTTATTTCCTTTGGCAATATGCAATAAGGTTTTATATGACTGTATTTTATTTGCTAACTAAGGAATGAGTTTTGAACTAAGGCTAACGTGCATTTCTTAATTAGGCAAGTGGATTCATTTGAATTTTAAAAAAGTTCGTATCGTTTGGATCCAGAACTCGTGATAGCGATTTAATTATCAATTTTGAAAGTTTATGCTCAAACAGGCGTTAGATTAGGTAAGTTGCAGATTATTATAATTGAGTATAGTTTACGGTCATATTATTAAATTATAAAGCAGTAGGGTTATACGCTGCTGTCAATCGCGTGTAGGATTATAAATTAGTGATCGCTTACAAATAGGTTGACATTGTTAATTATACTTATTCACTGTCAGCGCAGAGATAAATGCGATTCAATAATCATATTGAAGAATAATTGATGACTATTTCGAACCAAATCAGAGTGTTTCCTTATTAATTGGATTTTGAGGAGACAATGAGTGCTATGAACCAATTGAATGAAAGTTAAATTGACTTTTTTTACAAAACAAAAGATTAGGGAGGTGGGGTATCATTCCAAGTCTTGCTATGAACCACTGAGACTAAATAAGAATAGAGTATACTCTATCATTGCCCGCATGGAATTTCTTTCGCGTAGTTACCTCAATACAGAAGGCCAGGATCTCGTGTGGGCATAAGTGGCGATATGACCTTAGTCGTCAGATAATCGTATGTACTGCAATTTAACATCCCAGGTAAACGTATTGTTAATCATGTTTATAAAGTTGTGAATTTCATCCACAGTCTCGAAAGCTATTATCACCATATAAAGGAAAGGGCGGCGGGTATTTTTTCTCCCATTTGTTTATCATTTCCCTGCTACACTTAAGGTTATGATTTCAGGCGGAAAAAATGGCACACTTGTATAATAAAATTGAAGTTCACTGACATGATAATATTCGAATCCCAAAGCGTGAAATTCTATGACTCCCAAAAAGGTTCACGTTTTGCAATTCAAATTTAGATTCTGTATTTCAAAATTTATCTTGTTTGAAGTTGGCATAAACAAGTCATAATCGTCTCAGGTTCGAAGTCATACGCCCTCAAATCGCCAGAATAATCGCAAACAATTATGATCTGAAAGAGCTCGCTTCCAATTATTACCCCGGATTCGATTGTGTCGCTCACCCCACCCTCTTCATCATTCCGAATGAGTGAAATGGAAGCTAAACGTTGATGCATGACTGCAATATGATGTGGACGCACCCTCTCTGGACGCCGAGGGCGGGTGTCATGAGAGGTGAACGAATTACTGTGATTTCATGGGGGTTGATAACGATTTAGAATCGGGTGAGGCGAAAGGATGCCCGGCCGAGCGTAGCGTTGGCACCACTGTCGGGGTGGTCGAGCCCCCCCCCCCTCCACCCGGCACCCCGTCAGTCGCCCTGAAGGCGGCTGGCGAGCGCCCTGGCCTCGCGCTCGGCGGCGCCAGAAACCTCTCCTCCCCCGCGACAAACACACCTGTGCCGCAGAGCCCTTGGTAATCCCCTCCGAAAGGCGGTGAGTTAGCTATGAAATTATTGGACGATTGCTGCGTTTAGTGACCAAGCAGTAATTTATGACCCCTCGTAGAAGTAGGTAATTGCTGCGGTGCGTTATCGATGTGCCAACGTGAGTCGTGATGTTGGTCTTGTCATGTTTTGTCACGAAAGAATCTACTACTGAGACTACCACAAACGTCAAGAGTCTCATTGAAATGGGCATCGGTGTCAAATAATGGATCTTGTAACGGTTTTGAAAATAAAGAAGATGTTTTTCAAATATCGGCTCATTGAATAAATACATTGTTAATATTTCATTAAATCAGTAATCCAAATCCTGTAATGGTTAAATGAAACACACAATAGTTATTTGTGACAATGCTATTTCACTGACTATGGTTTCGACAAGTTATCTAAATTTCAAAGCCAAGAGCCTAGTGTGAAAATGAACTATGGCGAAAGTTTACTCTCCGGCTGTTCCCTTTTTCGGACCCTTTCATTGAATAAATCGATTTTAATCATTATGCGTAAATAAATACTTATAACCTTCTGATTAATAAAATATAAGCGATTTATTAATGGAATTGCTTTCAATATATAAATCCATTGGTATGTCAACGCTGTATTACATAAAAGGAATTATAAATCCACCATCCATGAAAATTTTCCTTCGGCCTTAGGACTTGATGATCCTTTATTTGATTTTATTGTGCACTGCATGCCTCCGCTAGGGTGTGTGGCAGGGGCTGATTACACATCAAACTACCCTTGACCCAAAACACCTTGCCTCTTAGCGCGGTCGGACAAACGTTATTCTGTTCTCTTCAGGAACACCAGCGATGATGTCCTCTAACTGATCATAAACTCTCTCGACTTCTGCCTCCCTATGGTTGCTCGTTGGTCTGTACGATGTCTGTCCGGGAAGTAATCAGCCATGCAATATTTTGAGAAAAATAGCATCCCTAGAACAATGAGGAGGCCTCATTTGTCCCTTTCAAAGTGTATACTCCCCTTGGGACCTCACACACACTTATCTCAGCGTCTCTCTTACACTCTTCAAAACAATCGGCAATGTCCTTTTTATCGGTACGGTCTTCAGCTGCCTCGTCGCATTCTCCTTTATCTTTTCAACCGACTGTTGGGAAGGCTGGGCTTTTGTTTCACGGTCATAGCCGAAGACCCATGACTCATGTCCAGTTATTATCTTTTTTAGAAACCCTGTGTTCATCGTTTGTGGTTAGGAGAATGTCCCCCGGAGACATGGAAAGTGGAAGAGATGCTGGGATCCAAGGGACCTCACACAGGGAAGGTCCCAAGGGAATACTTCAAAGGGGGCAACTAAGGCCTCCTCATTTCTCTAGGTATACTATTTTTCTCAGAATATTGCAAGGCTGGATACTTCCCGGACAGACATCGTATACCTGAAAGATGATCAAGTTCGTTGGTGCCGCTTTTACTTCGACCAGTAATGTTCTATCTGTCGCTTTCTGGGCTAACATAGGTTGACTACGCTTCTTCCTACCATTTTATTTAATATTATTGCCATCCCTCGCTGGCTCTCGTCCCCTCCGCTGGGTGTTGCTATATAACTATCACTCCAGTAAACGCCGCTATCCTTCCATCTTACCTTGCACATGCCTAAAAACATCTTCGTATACTCCCGCTCTCCGTCGCTCGCTTTATACTCTCTAATTTCGGAAGGTGAATATTGACTATTTTATTTAGTATTAGAATAAATATTGTGTATTTTCCGAGACTAAACTGCTCACACTAAACTCTGCGTCATCAATCATTCTTATACATTAACGTCAAGACTTTTTAAATTACGAGATAACTTTTCCGACTAAACATAAGAACTGACTTAATGTGTATAGCTGTCACGGAAGAAAATCAAAAAGGGTGGCTACTCACAATCTAGATACCTAACCTGTGGGTTAATCAGAAATTTTCCCGAAAGAACAGCCATTTTCCTGGCCGCTGGTGCCTACTTAACGGGGAACAGAGGGGAAGTTCACGAAGTAGATAGTGCATCCAATTCGAGTTTTTCCTATTCATTGGAAATCTCAGCGAATGCATGTAATCCCATTCAATGTTCCAGTTTGTCAACTCAATACATAGAACTTAGTTATTTTTTCAAGTATTTTAATATTTCGCAGCAATAAATATCAAAGAAATCAATAATACGAGTATAATTACTCATGGAAGGTTGTAGTTAAATCTATGTATATATCAGTCATTGAAGGTGCGATTAGAATCATTTTGCTAATATAGTATAATGCTTCTATATTTCACCATTGAATTTTTCTGTAGGGAATTCCATTTAGGTTCATGGAATATAAATTAGATTAATATTGTACGCTAATTAACATTTGAATCATGTAACTTTTTAACACACGTTGAATGTAACTGGTTGAATGATATCTGAACTATTAAGGAAGACTTTTCGAGTAAAAACTCTGGCATGATCAAATTGCAGTTGTGGCTTTTCGAAAGATGCAACTTGAATCATTATACCTTTATTTAAGAAATCAAGTATTTATGAAAATTGTGCAAGGGGTCTCTGAAGTCGTCTTTCGCAGCACGTTAAGACTCCGTTCCTCCGGATCTTTGCACAAACCGACCTACTGATTTTTAAGCGACATATATTACATGTTCTTGTCTTATGTGGTATACTCAGGTCGTACCACCGGCGTGGTGTCACCTTTTTTTAGCTAGCTATTCTGAGAAGCTCACTTCATTTAAGTAATGCCATTAATCGAAAGAAATACCTCTCGAAATTGATTAGATAATGCCCGTAAAATCAGTAGTTCTGGTGTATTTCTCAGAAGAACCAAGTTTACCTATAGCGCATATGATAACGAGTGATATGAGAACAAAGAAAAGGTTTTCGGATCCAGGTCGAAAAATTCACTGAATACTTAGTGATAATTCAATAAAATAAGCACAGAGTATCGGCGTCCTCGATAAAAACATGCAAGCTGCTTAATTCGTCCACATTTTACACTCATATTTGTATAACTTCCGTTGAATATTTCGCTTCATAGAAAAACAAAAATAATCTGTAACTTGAGAAACATGAATAATCGAAGTGGTGACATTAGAATGATATGACATTTAAATGACCATTTTTACGACACATCCCAAATCCTCATATTTATTTTGACTTCGAATTACTGCCCTGAAGAAATAATTTTGGTGACGTGTGCAGTATCACACTCGGGAGTAGGCGCTCCGCAAACTTCGCTCCCGGGCGCGGCCGGGTGCAGCTCGGGTGACCTGACGAGAAGCCACTAATGTCGGTGAATGTAAACGGGAGGGCCCGCTAGGCAAACACCGGTAAATAATCTTATTTTAAGTTAACCGGCTTCTATGAAAACTTCAGTTAAGGTATTAGAATGACACTTAGATTAACGAAATATTTTCCTTAACAAGATCCTTAAGAGTTTTCATTCAAACAAATTTTGATACAACTGTTCTCATTAACTATTTTATATTAGTCTCTGTGGATAAAAAACAATGAAATTGAAACGAATAGGATCAATTCTTGATTTCTTGGAGCGAGTGTGAATATCTCTGAAATCTCCCATGGTGCTCGTAATTACATGAACACGAGTCTTGTACCCGCCTGTATAAATTGATTCAAATATCATTCTTCTTTACTTTAATTATCCAAAAGAGATTAATTCATTGAATCTTCACTTTTAGAACCCGTGGTGCATGCCGGATGCTAAAGGAATAGATTCCACTTCTTTAGGATCACTCAAGTAGGGTGAAATACAAGCAGCCTTATGCCAGACTTTCACCCTACGTGCAATGTGTAGTACCGGCTAAAATCACGGTAGTTCAGTTTGCTACTTTACAGCTAAATGCTGTACTTTACATACATTTTTTAATCGGGCGGCGAATTTCATTTCTGTTTAGCTTCCTCTTTCGCTCCCTTACAGTTAGATTGCCCACTTGTATGTTACATCGTCATTTTGCTAAGAGATTATCAAATTGTTAAAAACAAATTCAAGTGATATCACGAATATCTCGCATAATATTAAGTCGCATCGTGGCCTTAAAATTTTGAATATCATTTAGCTATTACTATTAATTACTTCCATTTTTATTTGTCTGAAAATAGGATCGAGTAAATACAATTTTAAGGAATACAGAAACATTTCGTGCGTTACGATACCTCACTCTGAAGGGTCTTTCTCTCTTTAGGATGCCGCAGCCTCTGAATTCGGAACTACGCCCTCTCCAAGGAAGAGTTTCATTCAGATGAAAAGTATAATCTCCGCTAAGTGTCCCGATCACTTGAAAGACGTTTGATCAATGGCATGGGAAGCTTTTCCAGACAGAACGCCCTTTTCTTTCGAAATTTAGTTACGGCAATCTGCATCTAGATGAGGTAACCGCGCAGGTAACCCCATTACGGATTTTATCATACATGGAGTTCAAATATCTCCACATCGTAAGATTCCATCTCTTTTAGTGATCGACGTTTTATAGCCAACTTTTCGGCCGATGTTATGCCTTGCAAAAAACCACGAGGGTGTACGGTGTTAGAACACCTACCTTAAATGATTTCATTTTGAATAAATGTGAATTGTTCGTTAGTAATTGCAAATGGCAATTCAGTCTGAGTGCTTAAGATTGGCTTTATCGTTATCTCAATTCGTGCGAAAGAGGAACCCGCTTCTCTTCATTTCATCAAAATAGTTTAGTCCATCTCCATTAGTGATCGGTTCTGATGAGCCACAAAATCCACCACCTCCTCCACTCCACCCCTTGCGTTGTTCCTGGCGGCGTGAGGCAGTTTCAGCAAAGGCAGTGAAAAACCCTACTATTTGCCTAAAACCGCGAGTAAAATGTTTCCCATGCTACAAATATCTCCTTATAAACTAGAGTAGTTTTTATTTTTATATTTTATTTTGCACTAGTTTTCTCCTCGGAGCGCTAATCTTTTGATAAAGTTTTAGAATGAGTAGTAATTAATGCACCCAAAATTTTCTAAGGCTAAGAGATCACATATATCTCTGCATATTACCCCAGACGCAGATATATATATATGTATATATACATATATATATATATATGTGTGTGTGTGTGTGTGTATATCTTCTTTGAAGTTGACGCTCTCCGGCGACGTACAAACACACAATCTCACGGGTACAAAATATTCAACGCATAGAAAAATAAAGGAAGGACACCCACAGTATGTTTTGACGTTTCGACGGCCCCGCCGTCGTCATCAGATTCACGTTTCGACGGCCCTGCCAAGCATTAGTTGCTCAGTCAGCCAAGGGGTTACAAGCATTGCCGAGTGGATTGGAGGTTCAGTGCGATAAATATGGGATGAGAATCAATATTAATAAAACAACGATTATGCGATTTTCCAGAAGGAAAAAGGCTAAGCTAAATATTAAAATAGGCGGGGAAAAAATAGAGCAGGTAGAACAGTTGACATATGTCGTAAGTGTTTTGGGCCAATACGGTCAAAGTAGTAGGGACGTAAGGAGAAGAATTGCGCTAGGCAAGGCGGCTTTCTCAAGGAGGAGGGAGTTGATGACGGGGACGTTGAGTAGGGATGTTAAGACAAGACTCGTAAAAACTCTGATATGGAGCGTAGCTATGTACGGCGCGGAAACGTGGTCACTGAAGCAGGAGGATAGACGTAGATTGGAGGCTTTTGAAATGTGGGTGTGGAGAAGGATGGAGAAGGTGAAATGGACCGAAAGGAAAACAAATGAGGAAGTACTAGAAATGGTGGGGGAGGAGAGGGATTTGTTAAGAGAAATCCTATGGGGGCAGGAAAAATGGATGAAAGGCGTATTGAGCGGTAGTGGTATGTTGAAGAGGGTAATAGAGGGGAGAATGTTGGGCAAGCGAGGAAAGGGCAGGAACAGGATAGGGATGTTGGACGGGATGAAGGGAGGAAAGAAGTACACAGAGATGAAGAGGGTAGATTTGGTTGCTGGATTGGATTTTGTTTGGAGTTACAAAATGTTTATTTGATAGTTGTGTCTGTCGAAAAACCTACCTTAACCGGTAGATTACCTAATTATGTATAAATATATATATATATATATATATATATACACTTTTTTGGAAAACCCACAAACGTGTAATGTAAATTCACTGATAGTCATAACAAACACAGAAACCAAAACACACAAAAGAGGGACTCACTGGTTCTCGAATTTTCGGTGGTCCAACCACCTTTCTGATTCTGAGAGAGAATTAGGAAGAATTAGGAACAGAGTTCTGTTCCTAATTCCTCTTGAGAAAGGTGGTTGGACCACCGAAAATTCGAGAACCAGTGAGTCCCTCTTTTGTGTGTTTTGGTTTCTGTTTGTTATGACTATCTATATCTATATATATATATATATATATATATATATATATATATATATATATATACACACAAGGTTGTAACCTCTCGCCAACAATATTCAACGTAGTACTGGAAGAGACAATAAAAGAAACACAAGAATTGGGTATCAAAGGAGTCAAGTTAAATGGAGAAGAAATGAACATGCTCCGGTTTGCAGATGACATTGAAGTAGTGGCGGAAACGCGAGAGGACCTGCGGCCCCTTTCCTAAGTGCTATGGATCAAGTGCTGGGGGAGTATAATATGAACATCAACAAGAAGAAAACTAAAATCCTTGTGTGCGGAAGAGAGAAGCTGAATGCAAATATCAGAATTCGAGGGGTGAAACTAGAACAAGTGGAAACCTTCATCTACCTTGGCAGCAGCATAACATGGAAGCAGTTCGCAGCAGCAACATAACATGGAAGAAGTTTGACCGACATCAAGCGAATAATAGCCCAAGCTAAGAACGCATTCATGAAGAAGAGGCAATTAATATGTTCAAAGAACCTAAGGCTGGAAACAAGGAAACAATTCGTCAAGACTTTCGTGTGGAGCATGGCACTCTATGGCTCCGAGACTTGGAAAAGTGGACCAGCGAAGAATAGAAGCCTTTGAAAAATGGTGCTGGAGGAGAATGCTGAAGAATAAATGGACAAAGTAAGGAACGAGGAAGTATATGGAAAAGCAGAAGAGGATAGAACCATATGGTTAACTCTACGGCAAAGAAGAAATAGATGGATTGGACACACATTGAGGCACAATGGATTGATTAGAAATATAACAGAAGGGAAGATTCCACGAGGAAAACCAAGAGACAAAGGGACATAGGACAAATTAAGAAAGACGTAAAACAGAAAAGGTATTAGAGATTGAGGGAATTGACAAAAATAGAGGTGAATGGAGGGCTGCAATAAACCAATCCTAGGATTGAAATACTGATGAAAGTATATAAATGTGTGTGTAGGTGCTATCGGGCGTGCGGGTGCAACAGGAGAAATCGGGACAAGAGATTTGGTTTAGTGGGGGCAGTAGGGAATGGAATGTATTTTGTTGAGACCTGGGGGTTGGTAGACTGGAGGGCCGAGATGTACGAGGACTCAAGAATCCTTACTTCAGTACTAGCAGAGGGATTGGGGAGGAAATCTAGGACGGAAAGAGAGAAGCAATGATCGAAGGTGAACCTATGGAAGGGAAGCAGAATGCAACAGACTAGGTAGGGTTGACAGGGACGCTTATTTGATTGAAAAGCGGTGATTATTTGTGCGGAGTGAATTTGTGCATGCTTCAAATTCGGAGGGGAGGCAAAGGTTGCAAATGAACACGTCGGTGACATAACACAGTCGTTGTGGGGGCGGAGTAGGAACTGCTGAAGTAAGGGTGTGAGGGACATGGGAGGAAGGGAGCGGAACGGTTGAGAGGGCATACCTCAAAGCGGGGGCGGTTGCAGGGCTACGATGGTCGATAGAGGGATAGAAGACGAAGAACTTCCATCGAAGGTCGATAGAAGTTCTGACAAGGGTTTGGTGGATTTTAAAGATACTTTTGAGGTTTGCTGCCCGTTTGAAGGATACATGGGGAGCATGAGGGGAATAGGGAGGACAATGAAAATATTTGTAAAAAATTAAGCAGTGAATCCACCTCCTTACGTTAGAAAGACGGTTTAATTTTCCTTCGATTGAAAACTGTGACTGGTTTATGCTAATAATAATATTAATTTTATTAGTCATTAAATGTGCGTTGCGGTAGTCCAGGGGGTAGAGCGTTGGACTACTGACCGGAAGATCCCGGACAAGGCATTCTGGGCACCTGCAGCTCCACCCAAGCAATCGTTAATCGTCAAGCTAATGTTCGTGTACCAGATCTTTCTTCAATACTGGAGACAACAAATATTTTTAAGTGGTATCCCGATCCCTACTTGAGGTGCTTTGTGGAGAGCACTCTGAGTGAGTACGACGTCCGTCGGATGGGACGTTAAACTGCGGACCCCTTGGCGCCTATTGACAAGAGTAGGCTAATGCCGACGCCGGGTTTCTCTCCACCCTTCCTTTTCCATCCATCCCTAATGGCACACACGACCTCAGCTGTCGGTCTCCTCCCCAAGAAAAGCAAAGCCAGATCATCCTGGGAAACCTTAACCGGCTCAGGGAAAGGAACTGGCCCCGCTACCCTGATGTGTGAATATTCACAAGCCGTCGGGCTCAGTATTGGGTGAACTTTACCATCACCTACCAAACCGACCTTCGGGTTGATTACTTTTTAAGGTTAGTAGGCATACAATAGGCCTCGTCATCGTAATAAATGAGTATCATTTATTGTCCTCCAAGGAGCATTGTGTTTCTAGGTTTTCCATGAAAGAACTCTTTGAAGCACTAAAAATAGCAAAAGTTTTAATAAAACGATGGTTATTTGTATCTATTGTACAGTTTTCGCGAAAATTGGTGGGCTGATTTGCATTTAAATTGTAATTAAAATTGTTAACAAAGTACCACAATTTGAATATATCATAATTGTAATTGTAATTTATGTTTATGTATCATTACTTATATTATCCTTTATCCTTTACTATTAGTATTCATATGTTTTATTAATCATCATTACTTTGTAATTGGACGCTGTTTGCATTCTGATGTTTTTAAGTTACACTTCCCCTTTGTAGAACTGTAATTATGGTTCAAAACTGTGCCGGTAAGTTTCAGTTGACTTAAGACATACGTATTGCCCCTTATTTTTGTGATGTTAGGCAAAAATTGTGGGAGTGTTTCGATTCTGCTATCATATGTTTTCAGGGTTACAACTTTCATCATCGAGCATGTGATCGGTGGTCAGAACGATAAGTGTTTCTTAGGTTTCCCCATTCACAGATAAATCGTGTATGCCAAGGTGAATAGCATACACCATCAATTAGTCTGAGTGTTTTTCGGTTATTTTAAATCTACATCAATGTAACTTCAATTGTGTTCGAATTGTAAATAACTGTATATTTGAATGCTAGGAATCATTGAAAGAAGATGAAGCTTATTATAGTTTTGTTATTTGTCGCTTCTGCTGCCGGTTACGTCTTCGAAACCAAATGGTTTTCTGTGCCGGTGAGACGACTATTCATTTAATTTATTTTCAACGGTCGATGCTGTAAAATGACTATTTTGGTTCTTATTAATTTAGTGTATTAACTACGTATGAGGTATTAACTCTTTTCATCATAATTAGGTGGACCATTTTAATTTCGTGACGAACGAAACCTTCAAACTTCGGTATTTAATAAATGATACTTTCTGGGACCCACAGAATAATGGCCCTATATTCTTTTACACCGGGAACGAGGGAGACATAGAAATGTTTGCCGAGAACACGGTAATGAGTGTATTTCATGTAAAATGTAGTATAGAAAAAATCAATAATTTACTCACTACTTTTTCCAGGGTTTTATATGGGAAATAGCTCCACAGTTCAAAGCATTGGTTGCTTTTGCAGAGCATCGCTACTATGGAAAATCTTTACCCTATGGCAAAAACTCCTATTCGGTGAGAATATTAGCATCCTCAAATAAAAGGAAACCCAGCTGCAATAACGAACTTGAATGATACGTAGCTGTAAAATTAAAATTTGAGTCTAAAAGAGAATAACTATTAACAATCTTGTTCAGTTAAAAAAAGGTTAATAATTTTGACAGTCAGCTCAGTCATAAGTCTCAATTTCAGCATAACATTGGCCATTTCGTATTAATTCATTCATTCATACTTCATTAAATTAGCTTAATAATGTACATTTTTATGACATTAATTTGTGCCTGTCGCATATGCCAAAGGTGTTATTTTAATAGCAGAGACTTATAGCATGTTACATTATGACTTCACTTCTTCCATTTTGTTATTAATTTCCTTTTGTCATGCTTCTCAACTACCCTTATTTCTGATCCATGATTTTAATTAACCCTATCGTGTTTGTAATTGCCCCAGGGCTGCCACTCAATCCCTAATTTGGGACCTATCCCTAATTTCCAGGCAAGTACTGAATATTCTCAGCCTTGCATTCACCAAAAGTCCTTAGGGCAGCAAAGATTGTTGTGACTTCATCCTCAGTAGTATCACCAGTTGTCACCTGCCTTTCATCTTAACCTATTTCTCCATATTATCTCTGCCTTCCTCAGTGCTGGCCATGGTTTAGTGTGCTACAAGTGTTTATTGAATTGAAGTGTGTTAGCAGAGGATGGAGTCAACTCTGCCACCAGCAATTGCAAATGACTGTCTGCAGCACAATGGCCAATGTGTGACTTCAAATCAGTTCTCAATCATTTTTGTTTTCTCTTGACCATTCCATCAGCCAAATTGTGTTCCCACCCCTCTTCATCTGGTTATACTGGTTAACATCAACCCGCCAAAATCTAACGCACTACTTATATTTTATTTGCTTATGATAACTTTTAGACATAATTTATTGAAGTTAAATCATTGAAATTTCAAATATGAATTTTTTTATCAATGTTAATGAAACTATGTCGTTAGCAACCTTTGTTTTCTTACCCTCTAGATGTGGAACCTCTGCTATAAAGAAGTTAAAGTGGTCTATCAGTACTTTTCTCTTTGAATGAAAAGCAGACTAAACAATTGAGTAACATACTATTTTGTGCTAATTTAAAAGAATTTGGTTGACTACAATCCTTGAACTTGGTGAACAAGGTCCCTATTTGGCTCTTTTTTAAGTCTGAAAGTCCCTAACATTTACCAGAAGAGTGATAGGAAGCCGTGGATCTTTGGTTGTCTGAGGCTTATAGTAGTTAAGCTTGAATGTGAGAAGTTAATTTAGAATGTGTCATTTATGACACTGGTTACTAAGTTAACAACATATTCTCTCTAGGATGTGAAACACTTGGGCTACTTGTCATCATCTCAAGCCCTGGCAGACTATGCAGATCTTATAATGTACTTGCAATCAAACAGATCTGAGAAAGCGGGAACCTCGAACAAAAAGTATGGTATGCGGTATCCTGTCATAGCCTTTGGTGGATCCTATGGGGGGATGCTTGCTGCTTGGTTTCGTATGAAATACCCATACGTAGTTGATGGGTAAGTTCTTTTTCTTCAAAACTTTGACAGTATATATGAGAATATTTAAGCTTAAAAAAGGTCAACAAGTAGATGCAGTGGCTAGTGACTTTCCATGCCAAAGGCAAGTTCTTGAATTTTGGTGGTGTTGGATTTTTTTGGTAATATCCCACTCTTTGATGTGTGATCCAGCATTAGTCCTCCCTCTCCATCTTGTGGTATTACAATCCTTTTGATTGAATTTATTTTAAAATTAGGATAATGTGAGGTTTCTGCTATATTGTTAAATTGTGGAAGTTTTTATCATCAAATCATTTGCTCTTTTTATAGTGAAACAACATGGAAATCTTGTCATGTTCTTCTAAGTGGGCACATGTCTAAAGAACCCCTTCAGATTCACATAGAGTAAATTTTAATTGATAAAACATATGTAAGATGTGTTACACAATCAAATGCTTTTGTGAAAGGAATGACTGTGGAATAAATTAATTTTCATATTTATTTCCAGAATGAATGAAACTCATAACTTTAAATACCACTTATCCCATGGGATTTGGTCCAATTGCAGATGCACTAGTATGTACATACGGTCTTTGATTATTGTTTTGAGATCTCAGTGCTAAACAGTGCACAATTTGGTTTTATTTGCATATGATGATGATGATGATAAATTGTTTTGTTACATGGAGTAAATGCACAATGATATGCATGCAAGGCCCAGGCAGTGCGGTCATTTTCCATAAACAGTGAGCGACAGGATGTTCCATGTGCTAATTGGCTACTTTTTAATTTAAACAGACTAATTTGAGAGCTAAATTCTCTATGATTAAGTAAAAGCAATGCAGTTGTACATACTGTGGTCCTAGGAATTCATGGAAGGTAACAAATATAGTTCAGTTGATTGCACAATTTGCAAATTTGTTGTAGAAAAATGCTGACTTTTATAATGTTTATGGTATTTTTTAATTAAAAACTTCCATTGGTCCAGGTATTTTTTATTCCATTTCATATTTAACTGCTAATATGTGCTCCCTCACATTTATGTTGTGAGACTGTTCTCCTCTTGCTGGTGGATATATATCTGTGATGACCGAACCCTCATTCCCCTTGGGTACCTGCAGTGGGTAGGCTCCTCCAATGTGTGTGTTTTTGCTTTAATTTACCAGATCATATTTACCTCAGATACTGCCTGTGTACACAAAAATTATGTTTAAATAATTTTTCCCTTAAATTTTCCTTTCAATTCCTTTCACATCCTGGAAACATATTGTCTTGACCCTGCTGTGTCCTAGTTGTTAGGCAGCCAAGCTCAAAACAAACTTTTGCCGGTTAGGCATAATACTTCAAAATATATAGCTTTGAAATCCAGTTTTTCAACTTTATAGGGCTATTGCAGCATCAGCACCAGTTTTGCAGTTCACTGGAATGGTTCCCTGCGAGGCTTTTGCCAGGATTATTACATCTGATTTTAAAGCAGTTTCTCACACCTGTTCTGATAGAATAAGAGCATCCTGGGGTGCCATTGACAGAGTTTCTGCAACTGGTAATGTTTTAACATTGTCCATTAGATTTTTATAAACTTCATGGTTATGCCATACATTATGCCCTTTTAATATTAGGTATTTTTTATTTCCCAAAGAAGTTCATAGAAATCTCCCTGCATCATATGTGGCCAATGGCAGTTTTATCCTTTGGGCCACTAGTATCTGGTGCTTTTCAAAAACGCCAATTATCATTTTGAGAGGAACAGAGGTCTCTGAGAGAAAAAACTTTTCAAATTTATTTTAAGATGAGGAAGGTCATTTCAAATATATGTATCTATATATATATATATTTATCCCGCAAATTCATCCTCAAAGACCTGTACCCTATCCTCAAAAATCACAACGTTTTGTCCAACCTTCTTCCCAAATGCCCCTCTGTTACCTTCAAACAGCCCGCCAACCTATCAGATCTCCTTAAATCCACCAAGCCTCTTTCCAAATTCCCTCCCACCCCTAGAATCACACCCACTCCGTGCTTGCGAGCAAGATGTAAAACTTGTCCTATTTTCACCACTCCACCCCTCTCCATCCCACCTTTTAACTCTTTCCCGCCCTTCCCCCACTCCTCATGCACATCTCAGAATGTAATCTATCTTCTGACATGCAAACTCTGCCCGGCATTTTACATAGGCCAGTGCTCTACACCCCTGAACCTCAGGATAAACAATCATCACGCCTCATGTAATCCCTCTTCCTCATCCGCGGGTCTTCCCATCCCAAAACATGCCTCCCATCACAACACTCCCTTCAACCAGTGTTCCAATGTTTCTGTTCTAGCATCCCTTCCCCTGTCCGATACCCCAATATAATTAAAAAACTATGGAAATGGCATTTATATGGCTGTGCAAAGCCTATCAACATCCGGGTCTCAATGTCGTTCACTAATTGTGGAGGGCTTAAGTGGATAGGTGTGGATTTGTTTCATGCGAGACAGTGGGACATTTTGTTCATCTGCATATATTTTGTCATTCTTGGCCTGGGTTTTGACTTGTCAAGCCCTGATGATGACTTTGTGAGTTGACACCTGGGCCATAGATGTTGTGGTATCTGTGGATGAGCTCTTGGTTTTCTGTTTCGCTTGGAACCCTTTCCACATCCTCCTGCTCATTCCTATCCCATCTCCACTCCCCTCTGGCCTCCCTTCCCCCTTTCCCTCTCCACAACCCTTTCTTCCACACCTCTCCCACTACCTGTTCTCCCCCTCCCCCATTCCCTTCTCCCCCTCCACAACCCCTTCCTTCATCCCTCCCCCACCACTTGTTCTCCCCTTCCCTCGTCTCCTTCTCTCTGTCTCGCATACCCCTGGCTAGTCAGTCCTAACTTATCTTCCGAAGAAGACGGAGTTCGAGTCTGTTGAAATTATCAAGATATATTGTGTGAGTGTTCCTTTTATGTGTCCTAATGTTGTGTGCTGCTGTCTAAGTTTTTTATTTATGTATATATATATATATATATTATATTGTGTATGTATCCACCTGGCAAGTGGAAAAATCCGGTGTGTAAGCCTCAGTCAAGGAAATATTTTCATGCTTGTGATTTGCCTGATTCTGCCTTCCCCACCTCTCCTGTGTTTGTCCTTTATTTGTGTTCCTATCCCTTTTCCTTATATCTATTTCCTTGTGTATGAATATTTGTTTGCCATATGGTGGGATTTCATGTTTGAATGTGTATTATATATAAAACACACACACATACATATATATGTATAATACACATACATACATATGTATGCGAGAGAGAGAGAGAAGGGGACAGGGGAAGGGGAGAATAGGGGTGGGGAAAGGGAGAAGAGAGGGGAGCGGGGAATAGAGATAGGAGTGAGAGGGAGGAGGTGGATTTAATACATGACCGGAAAAGAAAACAATTCGTTTACCCTCTCAAAATGCAACATACTTGACCCAGGTGTCATCTTACAAAGTTGTCATCAGGACTTAGTCAAAACCAGGCTACACCAGGTTCCTCCGCATGTACTTTGAGTACATGCCTCCGCATGTACTCAAAGTACATGCGGAGGAACAAAATATTTTCCTTGCCAATATGAATCACTTCCACACCTTTCCATTTCAGCCCATTCTTATTAGTGAATGACGTTGAGTCCCAGATGATGATAGGCCTTGCAAAGCCATCTATATGCCATTTACATAGTTTTTAATTTTATATGGTAATTAGATGGGGAAAGGGATGCCAGAACGGAAACACTGGTTGAAGGGGGTGTTGTGATGGGAGGCATGTTTTGGGATGGGGAGACCCACAGACGGGGAGGAAGGATTGCTTGAGGTGAAATGATTATTTATCCTGAGGTTCACGGGTGTGGAACGTTGGCCGATGTAAAAGGCTGGGCAGAGTTTACAAGGCAGAAGATAGATGACATTCTTGGATGTGCAGGAGGAGTGGGGGAAGGGTGGGAGAGAGCTAAAAGGTGGAATGGTGAAGGGTGGAATGGTGAAAATAGGATAAGTTTTACGTCTCCTTCGGCATAGAGTGGGTGTGGCTCTGGGGGTAGGAGGGGATTTTGAGAGAGGCTTGGTGGATTTAAGGAGATCTGCTAGGTTGATTGGCCATTTGAAGGTGACAAAGGGGTATTTGGGAAACCATTTGGTTGCCAGAACGGAAACACTGTAACACTACACTTCCTCCAACCTTCTTCCCATGAAACTCTGGATTGGATGATTTAATTATAAGTTATTGATGTATTCGTGGTCAGCTTATATGTAGCCTTTGGAGTAATTAATTTTTTGAATGTTAACATTCCATTTTTTTTGTCAACCATCCATTTATTTAGTTTACAGATGTATTGGTGACATGCTTTTACAGGCATAATTTTATGTCCATTCTAAAAGATGGTACAGCATCTGCATGAAGCAGGAGGGTTGAAGGGTTGATTAGATAAAGCTAGAGTTTTAATTTTGCCTTATTCTTTGTTTGCAGCTGATGGTCTCAAGTGGTTGTCCTCAAACTGGAGTTTATGTAGTCCATTGCAAAATGCTCAAAATGTATCCGCTCTCAAAGATTGGATTGTTGGCATGATCACCAATGTAGCCATGCTTGATTATCCGTATCCAACCAACTTTATACTTCCTCTGCCTGGAAATCCTGTTATGGTAAGTAACTGCTAAAGTAAATCTATTACTCATTGTGATAACTCTAGTAAAACATACAAGCTTTCAAAAGTCACCTTCAACATTGTTATAAATGTTTGTTTCTTGGTCAGAGCTTGGAATAATGATGCTGGTAATCACTTATACCTCATCACTCAACCTGCCTCTTTCCCTTCCATGACCCCTTCCCAACTAACCCTGCTGCATGCTTCCCTCCTTCCTACCACCAGGGTACCAACTGCCTGCCACCGTCCTCTCAATAATGACCACAAGTGCTTATCTTCCCCCCTCCTCTTTTTGCCAATCCATTTCCCTAGTTGCTCTATTTCTTTGGGTTTTCCATATTTCCCCTCTTTGTCTCCACCTTACTCACTCTTTTCTTCCCTCCCCTCTTCCTCAAATGGGTATAGATATGATGTATTCACAATTTGAATCTTGCCTTGTACCTGAAGATGGTTTGATTAACTGAAACGTGTTGTACGTTATAAATAAATCAGTGGAAAAGTGCAAATTAGTTTTCTCATAAAAGATATTTCAATTTAAAATCATGATCACAGTATTATAAAATTTTTGGTCAGTTTTCAAAGATTCATTTTGAGTACAATTCAAATTCTGATACTTTAATCTTGAATTAAAACCATACTGAAATATCTTAAGTCAAATGAGTTGTCTACTTTGTTAAAGTGTTGATTCTTGCGGTCAAGATAGAGGTAGATAACCTTTTTAGTAAAACCATAAACACAGTATTCAACCTGAAGGTCGGTTTAGTAAGTGATGGCAGAGTTCACCCAGTACCAAGCCCGACAGTGTGTGAAATTCACACATCAGGGTAGGGGGGCCAGTTCCTTTCCCTGTGCCGATTATGGTTTCCCAGGAAGCTCTGGTACCTGAAAAAACACACAGCTTGAATGGAGCTGCAGGTGCTTGCCCGGGAATTGAACCCGGACCCTCCGGTCAGTAGTCCAATGCTCTACCCCCTGGACTACCGTGACCCACAATCTTTTTAGTAACTTTTCATAAATTGGAACTGAGTTCAGAGTACGATATGCTTCCGGTGTATAATGTGCTAGCATGTATGCATTAAAAATAGATTTTCTGTCATTGTAATTTTTTAAAGAGAAATATAATATAATTATTTGATTTTTTAGGAAATGTGCCACAAAATTGTGACAGGTGATATTAAGAACAAAACAACTGCAGATCAAGACAGAGCTCTCCTTCAGAATATTTTTTCAGGCTTAACAGTCGCATTCAATCATACTGGCACATCTAAATGTCTAAATGTTAGTGTGCAAAGTTCTGACCAACTTGGTGATGAAGGCTGGGACTTTCAGGTAAGCTTAAAGTAATGATTAATTAAATAATATTGTATACTTGCATTAAATTATCCACTTTGCTCAACCTTTATTTCCCTAAAATTTTCTATAAAACTAGCTTCTAGTACGAACCATTTACATTTGTGTACAATTCAGCAAATGGCAACCCCAAAGTTACTGTCGTGACATTCCCCACAGTTCTTTCTCATCTTATTATAATTCTTATTTTCACGGACAAGTCATGCACAGAAATGGTGATGCCCATGTGCTCAAATGGCGAGGAAGATATGTTTGAGCCTAAAATGTGGGATATGAAAGAAGAGAATGCTCGTTGTCGAGCAACTTGGGGAGCTGAGCCGCAGCCCCATCTCGCTGAAATGCTCTACGGTGGATATAGGGGTGTTTATGCAGCCTCCAACATTATTTTCAGGTATGTGATGAATTTGCTATTCAGCAAAGAATGGTTGTGTGTGGGCTATAACTAAAAAATTTGTTATGTTTTTTACCTTGTACAAGCTTAGCGTGTGCATTTCTCAAAATTGACCCTGAGCAAGATAGAATTTCAGGCAACTTTCCTGTTACATAGATGGCTTCCTTAATATCTGCACTAATGAACTCGTTAATTGAATTTGAGAAATGGTTGAGGCCGATACTTTGAGAAAATCCATTTGTAAAGCATGAAGAAAGAATCAAAGACTTCACATTTCCACAGAAATATTTAATCAACAATAATAAATTCTTCCCTGAGGAAATGATAAATCTTTGATTTTTTCTTCATGCTTTTTGTTAATTGAAGTTATTCCATTATATCTGAATCTGAATTTATTGAATTGGCTTGCATTGGAAGTGTACAAACAACAAATAGAATAACTGTATTTCCCCAAAGACAAGCTGATTTTTTTGTCACAATTTGTGTTAAAATATCACACATTGACTTAAATTTGAGCCCTTGTAAAAACCAAATGAATGGTCTATTTTTGGTTACTCTGATATTCCTGGAATGCTTCCTGTCAGAATCTCCTGAAAATACTATTTCTTAAATGACACAGCAATTTTTAGGTATTTGGTTCAAATCTGGCACTGACTTTTGCATATTCAGTGCAGAGAGCTTAACTTGAAAATGATGTAGTGCATCAAAACTAGTTGGAAATAAACCTTTATTAAATAGAAAATTGTAATAGTCTTCGTCTCTGCTATCTAGGTAAATGTTGGCAGTTCATGCCAACATCATAAATTCAAAATTTCTCAAAAACTTTTACTATCGAACATAGTCTAGTTATTTTAAAAATATTCAAATGTAAAAACAAAGGAGAAGAAATTTCTCGATTCTAATCTTGGTGAGGTCATGTGTTTATTTATTGCTGTGCCCTGCATATTTGAGTACAGAAGGCAATCAGCATGTTGCAGTAGCTAATGTGCTGGCTTCCTACCCAGAGGGCCCAGGTTCGAATCCTGTTGACGGCTGATATTTTCCAGTGGTATTCCCATCCCTACTTGAGGCTGGAGGCCTGAGGCTGAGGCATTCTGGAGAGCACTTTGAGTGAGCATGCATGTGTCAGATGGGATGTTAGGCTGTGGACCCCTTGGCGTCTTTCCTAAAGAGTAGGCTGATGCCTGACGTAGGGTATCTCTCCACCCTTTATCCTTTCATGTCCATCCCTAATGGTGCAAATGATCTCAGCTGTCAGTTGCTTCCCCTGAAAACTACTAACTTGAGTACAGAATATCATTTTTTAATGTAATATTATAGTGTGGTGTCGAAAAGTCATTGTCTTTGATTTATTTCTCTAGCAATGGTTTACTGGACCCTTGGTCATCTGGAGGAGTTCTTCGGAATGGATCGAAAGCATCAGGAGTGCTCGCTATAGTAATCCCGGATGGTGCTCACCACCTTGATTTGCGAGGGTCAAACCCATTGGATCCAATGTCAGTCATTCAAACTCGCAAGATCTATGTTAACATCATCAGCAAATGGATCAAAAATGCCAAACCAAAATCGTCATGGTCATTTGCTCATTAATTTTTCATAAGTATGCCAAAGCTAAGCAGGTGATACCTTGATGGAGGTCATTTCAATGTCCTTCATTCTTTGGGTCGATAATTGTCGTTTTTTTACTATTTTTAATCAAGCGGATCATCTGTTATGAATGTTAATTAATTTTCATGGAACTAAATGATTTTTTTGACGAAAACTTTTTGAATAGATGTAAAAATATGTTATGATTTGTCTTACCATCTACATTAAAAATTTTTCACCATTATCTGGGGGATTTTTGTGTGAAGTAATTCCAAAATTGCATTTACTCAATACATTATGACTGAATTACTGGAGAGGACCTGGAATGTTTCATTTCCATTTGTAGAAATCATAATCAATGCTTATTTTTTCAAACTAAAACTGCATATTCATCTATGTCTAATATATATCTATCTAATATATATATATATATATCTAATATATGTCTATATATCTAAGATATATATATATATATCGATGATGCGGAAGTACTCACGAGAGCAATATAACTTTTGGACGGCACAATAGAACACAGAATAAAACAGATAACACGTAAAAGGACACTCACACTGTAGATGATTTAAGCTTTCGACCTACTCCGAGGCCTTCTTCAGGTCAGACTGAGAGGTTTTGAGGGAAGAGAGCCTGGGAAAGCAAGAAGGGGGGCGGAAGGTTTAGGGACTGTTGGGAAAGAAATTAAAGATGGCGGTTAAGGGTGGGAATTTTAAAGGATCGGAAATATAGGATGTATGCGGATTCGCGAGTTCTCACCTCTATGTTGGTGGCTGAATCGGGTAGGGATTCTAGAACTGTTAAGGAAAAGCATTTGTCAAATGATAGGTTGTGTGAACTTGCGTGTAAAGGGATAGGAAGAGAAGAGAGTGAAGCAGAATTACATGAGTAACGGTGATTGTTCATTCGGATGGATAATGGGGTAATGCATTCGCCTATGTAGAATGAATGGCTATATATATATATATGAATATATATATATATATACTCCTGGAAATGACGCTCTCCGGCGATGCACAAACACACAAACACTAAGACAACAAACACCACACACATAGAAACATAAAAGAAGGACACTTATATTGGATATTTACGTTTCGACGGCACGGCCGTCGTCATCAGAATGCCGTTGTCGGGGAAGAGCGGAGAGGACATGTGCAAGAGAAGAGTGACGGGAGGAGAGGTAAGGGGCCAATGGGAAGCGGACAAGGTGGGGGAGGGGAAATGGCAGGGGGCGGTAGAGTTGCCGCGGTAGGGGAAGAGCTGGAAGGTCCCGGTCGTGAAGCGGCCGGGCCTTTAGCGGGGGACTTGGTGACCGATTCGCTCAGAAGAGTCAAGCGGTTCTAGGCAGCTTTGGATAAAATCCTTATATATATATATACATACACACACTCTTCTACATATATACAAGGAGGAGGAGAATTAAGGGGCCAATAGGAAGCGGACAAGGTGGGGGAGGCGAAATGTAGGCAGCATTGGGATAAAATCAGTGGGCTTGGTTCAGCCCGGGGGGTTTAAAGGACTGGAGCACCCAGATATGTGCCATCTCGTGAGTTCTCACCTCTATGTTACTAGCGGAATTGGGAAGGATTTCAATCACTGAAACGGAGAAGCAGTCATCAAAAGACTGGTTGTGGGAAGCAGTGTGAGTAGGGATGGGATAATTAAGGAAGGTGGGAGATTTGGTGGAATAGCGGTGGTTATTCATTCGGAGGGAAAGGGTGGTCGTGCATTCACCCACGTAAAAGGCAGGGCAGAAGTTACAGGAGAGGCGATATATAAGGTTTTTAGAGGTGCAGGTGACTATGGGTTGGGAGTTGGTAATAAGGGACGTGGAAGGTCTTAGGAGATGGCAGCATTTACAGCGTGGGCGGTTGCATGGTGCGGACAGGGGTGAGGAAGAGACAGGGGTGCTCGTAGGTGGTTTTATAGACTTAAAGATATCATATCAAAGTCATATATATATATATATATATATATATGACTAAATATAGGGACTGGTTTAAATAATTTTCTTTTATAAGTTGTTGACATTGTAATAAAAACTTCTAGTATCATTTACTACATCTACATCCTGTACATATTGCTAAGCATAACTTAAAATGATGAAAATGAGCTCACTACTCTTTGCCAGAATTGTGATTATATTCTCATGTTGAACAAATCATATGGTGAATTCTGCTGTAATATGTACATATCATTAAAAATTTTCTTAAAATAGACAGTATGTGAAGTATATCCATCCAGCTGTGCAATATTTCGAGAAAAATAGCCTACGTTGAACAATGAAGCCATAGATCCCTTCAAAGTACACCCCTTGGGACCTCACACACTTATCCTAGCATCCCTTACACTTTTAAAAACAATTGGCGAAGTCCTTTACAGAATGGTCATCGACTGCCTTGTTGCATTATTTTTTATACCATCAATGTCAAGAATTTCAAGCTTCAGTTGCAGGCGACTTGCTCCAAGCTACAAATGATGACCCAGGTTTTCTAAAAAAGTTCATAACCAGAGATGAGTCAAGGGTCTACGGCTATGACCCTGAAACAAAAGCTCAAGTCTTCTCAACTGTCGGTTGATGACATTTTGTTTATTATATGTGGGGGAGAAAGACTCTTTGCCCTCTCTCTTGACCTCTATATGATTGTTGTTGGTGATGAACTCCTGTGGAACAAAATCATCTTTGAGAAAGAGATCTGGTGACTACGACTGGTAAAGAATGCACTCCCATAACGCGCATACCGGAAAGGTGATCCATACAACAAGGTGCAGTCAGAGTTATTCAACCAGTGTGTTGAGATGCCACAAATATGCAAGTGCAGCAAGGCTGTCTTGCTGCACGAGGGGAGGGCTGCAGAATTGGAGGCCATTCACCCTCAGCCCAACCATCATCTTCAAAGCATTCAGCTAGAAGACCACGTCATGGGCTGGGCCCGCCATGGCCAGGGACTGTCCTTTCCATTCCAGTGACTGAAAGTTGCATGGGAGCACAACTTTGTGCTCCAGTCTGCCATTGACCACGCGAGGGGGAGCAGGCAGGAGATAGCTGCCTCATGGCTGGATCTGGTGGGCTCATTCCCTTCAATCCCACATCCACACAGCTTGAGGATTCTGGCAGATTTGGAAATGCTTTGGGACGGTGACGCTCATGCATGTGAGATGTGACTAAACGATATATTTAAGATTTATTTGGGAATTTTTCCATACAATAAAAATTTCAATGAAATATTAAAACTCTCTAGCTTACTACTGACTCAAAACATTGATATTCGCAATATTTGTAATGAAGTTAATTATTTTCTATGCCTGATGCAGGAAAATGTGCTTGATCCTGGGTATTTTTTGGCAAATAGGCTTGGTCAAGATTATACCCGAATACTACCCTATCCAATAAATATGCAAACTGAGGCCATTAAAACTTTATTTTGAAAAACATAGTCTACATCCCTTGTTCCCTTCAAAGAACTCTTAATTTGTTGGTATACACTTATTCCATCTTCTTTTCCACTGTTTGTAGCACCCTTGGATGTCCTTGGCAGTTAGGCTCTTTAGTATTCTCATCATTTCTTGCTTTATTGTGTCTACATCTTCCCAGTAATGTCTAATCAGATATTAGCATTTTGGGAATTGGAAAATGTTGCAGGAAGTGAGATCTGCCAAATAAGGAGGATGATCAAGGATGGTGATTGAATTTTTTGCCAGAAATTGGCAAACAATCAATGCAGCTTGGGCATGATCAATGTTGTCGCCAACACATTTGGTTGAAGTTTGTGGAAGGGCTTGCATCATTCATGGCATCTTGTCCGCCATCTTTAAAATGCTTAATCCACTTGAAAACTGATGTTTTTTTCAAAGCATTATCACCATAAACAGCTGTCAGGATTTCAGTAATTTCTTATATATAACTTTCACCCCACTTCACCAAAAAGCTTGATGTTGATTCGTTGCTCCGTGATTTCGTCAATTTCCATTTTCGACAAACAGTTAAAACAAGGACAACAGAAACAAACATAACCAGCACCATATGCACAGCTCGATGATCCGCCAAGCACAGATGGCTCATTCGGTCTCAGGCAATTAGTGGCGCTAGTGGGCAGGGCTATAGCCCACGTCATGTCCATCAGTTTGCATATTTATTTGGCAGACCATATACTCCTGGTCCATAAGATGCAGAGCAATTTTGAAATTAAAGTGTCTTATGTGGCATGAAAATGAGTGCTTAATGCTAATGAGGCGTTAAGTTTCATAATCTATTAATAATATAACTATGCAAACATTCACTATCCCCAGGTTCCTGAAATTTGTAGTTTTAGCAAATGTGGTGACCCTTATGATGTATTGGAGAAAGTAATGTTTCCATGAAAGAGGTCAACTTTTCTAGAGATTTCTATGGAAACATGTGTTTTAAGGTTTCCTGAACATGAAGTATTTTCTGAATGATATCTCTGTTTATGTGATCCTTTTTGTGAGCATAATTACTCAAAAATTATCAACCTGAACATATGTAATTTCTTTATGTAGAACGGACAAAGTGATCATATTTTGGCTACCATCAACCCTAGTTGATGAGACAGATAATTTTTCATTGAGCGACAGACTGATTGAAAACTAATTTTTATGAAACTGACATGAGTTTCTGTGAATCATAATTTTATTTTTCTCAATTAAAAATGAAAGAATTGTGGTAAGAGAATGGAACATGACCCATTACTGAACCAGATAAATGATAGATTTTTCTTATTATTCATCACAGGTTAGGAGGGTCCATGCATTCCATAGGTGTAGTTTGAAGCAGGTCATCCAAACGATAATACTGTATCCCTCAGGTAGCCCTGGCAACTATGCTGGTTTGTGGTTCAGTGTTGTGAATATGTGGTGAATGGAGAGATTGGCAGATTTGGAATGGAAGAAAATAACCTTTTTTTACCTAAAGGGTGTCGGCCTGACAAAGGTGGGGAGATATAATTAAGGTGTGTGTGAGCAGTATTTATTTATGAGGTGCCAGAAGGAAGGTGACCCACTGCAGAAGGTGTCTCCCATTGTCATTAACAAGGCTTTGTCTGCTGATGCCCCAGAGGAACACATGCCATGCCAAAAAACTGCAAGATGGCATACTGCTTTTGTAATCTGATAATAATTTACAGAGTGAAAAGCTCCATGATATTCCAGTGTTTCTAAAAGTGTGTCATGCCTTGAACATCCCTCATGCAGTCATAAGTCATGATTTATCATTCATAAGTCAGGAAAATTGAGAGAGAAATGACCACTTGAGATGTGAAGAACTGTTGCAGACTTACCGCTTAGTGAAATGGTGAGCTAATTAACATCAATTCTGTTATCCTGATATTCATCCTCAATGAATCCTTGACAAAGTGCTTGTTGATTTCGAATCTGCTCCAGTTTCCCTCTCCATGTCTTGTTTCCAATGCAAGTGAGGGAGAGGCCAACTTCAGGTGGAGTGGCAAGGGCAAGCACAAGGACAAAGTGTGTGCATCAGAGCCAAAACATGATAATTGTAAGGGACTGCACCCCATGTACCCCCTCAATTGCTCCAAGATGGGGGAGGAACAAAGAAAGTAATGTGGATTAAGATGCTTAAAAAGATCCCTTATTTTGAAGCAGGAGAAAAACACCAGGAACTAATAGCCCATACTTTTTCCAGGCCTTTCGCTTCTTTTGCATTCCCTACCATTCCAAAGTGTAATTTCTCTGTAGCAGCCTCAACAAATATGGCTGCGTAGCCAGTGAAGCAGAGCAAAGCACATCCAAATTCATTCAGAAGGAAGGCAGGAACCAAGGTTCAGCAAAGAACCCACCCAAAACCTCCACTACTGGGATTGCAGTCAACGAGTAGGAAAAGACTCACTCTCTGTGAATGGAAAATCCACTAAACTGGAGTAAATGTCTGAGGATGGAAGTCTTCCTGAGGCTAAAGTCCTTGTGGCAAGGAAGAAGAGGAAGAGTTCCTCATCAGGTGGAAGTAACTGGCAGATTGGACGTAGGCTGCTCATGTTTTAATAATTGTTATCTCTCCTTTTATTTTTAATTACTTTTTTATTGTAATGAAACATCAATGTTTTTTATTGGCATAAAGAAGAGTTGGCTAAATTAATTAATGATTTTAATTTCTCTAGTATTTTTCTAAAAGCAACTTATTTTACATCAATGGACCAGAACATGTTAACTGGTTTCATAGCGATTTGTTGTCTCGGGCATAACTTTATGGAATTTATTTTATTTGGTAATCTAGCGGTTAAGGTAGGTTTTTGGATGTACACAACTATCAAATACATATTTTGTATCTCCAAACAAAACCCAATCCAGCAAATTACTCTACGTCAGGTCTCTCTTCATCTCTGTGTACTTCTTTCCTCCCTTCATCCCGTCCAACATTCCAGTCCTGTTCCTGCCCTTTCCTCATTTGCCTAACATTCTCCCCTATATTACCTTCTTCAACATCCCACTGCTGCTCAATACACCTTTCATCCATATTTCCTACCTCCATAAGATTTCTCCCAACAAAACCCTCTCTTCACCCACCATCCCTAGTACTTCCTCATTTGTTTTCCTTTCAGTACATTTCACCTTCTCCATTCTTCTCCACACCCGCATTTCAAAAGCCTCCAACCGATGTCTATCCTCCTGCTTCAGCGACCATGTTTCCATGCCGTACATAGCTTCGTTCCATATCAAAGTTTTTACAAGTCTTTTCTTAACCTCCCTACTCAACGTCCCTGTCATCAACTCCCTTCTCCGTGAGAAAGCCTCCTTGCCTAGTGCAATTCTTCTCCTTACATCCCTACTACTTTTTTTCGAAATCTATAAAACAGGCAAACACGTCCTGAGTGTATTCTATATTCCTCTCGATTAGTGATCTCATTACTGCAATGGCATCATGCGTATCTCTCCCCTTCCGAAACCCAAACTGATCATCCCCTAAGTAATTATTTGCCTTACTCTCTATCCTTTTGTTGATGATCCTGAGAACAGCTTTAGCAGCGTGGGATATCAAACTTATTGTTCTGTAGTCCTCACATGACGTAGCCTTTACCTTTCTTGGAATAGGAGCTAACACTGATCTCACCAAGTCTTCCAGCCAAATTCCTTCCTCATAGATACTACAAATCAGTCCATATAGTCTTTTTCCCACCTTTCCCTAACCATTTCAACATTTCTACAGGAATATTGTCCACCCCCACTGCCTTATTTGATTTCATCTCCCTTAATGCCCTTTCTATTTCATCGTCAATTATGCCTGGACCTAAGCTATCTTCTTCTACGTCATATTCCTTTTCCATGTCTAACCTTGTCGGTCTAAGTTCTCTACCATACAGTATTTCTATATATTCCTTCCATCTCTCTTGGATCTTTTCTGTGTCAACTATTATCTTGCCCCACTTATCTTTAACTGTTACCACAGATCTTGCCTTCTTACTTCCCGATGATGACTTAACATTGCTGTATAGTGCACCAATTTCACCCTTCCTCTGTAAACTTTCCATATCCTCGCATAGCGTTTTCCACCATTCCTCTTTTGCTTTATTTGTGGCCCGTCTCAATTTATTGATTAACTCTTTGAACTTCCTTTGGCTTAACTCTGTGTTTACATTCTTCCATCTTCTTCTCTCATCCATCTTTGCAATTATCTCATCCATGAGCCATGGTTTCCTTATCCTTTTCCCGTTAATGGTTCCTCTAGTGTCTTTTGCGGCATTCGATATCACTTTCTTGATACATTCCCATTTTTCTTTGATAGTACTCGGCTCTTTACCATCCTCCATGATTTTCTCTACAGTCTAGTGATACTCCTTCCTTGTTAATCCATTTATTGCTTCTACATTCCATTTCCTAACACACCGCCCTTGCCTTATCTTTTTGAAACGGACGTTACATTTCATAACAACTAAATTGTGGTCAGAGTCTGCATCCGCTCCCAGGAAACTGCAAATTTATCACACTGTTCCTAAACCTGTGCCTAACCATAATATAATCTAACTGATACCTTTCTAAGTCACCTGGTATTTTCCATGTATACCTATGCCTTTTGTGGTGTCTAAACCATGTGCTGGGGATGACTAACCCCTGTCTCCTGCAGAACTCAATTGCTTTCTCCCCGTGTTTAATCCTCGTGCCTAACCCATAGTCCCCCACCTCATCACCATCTCTTCCTTTGCCTACCGTCGCATTCCAAACCTCCATCACTATCAAATGTTTCCCTGCAGGAACACACGCGATTATGTCCTATAACTCATCGTACATCCTATCAACTTCTTCCTCCTTCTGGTTGCTCGGCGGCATGTATACCTGAACAATGACTAAGTTTGTCGGTTCTGCTTTAATCTCTACTGCTAATATTCTATCCGTTGATTGCTCTATGTTGACTACACTTCTTCTTACCTCTTTATTTAATGTTATGGCAATCCCTTCCTCCCTCCCTCGTTGGTTCTTGTCCCCGCGCTGTGTATTATTCTCTAATTATCACTGCAGTAATCCTCGCTATCCTTCCATCTCACCTCACATAGACCTAAAACATCTATATTACCTCTTTCCACCTCTCGCTTAATATTCTCTAATTTGCCTGTCCTTCAACATTGTCTTGACGTTCCATATCTTTATGGAATTTACCCAACATATTTAAAATGAAAGAAGTAACTTTATAATTCCACACGGACTTCTGTGGAATTTTCACATGGTCAAGTTTGGGTGGAATTACAAAGTTACATTTCATTTTTAATTTGGTTTTAAAGTTTATAGATTCAGCAATATCAGTGGATGGCCAGCTCAGGATGGAATAGCTGTTGCCAGCTGGTAGGTCCTATACATACATCTTGCAAGTGCATCTCAATCAACCCACTTCTAAGTGGTGACAGTGACCACTAATGTGCTGCAGAATATTTTTGAATGCTTGCCTTCCAGAGGGTGTATCATTGATTCAATACAATCCATCAGCTGCAGAAGTCCTACAGTTTATTGTGTTATTTCAACACCCACTGTTACTCATTGAAGAATGTGGTAATTTCTGATAATTTAATGTACTATATGTATTTTTCATAGGAATTCTTAACTGGTGATTCTCTCCAATTCAGTCTTGAGCATTTTTTTCTGATACATCACTTTTCAGAATCCCATTAAATAAATTTGGGAAAATTATCCTGATGTTAACCTACATGAGGAATGTTTTATTGAATCCAGATGAATCAGACTGATGTTTATTGTTGGAATGCATAGGCATCTAATATTTTCTCTCTTATATTCCCTCATTTGCATTATGTGACATGGTAGAGGTTATTTATGTCAGGATGAATCCCTTCACAACATTTATATTTCTGCCACCCAGAAGTTATATGTATGCTTATAAAAGTCCTTTGTTTCCATGCATACATACACATGGACCCTTGAAATTACTCCATCCGAAGTGAGTGAGAGTAGTTTGATTTATAATATGGACACAGACATGTATTCAGATGAGGAGTTTAGGGAATATAAATCAATATTAACCATGGAACATTTTATTTAACATTATGGTTTTACATTGTATTTTTAAGCATGAGTTCACATATTCTTATCCAGGCAATATGCCTGTTAGGAATGCATTATGATATTTTTATCTGACAATTTCATAAGCCTATCATAAATAAAAATTTCAGGTAATGATTGCTTTATTGATGCCTTACTATATCTTTTTGTCTTTACCTGAAAATGAATTTTTATGAGTAAATTTTCTTGACTAATTTTGATTTACCTGAAAATGCCATTTATAGTTTTCAAAATTAACAAACCTAGATAATTATTTTTCTCCAAAACTAAACCTTCATCTTAGCCAAAAGGCACTGTATGTGTGAAAGGTGTCATACATCTCAAGGGTTATGCAAGGCTTGTTATACTAGGTGAGTTTTTCTTTTCCAATTATGGTGAGTAGGCAAGTATGTAAAGCCTTTTATACTATTAATTAGTTCCTGCACCTCTAATCTTGTAACTTTTCATTTTACTCATTGTTGTAAAAATTATATATTTACTTGCATACTCTAATATGACCATAGGCTAACTTCAACATATAATTTGGAGTGAAATCTGTGTTTCCCAATGAATATCTCCACATTGAATCACTAATCAGGGAATGCTACAAGCAGCCACCATTTTTTGCATATGTATTAATTTGAGGTGAACTTGCACTTATCATGCTCTAAGTTGGCATAATCTTGGCTTCAGCAGCATTTACTTTGGTTTTGGAATGTAATTCAGTCACATTTTTCACAATGAAATATCTTTCAATGCATGAGTCAAATGCAATTAATACCACCAGCACTTACTGAATAATCTTAATATTCTCTCAACTTTGAAATGAGATTTATTACAAAATGAATTTTCTGAATTTATCTGAATTTAAAAAAATGGCATAAAATGAAAGACAAAATTGAGAGTGATTTTTCATTAAAGACACAAAAAATTCCTCAAAATAAAATGATGAATTCATGAAATATATTAATTATTCTTAATCCTATTATCGATGACTAATGTGTGAATGTTATAATGGTAATTCCAGTTTGCTTATGCTCGTACATTTATGTATAGGAACAGTTTGTTTATTTTTGCCATTATATTTTTCAGCCCTTTATTATATGATTGCCAGATTTATATATTGAATATTATATAATATGTACAACATAATAAACCTGCATTTATGGTTAAACAAATACCTTGAATTGCATTATTAAGGTAGGTAGTGTCACCAAGGTAGCTGAATCAATGGAAAAATTAGTCAAATGAAAGCTCTTTATTTTTTGTAGCATGTAGTTTTCATAAATTAACCATGGGATCATTTCAAAATTCAAATTAAATTTTGAGAAGATTCCTATTTAAAATATTTGGATCATATTTGATTTTGGCCTATACCCCAGGTCCATCTTGTATTCTCATCATACTAAATACTGCTAACCTAAAGCAAGACAAATACAGGGCAGGTAGTTCCAAGTAGGTATTTGAAAATTTACTTTTGCATTGGATTTAATTTTTCATAATGGAAAAATCTGGAATACAAACATTGTGATGTTTTGTGTGACTGACATTCAATAAAGCATTATTCATTCTTCCCAATCTCATTCAGTATGAAAGCATTTTCATCCTCATTAGTGAGCACATGTCATGCATGCTCAGCTTGCATTGTCAGGATAATGTCTTAAAATTCATCAGGAATAACTTGAGCATTTAATACTCTTTTGTTGTACCCTGTAATGTTCAACAATAATTTAAACAGTGTTGTGTAATTCATTTATGTATCTATCATGAGGTATTACAATCATCAACAACATGGCAATCTTCTTACACTCTTTTAAAAAAAATATCTTCATTATAAATATAGGGGATGTCTATTCACGTGCATACTATTTCATTGTCAACACAGTAAATAGTTTCTTAAATAAATAAATATGGTTGATTTGTATTAGGATTTGGCAAATAAGTGTTCAGTTGAGAGCGCATATAAAGCCTAAACCAAGCCTTTTTAACTAATCACTGAATAAGCAAGTCATTACAGATATGTACACTATATTTGGATGGAAGGTATGACCTTGCAATGTTTCATTTGTTTTGAGTGTAGCATTTACAGGGAACATTTGGTAAGTATGTATTTCAGCCTTAGTTCTTTTAATTAGTATGTTAAAAATCAGCATTTTTAAGTCTTTCAGCTTTGTGTATGGCCTTCTCTTACAAATTACCAAATTTATTCTATTCTTGTTGTTCTTCCTCTGTTTCCTCCATTTGTTGACCATCCTTGTGCTTCTTTTCTTTGTTTCTCAATTCAAGGGCCAGTTTGTAACCTAACTCTGGTCGTCTGTCCCTCCCTTCCACCATTGCCTTTACCTATGAAAAGGAGAAATTCTCTATATTCCACATGACATTACATTAGTTGCTCACGCATCAAGGATGAAAAATCAACTGAAGCACAAGCTTAACATGGCAATTATGTGCTGTCAAACATCTTGAGAACATTTTTAATTAAAATTTGCAATTTTCCACAAAATAAAATTTTTTATTAATACGACCCGTTTTGATGAAACTACATCATCATCTCACCAGAAGATGATGTATAGTTACATCGAAACCGATCGTATTAATAAAAAATTTCATTTGGTGGAAAATTGCCAATTTTAATTAATCATGATATTCCACCATATTACACTTGAAACATCTCTTTTTTTCTTGAGAACAGTTTACCTCCTGAATGCTTTTCATTACACTATTATCAATACGTTATCATTTTTTATGTCAATATACATATTTCAGTAACATATAATTAATGTTAAATTTGTAAAATGAAGAACAAGAGTGATAAATGTAAGCATCAGGAAACAAGAATGATTGGATCATAATACCGTTGGGTGTAAAATGGGGACAGCATTCTAAATAACTGCTGAGATGTAGTAAAGAAATGCTTGGCTTTATTTAATGACAGTGAGGTGGGCAGAATGATTTTTCAGCTACAGGGAATGCACATTGTATGGATTGAATGGTGATATAGAGGGAATATTTTTAGCCATACATTAAATAAGTAGGAGAGCATCTAGAGAGTAGGAGATGATCTAGATGCAAAGTTACTTGTCAAATGAAAAGTTGCTTGTCAAATGAAGTCATCACATAGCTTTTTAATTACAGGTAACAAAATGTGTACTTTTGGGGATGATTGGTGGAATTAGAAACCCATTAATTACCAAAATAATTGCGATTTTCTACTTGTTGCAAAGGTTCTTAAATCATTTTCAGATGCAGGATGAATACAAGTATTGTCTAATACAGGATATACTTTCATCTGAGAGGAAAGGAATCAGACTGGGAAGGGGTGACACCTATAGACGTTAAGAAAATTGGTATCCTACAAACAGAAATTCTTATTCCTTCACATAATTCTTTAACAGAATGTATACATGATAGAAAATGGCAGTTGTTGTCACTCAGACAAATGGAAATAAAACATTGTGGTGTTGACCACAGGGAACACTCGACTGTTTTTGTGACAACAGCTGCACACCTTTTAGCAGCAGGGGCAATGCCCTAGTTGGCAGGGATTGAGAGAGGACACCCCACCCAACACCTAAGTGATGTGAAATTCACTTTTCACTATATCGCCCCCTCCTTTCCATCACCTTCCCTTGGGGCAGCCTGCATCTTGACACCCCCCAACTAGTGATGAACCTTCATTTCCAATGGACCATGCCTCCTCCCCAATATGGGTTCCCCAATTGGGAAGCAAATTGCAGGAACAAGTCCCCCTCCCTCCAGCAATGAGTGACCTTAATCCCTGGGTCACAGTGAATACCAACAATGCTAATAGCCTGAGTTGTCTGTATTTTTGAACCTCCATTAAATTTCACATTGGTCATTCTTATGCTTACCATTCCCAAAGAACCCCATCCTCTCTTCCCCTATTTCCATTCCTCTCAGGTTAAAGTCTATATTATTTATACTTATCATGCACCTGAAGATGATACAGTACATAGATATCTGGTTGTAAATAAAACCATATCTTTAGGTGGAAATTTACAATTATTTTGCCATAAATGAGTAAATAGGTGTGGTTTACAAGACATACCTGTGAAGAATTGACTATAACGCCATGATTTGAAACAAGATTTCTTTTAGTCCGTTCAATGTCTTCCAAGTCAACACCACGGCAGCAGTCATCAACAAGAATTGTGCGGTATCCTATCACCAAAGCATCTGCAGCTGTAGCACCTGTACGTGAGAGAGAGACCAAATTAATTACTGAATTTCTAGTACCTTTATCTTGTGAGTAGAGCATGTGTAGAGTGAGTAGAGCAACCCTTAACCATCTACTTGATGCTTACAAAACATACCCTGCATATATTTTTGTGCTTGGCCTTAAGAAAGCACCTCACACTTAATGGTCTAGCATCTGAAAAGTGATCACGTATTGGCCTTTATAAAAGCTGCATACCTATGTGCATAGCACTATTTGCTCCGTTTTTCTGAACAAATTATATTTCCAAACTCACATTTAAGGTGTGAAAATTTGCTTTTCAGAAAACTTTTCTGATAACGAATATAAAACCTAAATATTGAAGACAGCCAGGATCTTTGGCAATGAAAGAGCAAATCTTTTAACGTCTACATCTGTTGTCTATTTTGGGAAAGAAATTGCTTTCAATTTCATGTGAGTGTTCCATTTACATGAAAAAATTTAAAGTCATTGGTTGAATGGGAAATGCTGCAGTCTTTCAGTGATAGCTAAATAATGATTTTTTTCTAATTAAATTTGAAGGATCAATTTTGTTTAATATTTTTGGTGTAAACATTGAAAAATATTCAGGAAGATTCCACGTGTGTAACAGATTCCTTATTTTTTATAATGAATAGCTTACCAACACATATGTCATATGCAAGACCACAAACGTATATGTCAGTGGCATTCACTTGCTCCAGTTGAGACACAAGACTTGTTTGTGTCATTTTCTTGTTATCCCAGAAGACAGAATAGGAGTCAACTTCTGGGTTAGTTCCTTTATAGACCATAACAGAATTTTCTACCACCTTAAATAAAGGAAAATGTGAACATATTAATATCTAAATCTGAAATTAATTTGTAAATAGAATGAAAGGATATGTAAGTTATTCTATTCATTTAAAATTCAATATGCCAACTTGAATATTGTTTTACAGTTTGCCAACTTGAAATTGTTCATTACCAAAATTTGATACTTGTTTGTAATTTTTGAGTTCATAGACCATCAATTTTCAGTTTTATATTGTTTCAAGGGGGTATTACAAGATTATTTATTTGATATAAAGTACCAATAGGCAATTTTTTTCTTGTACACATTTATTGAATTAATTTTCTGAAAATTAAGCATTATGCATTGCTGGATATTTGTGTAAATTATTATTATTATTATTACTTTTTATTTGCCCAGAGATCACAATACTAAATACCGGGTGAATGGTGTATGTACATGATATAAGGCACGTCAATAAGGAGCAAAGACACAGGCTCTAATTAAGATACAAAGAAATGAAATGGTGCTCACAGTTACATAATATATGACATAACGCCATGAACATTGGCTGTTACATGCACATGAAATATCAATTAAGGCAATAATTGAATAACCAACATGAATCAGACCATGACAATTGCTATAAACAAAGAGTATAAACCTTCTAGTCAGGAATGTTGTTGAGATATTCATCAACCGAGTAGAACATATTGCGTTGTAGATATCTTTTTAATTTATGCCTGAATGCAGCAGTTCCCTTAGTTTCCTTTATAATTTTGGGTAGTTTGTTATATAATCTGATGCCCATTTCATTGGGTCCTAATTTCAATGCTTTAGTTCTAATATTCCCATAATGGATGTTGTTCCTTCCTCTGGTGTAGTGATGATGATAGGCAGAGTTAAGAGAATAGTTTCCAATGTTATTTCTAATATACAAAATTAAGAACATAATGTATATGCACGGGAGTGATAGCAATTTTAATTCATGGAAAATAGGCCTTGATGGGGCATTATGAGGTTTCCTGGTAATTATTCTAATGGCTTTCTTTTGCATTTTAAAGATGGTTTGAGAGATAGCAGCTGATCCCCATAATATTATACTATAGGTTATATTTGAATAAATTTCTCCGTAGTATAAATTCAATAGTATACTTTTACTTGTAGTTTCATGCAAGTGTCTTAATAAATAGCAAGTTGAACTGAGCTTATGCTGAAGGGCTTTTACATGCATATCCCAAGAAATATTAGCAGACAGAGAAATGCCTAGAAACTTACATTCCGTCACATTCTCAATTGATTGATCATTAATTTTTACCAGCAGATCATCTGTCGCTTTTTTATTGTGTGTAAAGTATACTATTTTACTTTTATTTACATTTAGATCTAGAAAGTTGTCTGTACACCACTTGTTTATTGCAAGTGTGACAGACTGTGATTTTTCCACAAGGCTGGGGTAAGTTTCTGTCGATATTATTACATTAGTGTCATAAGCATACAGCACTGGTGTAATTCCTTCATAATTCTGTAAGCAGCTAGGTAGGTTATTGATATATATCAGAAAAAGGAGTGGCCCAAGGGTTGAGCCTTGTGGAACGCCTTTGTTGACTCGGTATGCTATGGATGAATATTTTGACCCATCTACTGATAACACTACTTTCTGAGTCTGATTGTGAATGTAGGACTTCATCCAGTTTAGAGGAGTTCCTCTAATCCCTATTCTATTGAGTTTAATTAGTAGTCTATCGTGGTTTACATTGTCAAAAGCTTTTGACAAGTCAAAAAACATTCCAAGAGTTTTGCGTTTAGCATCTAATGAATTAAGTATAATATCAATAGCCTGACATATGGCGGTTGTGGTAGACCTTTCAGATCTAAATCCATGCTGAGAATTTGAAAGTAGGAGGTTTTTTTTCAAGATAAGGTGCTATTTGCATGAACATGGTTTTTTCGAATATTTTAGCAAATGTATTTTGGACCGCTATTGGTCTGTAGTTGTCTAAATCGTTTACACAGCCATGGTTTTTATATATGGGCACTACTTTTGATTCTTTTAATTGGGATGGGAAAATTCCTTGTGTCAATGATTCATTAATTAAGAATAAAAGGGGTGCTTTTATGGCTTCAAAACAATGATGAACAACTTTACCAGGAATTTCATCAGGGCCTGTACTGAATTTGTTTCTGAGTGAGGAGACAATGGTTTTTAGATTGGTTTCAGAACAAGGCTTAGCAAACATTGATGATGGTGCATTTGCAAAAAGCACATTAGCATGAGAAGTAATTGGGCAAGGAGCTGATACATAATGTTTGTTAAATTTATTAGCTAGAGATGAATAGCTTATGGCAATGTTATTTTCAGGATTACAAAGTTTGGGGAGAGCAAGTTGTGGGTTTTTCTTACCTCTACACTCATTAATTATTTCCCATGCGGTTTTGGACTTATTATTGGAATTAAGTAACTTATTGTCATTGTAAGTTCTTTTCGTAGTAGAAATCAGCTTACGGTAATACTTTTGAAATTCCTTATAGAGTAACCGGTGCTCATGATTGTTAGAACTTTTACTGGAGATAGCAAGTTTCTTAAGGATAGTTGAGTAGTAACGGATCTCGTCAGTTAGTCATGGCTTACATTTTGTTATATGGAATATTTTCTGCTGTATTTCTGGGAAACACAATTCGAAATTGTGTCTGAAAATTGAATAAAAGTAATTGAAACCTTCGTCTACTGACTTAAGGTCATAGACACTGTCCCAGTTTTGGGACTGTAGAAGGAGCAGAAAATGCTGCATATTTCCGTGGGTAAAGGACCGCCTTAGGTAGGTTTTATCATTTAAGCTCGCCACTGGTTGGTTAATATCAATACTTATTTTAACCATACTATGGTCTGATATACCTAGGTCACTAACTGTTGTTGCTACTTTTTCTTGGTTGACATTGGTCACAGCATAATCAATTAGGGTGGCGGATGTGGGAGTGACTCTAGTGGGACTATTATTAAAACATTCCATGCCATAGGTTTTGAATAAATTCAGCAATTTAGATTTCTGAGGGGAGTCAACCAGGAGATTGCAGTTGAGGTCGCTGTTCAACACAAGTATCCGATTGTTTGCATATGGAGTGCAAAAGAGTTGGTCAAGTTTTTTAATAAATGCATGAAAGTCCCCGGTTGGTGATCTATAGATGGAAATGAGCACGAGCAGTCCCACTGGAGTTTCATGGAAACACACTGCACATTCAAAAGTTTTTTCTTCCATCACAGGCATGTTAATTGACTTAATATTACCGTTTATTCTACTATGAACGAATATGGCCACACCTCCATTTTTATGTGTGGTGCGGCAGAATGAGGACACTAGTGAGTAATTTGAAAGTGAGATAACCATTAGTTCGTCATATTTTAACCAATGCTCAGTAATACACAGGATGTCTGGTTCGCACTCGTTGATGGCCACTTCGAGCAGGTTCACTTTGTTCCTGAGGCACTGAATATTAACTTGCGCGATTGTTAAACGCTGCCTAATTTTAACTAACCCTTCGAGGAGGTCAGGCGGGGTTTCAGAAAAAAATATCTATTCACACAAACATGTTTCGGCCAAAAGCCGGGACTTTCCACTACATCTTTTAGGTCTTCCCCAACGGATACACGAAAAGAGGTGTAGGTGCCTCTAGATACCTTCAGCTGCTCGATCTCAAAGTGCTTGCCAGGTATTTTACTTGATATATAGTTTTTTACTGCTTCAATCGTCGTGTCTTCTTTGAAACGCCATGCGTGTATGTGAACCATTCTCGGTAGCCCGACTAAATAACTGTCAGAATTCGACGTCCCCACCATCGGTTTCGGCCGAGGTTTCCACTTATTTGTGACCATGGTGTAGACCTCATCATCTTCTTTCCTCGTGATCCATGTAGTGGTATGCGGTTCCATAGGCGGCGGCTGCAAATTTCCATTGCGAGCAACGGAAGAGTACGGCAGCGTCTCCTTCGGATCATGCTCTTTATTATTTATATTTTTATCAGTAGCTACGACTTGGGGATAATTAAATCGTTCCATGTTGCTTTTCTTCTCTTTTGCAGTTTTTTTCGAGATGCTGGAATCGCTCACTTTCCACTGAATTAGCACTCGATGTTTTAACGTCACCCGGAAATTCCCTCGATTTCTCCTGCGTTTTCAGTGGACACATTTTTAGCATGGCTATTTCTTTCGACTGGTTATTTATTAAGTTTAGACAGTCCGTTAGCTTGACCTGTAGATCTGTCACTATCTGCAGAACTTTGTCTTGTTTACACTCGATTTTTTTGATGGCGTCACATGGGCCAAACGAACACTTTTCACATCGGTAGAGTAATTGCGAGCTGTTAGCTACGGAATTCGCCACTGATTCTGTTAAGCCAACACATCCGTAATGGAAAAATGACTTACAGCCGAATCCACATTCCAAATATACCTGATTTTCAGGGATATTTGGTATAATATTTGGTATAGATATATATAATAATAATATTACGTAATGCAGAATATCATATTAATGAACATTGTTTTACCCACAAATGAATCCTGTAGGCTTAAATATAAAATATAACCCAAAACTGAATTGCATGATAGTAAACATGGTTGGATGTAAATTGTAATAAGGAATAAGTTATTTTATTTTTGAGTTGCAGTTGGTATAACAAGCAATTGTACACATTCGTTTTCACAGAAGGTCTATGCATGAAAAATGTACAACCTAAAAAGATGAAGGCTACATTCATCAAAACATGCAATTTTGATTCCAATTTTTAGCTTAGCTGAACTATTTAAAGCAGATGGCTCACATAATAGGAATTCTGACCCTCATCTTACATGAAGGTCCTACTACCATGCATTTAAAACCATCTCCTTCTTAAAAATATGTCATCCTTATAACTTCCATGGTTCACTGCCTTGGTCACCTGTTTATATCTCACCTTCAAGTCCTTGTGTAACTCAGCTCCCCAAGACTCTTGAACACAGTGCCTTGGCCAAAGCTTCTGACGAATTTGTGGTGGGCCCTCAAACACAACAGTATCAAACATTTTAGCCTCCTCAAGTGACACCTGTGAAAAGAGTTTGCGTGAGAAGTGTGGCAATGGTTATCATGGCATATGTACTGGAAACAGAAAAGGTACTGCAGATTGGTGAACCAATTGCAGCATACTTGTGACCATGAGTCAGAAATAATAATGTGAAGTTATGGTTTTTGTTGAAGTGTGTAGCTGTGGCTGTTTTATTTAATGAAAAAGCAACTATTCAAACATGACTTCAAATTATTACCTAGTGTTTCTTTGTAAATGCAAAATGGTATGACGTACTGGCACCTTTTCTGATGCTCATACTGTTGTTCCCCCTTTTTTTATTAGATGAATTTTAGGATCACTGAATTTTTTAAAAAGAATTTCCTGTTGGTTTCGAAATTAAAATGGTGGAATTATAAGTTTTTGGGAAACTCATCCATGGACAGCAATACCCATTCTGATTTTCCACCATAGAGTAGAAGTAGGTTGGTAAATATGAATAAAGAAAAATATAAAACATAATTAGACTTTTTAACTTGCAACACATATATATTAAAATAATTATAACCCCAAGGATTGTGTGGTGGAAAAAGAATGATTTGATGGATCTTCATGGTTAGGTAGGTAGATACTTAACTAGGTTCATAGTTAAGAAAATATTTTAGTTTATGTAGTAATTTATTAGATTATGGTTGTTTCAGTTATTGCCAATTAAAAATACTCGCTTATTTTTACATCTTGTATTGCAATGCACCAAGAGATTCCTTAATGATTGTAAACAGGAATAGTCTTTATGTAATTACTAATCTTGGGATTAATTTTATTCTTACCGGACTTGAAGAGTGTAGTTTTCGCTGCGCCAAATTGTCAAAGAAAGAGACATGATCACTTGGATGCCAGTCTAAAGAGTAGAATACAGCATCAAATTGCACAGTATCCAGAAGTGCATTAATAGGCTCTATTACCTGAAAATAAATAGAGATACCTTTGGTTTGAAGCCCTTAAATATTAACTGTAATCAAGTCAATACTCATAAAATTATATGAAAAATAGTGTCTTAAAGTTCTTCAAATTGACTAAAATGAATAGGAAAAAAACCTCATTAACCCCAAGAATGAAGATGCATGAGTTATATACATGAGTTATAAATATATGGCTAACTTGTTCCCAAAACAGTTTCTCCATTAAGAAGAGCATTGAAATAGTGAGTATGGTGTCACATGATGCAGACTATTTTCCCTTTGTCTATCAGACTGGGATATGGCCCAAAATATCTACGTATTTGAGTTATAAAAGACACATTTAAAAAAATATGTCAGTCATAATTGAATAATATAATAAAGCACACTCAATGCAGGTCAACAGTGGTGTATGAGTAATAGCGTAAAAGTGATACAAGCAAATGTATTACAATAATCTTAAATCACATTAAGACACCAATTAAGCATGCATATATTTTGAATGGTTCAATAATTAATTGGGTTAATGCTATACAAGATATAGGAGTAATTTTTTACTCCACTCTCAACATTGGCCCTCCCACAAAGGGAAAACCCTGAAAACACTGGGTCAATGTAAATTCTATTGGAGCTTAGTTAAATTGTCATGTTACTTTACCTTTGGGCTAGTCAAATAAAATTCACTCTGAATTAGACAAAGAAGACTACTTGTATCATATTTAGACTAATAGGTAGAATAGTGTTTATTAAAGAATAAAATCTGGTATTCAACTGGAATAACATGGAAGGTTGCTTTCGGTTTCTTATTATTTACAAGAGATTGTTAAATTTCAATCAAATTTATAGAACCAATCTTTTTAAACTCATTTTTCATAAGTTCACCGCCCTGAACACCTTGACCCCATTTCTTGGATGACATTAAGCACTTCATGAACTCAAAGAAATAAGATGTCATAACTACTTACCATACTTAATGGTATTTAAGACACTAATTATCTGAAATAATGCCTCAAAAATCACTCCAGAATCTTAGTTGCAAAGTTGAGGCCTTTCACAGATTAAAGTTATCCCCAACTCTTACTACTGTATGCTAATTTTACTCCATGTGGTCAGTACTAACTAGCTCTACTACAAAATAATATTATTTACTTAAAAAATGTTCTTGTTATTATTGAATGGATAACAGCAACTGACAAAGTAGCCAATGAAGAGGCAATTCGTTTAAAAAAGTGGCATTCCTTCTAATCAGCTGTAAAAACGTTTCATGCATTTTCCCTTCGGAAATCAAGATGCGTCTTATATGCTGTCAAATGTGTTATTTCTAAAAAAATACTATCAATTGGATAGATAGTATAGACAGACCACCAGGGTGGTTCTCCAGGCTGGGGGCTCCATTGTCCCGTGTGACAAAATTGAAAAACACACTTCATGCAGAGGCACGTCTTTCTGCTCAGACTGCTCGGAGCAAACTAGCGACCGGCTGCATTGAAAGGGTAGACCCACCACCACATTTCCCAACTGGGTTTACCATGCCACAATATGGATAGTCACGTCACAATAAAATCATGCGCATTACTTTCATAATGAACGGTGTATGTGTTAAAATACTCAATTCATTTACATACCTCCTCTCCATTCTGCTGTGCTGAGTATCTACTAATGTTGAGTGAACCTGAGATGAAATCATTCTGGACATCCACTGCCAGAAACACATTCACTGGACGGACAATCTGTTTAATAGAAAGGTATAATTTTTGTACTTAAAGTACACATATAACAACAAAGAAGCCGTAATATGCACATAACCAAAACCATAAAAAATAATGTAGTTTTAGGTGCTATTTAATCATTAATCACCATTTTATATGTCGCTTCAACTAATATTCCTTAATCTGTCATAAATTTATCAACTAAAATTTTGCAATTAAAACTAGCCAATGACTAATGATGATGGATGTTCTATATTCTCTCTATGCAAATGTGAAATTGCACATGTTAATTAGGTACATAGTTCTTTTAATCATTATTTTGGACAGTCAACAGTAGTCTGTATGTAGCTGTTAGAGGATAGTGGCATTATCATCAAAAGTTGATAAAATGACTGTGGAAATGGGTGCTTAAACATTCTTCCATTCATGAAATAGAGTGCTAGTGGCAGGCCATCTAAACAAACTGATCTCCATCGATAGCAGTTATACTACTGATCTCCATCTAATGCTCTTCTTGTTTTTCCAATTAGATTTGCTTCATATATCACTTTGCCACTTGATGACCAGTAGGGAATAATGATAAGATAATGTAGTTCCTTATGAACCCATTCACACTCAATGCATATTTTTTCAGGACCGTAAGACTCAATAAGTTGCTTCTGTGCATTAACAGAAATACAGAATTCATTTAATTAAAAAAATTAACTTTGGTTTCTTGTTTCTTTTAGCTAGTATTCATACAGGAATCCCTTTCCTCTGGTTATAATTCAGAAAATATAAGTTAATTTATTGTGACCATATAGAGCAAGAGAGTGTACCTTCAAATAAAGGTACACTTTCTCTTTCATTTGCTGGATATAGAAAACTTCTACAAAGTGAGGCATAACCCTGTGAGGTACATAGCACACAAGTCATCCATGGTAGTGCAGGCAGTAACTGAATTACTGACTTGAGGGCCTGGGTTTGCTTCTGGGTGATGCCTCTGGGTACCCTCAGCTTTACTCAAACTGTGTCAGTTTCCTGATCCCAGGTCTTCCTGAGAAACTACAGGTAGCACAGAGAAAGGAACTAGTCTCCCATTCCTGGATTTGTGAATTTCTTACACTATACAGGGCTTAGTATATGTTTGGTGAGTTTTATCCTCACCTATCAACCCAACCTTGGGTTGATTACAGTGATTATATAGCATATGCAGTTATGATTATTCATAAAACCGTAATTTATTATGCAGGGTACTACTGCAATTGAAACAAATCATTATAGAAAATTAAAGACTAAAGACTGCCTTGGACGTTTTAAGAGGAATTTCATTAAGTAGCATGGATAATTTTACCTCTCTTAGAATTTCTGAATTTTTGAAAAAATACCATTTTAGGTAATTGGGCTATTTTTATTTTATAATATAAAACAGATTTCTCAAATTGAATATTTACACCTATCAACAAATTTAATTCACAATATTATTACATCATACACATGGAACCCCTGCAAAGTTACTCAAAGTTTAAGGAAAATATGAGAAAATATTGTTATAGTCTAATTCATATCATAAATAATGGAGTAAATTGGTCAGAAAACTTTGTTGGATCATTATTATTTTCATCCCCTAAGAAGGAGAGACAGCAGCATTCTTGGATGATAGGACCATCAGCTTGACTCTGTATGAAGCTAAGGCATGATAATATTTATTGTCACCAGCAAAAGGATGGAGAGGAAGGTGAATGATTACTTGTGGAAGATTGGCTTGAGGTTATAAAGGGTATGCATATGCATAATGTCATGACAGTAGTGAGATCACTTATACAAAATAATTAGAATGCTGCCAAAGTGTACTTGCTTTGTTATTTGAATTTCCATTAGACTTTTGATAGAGTAAACTGAGTAGAATTAATGAACATATTGTGGAAGATAAGGGTAGAATGGAGGGATAGGTGCCCTATTTGAAACATATCTCAGACTGCACAGGTATGGATAGCGAACGTTGGTAGAGGATGGGCCGTGTTATAAAGGGGATAAGACAGGCATCACCTTTGCTTTTTAGTGTATCCGCTGGTGAAATGGTAAGAGAGACATGGGAAGGGCTGGTGGAAGGAATGACAGTTGGAGGGGAAATCATCAAGCCAGATTTGCAAATCACTTTATTTAGTCAGTCAGCCAATGGATTGAAGTTATTATTGATTATAGTATCAGGGAATAGTTTTGCCATATGACTCAATGAGAAAATAAAGGAAGTTATGAGGTGCTCAAGTATTTTATAGGTGTGATGTGTCTAAATTTTCTGGCCAAACATCTTTGCCATATAGATTCTCAATGCAGGCTTTTGATCTCTTTTGAATATTCCTTTTTATGTCTCCATATTCTTGCACTGCATTTTCCACTATGCTTATTTTGCACTCCAGTTTTTTGCCTCAGTTTAGTAATAATTTCTATATGCTTCCTTCTGCACAATTTTGTGTTTACATTCTTCCATTTCCTTCTCTTATGTTAACGGATTTTTTTTCATAATCCATGGTTTCCTTGTTTATTTCCTCTTTGTTATACGAATAGAGTAATTTTTGGCTTCCTATGTTCCTTTTTGATATTTTCCTCATTTTCTTCCACTGTGCCATCTCCCTCTCCTGAATCATAATTTTTTCTACAGCCATCTAGTATTCCTTTATTTTCCTTCTGTTTAATGATCCTCTTCCCTGTTTTATCCACTCACATCCTATGTTGTACTTTATCAGTACCACATGATGACCAGAATCCTCATCTTCTCCTGGGAAACTGTGCCAATCGTCTTACTGATATCCCTCTAAATTTGCCAGACATCCTTCCCTCATACGAGGGTCGTCGTGGACAAAGTCCAACGCCTCATTAGCAATGTTAATACGATGCAGTTTTTGATCGAAATTGAGTAATTTTGGTACGAATTTCGCGGCGACCCGTGTCATGCCCAAATCATTGGTAAAAATCGAACGGCACGAGCCAATCGTTTTGTTTAGGTCCTCAGCAAATTCTCTAACGGTGATTCGACGATTGCCCAATACTATTTTATTCACTTCATCAATGTTTTCATCTGTTGTTGACGTGCTCGGGCGTCCGACATGCTCTTCGTCGTTCACATCTTCTCGGCCCTCTGAGAACATTTTGTACCACCGATAAACGTTGCTTCGGTCCAAGGTAGCTTCTCCATATGCCACAGTCAACATTCGGAATGCGTTCGCGTACTTAATTTCGTTTTTCACACAAAATTTGATACCGGTTCTTTGATCCATTTTTTGGGAACAGGCAAAAATCGAGGACAAGCCAAAACACGTCCAAGCAAATCAGCTGCCAACAATTAACTGAGCATTCAAAATGGTCGAAATTTACGGCAAAAGCGAGAGACATAACTACCATCATAACGCCACAAAGAAATGGCAAATCAAATTTACATAACCCGCGGATATTCGAAGTTGGCGATACTTTTTGAACAGACCCCGTACCTATCCCTCCTACTTCATTCTCATCCCTCGCTTCACCCACTACTCAATCCAATCCCTCCTAACTGGCAAATGTTTCCTCAAAATGAACCCACAATCATTTCCTCTAATTGATCGTGTACCCCTTCTCTATGATTGCTTGGTATCACGTAGACTTGGACAATAGCCACAACCATTGGTTCAGCTTTTGCTTCTACTTATAATTCTATCCCAAACCTACTCAATATTTGTTGTGATTCTTCCTACTTCTTTGTTCAATACTTTGGCTACCCCTTGCTAGCTTTCTTCACCTCTGCTGTCCATGACTTTGAAATTATTCCTCCAACAATCCCTCTGCTGTATATTACTCTATAACTATCACTCCAGCAATCCCCGTTATCCTTTCATCTGTTCTCACACAACCCTGAAAAATTTATTACATCTCTTACTTTCTAATCTCCCTTTCCTCAACATCATCCTAACATTCCATGTCCCTATTCTAACTGGTTTGATTCTATCTTCTTCTCTGTTGCTGCTGTCAATTTCACTTCGCAAGGATTTTGTGAAATGATGACCATGGAAGCCTTTCCTCTCCCGCTTTCAGGCATGACAAATGGCCAGTAGTTGCCAAAGACAATTTTAAGGATTAATAATTTTAGGGGAAGAGGAATTTTAAGGTTAAAGAGACAGTTTCAAGATTTCAACCCAAATCATCAATTTTCATATGCTTGGGTCGGTAATGTCTATTGCGGTTATTAATCTTTGATTATTTTAATGTTAAGCAATTGAAATAAATACTGAGATGCAATGTATTTCGACCCACAGAGGGAAAATAGTGATTGATGTGCTTTCATTGTTTCCAAGTTGGACTGCATGCAATTGATTGAATCAAACCTCGTAGTTAAGACTTTTAAGCTTGTCGGTTTATTTCGGGTAAAATTTGGAGGCTCCGATTGAATCAATCGCTTTTCGAACTCACTCCGCTGTAAAGAATCGTCTTCGGTTCCGTTATTGTGTTCTAATAATCTCGTACCCTCCGAAACAACGGCACAGCAATTACCCCGCTGGTTATTTTTTCTTCTCTTTTCGATCGCATCACGCGAGGAGAGGGAGGGTGCTGATGGCCAACGGGTGGGTTGAGGGGGGTGGAAGAGCCAGGAAAGGAATCGGAGGGAAAATAAAGCAACTTTTCCTCATCGGGCGCGAAATATAAAGGCGCCGTGACACGCAGGGCGCGAGGAGGAGTTTTGCTTTAAAATGAGCGGGTGTGTGTGAGATAGAGAAGGCGTGGGGAAGGCGGTGGAGGAGATAGGGACGGGGATGGTGTGAGTTTATTGATAACCGCGGCTCTGAAGTTCGACCGTGCGCGGACCGGGAAGTAATTTTTCCGCGGGAAGACTCGAGAGATTGCCGTGGAAGGCAAAAGCGAAACCCTAAGGTTTGTGGGAGGGGAGAGAAAGAGCGAGGCGTTCCTTCGCCTGGCCCTTTTTCTCTCATCCTCCCGCCCCTTTCGTCGTCACGAAAGTGGCGGGGGCGATTCCGTGGCGGCAGGAAAGCTCGCGAGTGTTGGTCGTGATCCATTGCGAGACAGGCGACTCCTCGGAAGGCGGTCACCGGTCCCCTCGTACGCAATCGCCCTTATGTGAAAGGAAAACGACGGCCATCGAATGCTAGGAATTGCTCTTTACAATATTTCTGCCGTCGTTCTATATTTATTCGTTTCCGTTTGTCTCCTTTATTTCGTTTTATGTTGGTATTTCGGGACTTCGTTCAGGCTCGCCTTCCTTTGTAGATATTTTCTTACGATAACCGTGGGGATGATGGCCACGCTCTTTGAAGAGGGGTTAGTGGCGACTCGGTTTATCCGTCATATTGATTCTCATTCTTGGGACTACTGAATGAATCCGACTCAAATATTTTTTCTTTTCCTTTTACATCATTTTCTCGGGGTAAGTTAATAACCGTTTCGAGGCTTGCGAACTTTTTCAGCGTTAGTTTACTTAAATAGTTTACTCAAATTCGTAATTTTTTATTTCTTTCGTGAAGCAAGACAATGAAATGTATTTATTCATATGAACAAAAACAAATATTACCATGATCTGCTTATTTCCGTCCTTCAATTTTTTGTTTCGTCATAAATATCACATTACAACCAAAGAAAGAGGAAATGGAAACTTAACTATTTTTGCACCGATGACGCTGATCAAAAGAACCATGAAATACTAAATAAGTAATCATTCAATTGAAGGATAACTTTGAAACTAGTTCTCATAACAATGCCAGTACTAAGAGCTGCAATTTATCTTGATTTTGGCGGTTGTTCCTCATGCGAAGATTTTTATTACAATTCAAAAGAAAGCATACCATTCAATTGTGCTAAAGTGTGCTTACTCTTACTCAAATACAACTGCTTGTAAAATGTAGTTGTAATTTGAAGTTTTTCCCTAAAATTAGTCTACGATGTCTTCTTGGTACCATGTCAATAATTCTCAGGACGAGGACAAAAAACTCAGCCATGTTAATATTTATATCAATAGAGGTTCTACGGTGGACAGAGAAATATACGACAAAATCACCGGTCACATTGGTTATTTTCTGTTGTTTAGCTCAAGAATCGCAAAATGGCCTCAAAAAAGTAAAAACTGCGTTGTAAAACTAAGAATGTTCAAAGTAAGGGATGTTTCTTCCGACTGTGGGAAAGACTGGGCTTTTTTTCAGAGTCCTAGCTGTAAACCCATGACTCATCTCCAATTATTACCATTTTTAGAAAACCTGGGTCATCATTTGGGTCTCGTAGCAGGTCCCCTGCAACTGCAGCACGAAATTATTGACATTGCCGAGATGAGAGAGAATTTGAGGACGAGGCAGCTCTGATGACCATTCGAACAACAAGGACTTTGTCGATTGTTTTGAAAAGTAAAAGAGATGCTAATTTAAGTGTGCGATGTCCCAAGGGGAGGAGTATATACTTCGAAGGGGACAACCAGCGCTTCCTCATTGCTCTAGGCAGTCTATTTTTCTCAAAATATTGTATGGCTGGATAGCCTTCAGACATCTACATCTACTTAAGCCCCGCAAGCCGTCGCAAGGGCGTGTGGCGGGGGGTGTTAGGGCACCACCCGTAATTTAGAAAGAAAATAACCGCATGCAGACACCAAAAATTTATAGTCCACAAACCAAAAATGGTAAACATTCATGCAAGATCCCTTTCACCGCACACCCATGCAAACCCACAAACAACCAATAAACATACACATGAACAATCTTTGAATTTTTAATTTTGTTCCGACTTACAACTTAAATGTTTTTAATATTTCTAAATGGACTTCGGTTTCAAACTACTATGATTTCTATGATTTCTTATTGTTCTGGGAAAGAATGAGTATTTTAATCTATCTGTATTGGAATCTATCTCCCTTATTTTATCTTTGTGGTCTGATCTACCTAAGTTGTGTGGGGCCATTATAATTCCTTTTGTGCCATCGTTAAACTCGCCGGTTCTGAATCTTTCTAAAAGTCTAAGCCTCGCTTTTTCTCTTCGTATTTCATACCTCGTAGTAGTGCATATTTTAATTGCATTTTTTTTAGTTATAGTTTTTCATATTATTTTTTCAATGACGCCGAGCTTTGTGATCTGAATTAACTAAAGGAATGTATATTTATTTTTTTTGGAGGCTGGACAGCATCCGATTCAGATAACGTGCTTAGCGGCTCCACACTACTTAGTGTTCAAATATTTCCAAAGTCTTAGAAAAGAGTCCACCGTCGTGAGGAGTCCTGAGATGTAAGCGGTATCTCTTGGTTGCTATTTCGACATTGACGGAAGAACTCAGCCGCCACGCTAACCCGAGGTGTTGGGAATTCACCTAGATGCAGGCGCTGCACTGATACCTCACCTGCCGATGTACAGGACGGAACTACGAATATTTCTTTCTAATATGTCGCAAATACAATCCGCGCGTTTCACAGGTGTCTTTCTAATGATTTGATTACTTTGACGAGTCACATGGCCTCTCATCCGAAATTTCGCAGTGGTTGAATGGTCAGGGCCCTTTCTTAGCAGCCATTGAGGGACTGAGCGGATTTTCTTTGTATTTTGTCAAGTCCCGAATTAATATTTTCTGGGCTAGATTCAGAATGCTCACAGCACATTCGATGCGAGTTTTAACAAAGGAAGAAGTCTCTCCTTCATTCTCTATTTTCTCAATCTTTGCGTTTCACGAGAAATGTTCAAGGATGTGGGAGGTGCACTTACACAACCCTGTTGTGAAATAAGTGTGGGATGGGTGGAATCCTAGTTGAGATAAAGGTTTGATAGCATTTGAATTTGTAATAGTGTTCATTATTACAATTAAAAAATAGCAGACTGGTTCTCAACAAAAATATGCTTATGAACTGGGAAAACTTATCTCGGTGTATCCTTTTCCAGCTGTACCCTCCTGCAAGTAATTATTCCAGTGTATTTGTCTTTTAATTCGCGCATTAGCCGTAAATTTTAGAATTTAATTATTTAAATATCAACCCAAAAAGTTTGTATTTCACTCTCTCCTAATACAAATAGTGACTTGGTCCTGATCGCCAAGATTGCGAGCCAATACATTTTACGATCCGTGGACACACGATCAGTGATTTCCGGAAGACCAAAATACATTTTAGGATTAAGAGTTATTCTCGTTGAAAATAGCAATGGCGTTCATCAAATCGTTCCTTTTTCGGTCGGGGCTTGAGAGGAAAGTTAAAGTGTACGGTGTGTGCCTTCTTATAGTTTGAAAACGCGGTGGTGCGGAAAATGCTTGGTTAGAAACTGGATTATATTGATTTTGTCAAGAAAATCGACGGATAACTCTCTTATTATTTTGCATTTCACATCGCCAACATAATTCCTAACCAGCATTCATCCACAGAAAAATGTGAGAAGTGCAAATGCTTTATTAGGGGCGACTCTATCGCTTCCCAATTTGAACAAGCGTGACTTGATTTTTGAATTGCTTTCCCTTCTTGAGGGGTTGTCACTTTTTCGGAAGTCAGATGCCCTTAAAGAACAGAGCTTTAAGAGGCCTACTATAAACAAAGAGGTAGTTATCTTGGCTGTCTTTGACCACTTCTAATATTGGATTCGAGTCGACGGCGGATCGTTCCTCTTTCGTCTGACGCCTCGCATGTTTTTATTTTCGGTTACATCAGCGTGGTAGACCAAAGTTAGTCAATCCAGCGGGACTTCGCGTACGTCATTACTATCGTCCCGAGGGATCCTAGGGAAGGGCTTTACTGTGTGGGAATAGTAACCTAACACGTAATTATGCAATTGCTGCATTTCGGTCCTACATAAAGTTTCCGAATAAACATTTCAAAAAATAATCCTTTAGACTGGCATATATCAATGGTTAAGTTGGTGGACTTGAATCAATATTAAATACACCACACGACAAAGTCATTGAAATGACATTTTAAAAATTGATATAAGTAATCGCATACGAGACGCATTCCGCGAAGCAGAAGGTATCCGTCCCTCCTGAAACAAGATTCCCAGCTCCTCTGCTCCCTCATTGGATTGATGACCCCCCTGTCCCACGAGAAGATTGAATGTTTCTCCCTAATAAGAAAACCTCTATTTTGGGGAAGAAGGCACTTGTCAATCTTCCTGACTTTTCGGTGTTAAATGTCGAGAGTTCTGTACTTGGCCACGTTTACTTGTTTGCCTAGCCTCTCTCTCTCGGGACTGTTTGCGTACATTTGTGATGGAGACTTTTCACCTCCGCGTCTTTCGGCAGAATTGACACCCGAAGCATTCGTGTTATTCTTGGGGGGGAGTGAGGAGGGCGCCTGAACAAAGCACCACTCGTTTTCGTCCACACCTTGAGCCTTCCTTCGGGCCACGTGTGCAGGCCGCGTTCTCATCGCTGGCCGGCGAGCGAAGTCTTTCCACGACACGTGAGAACACCCTCGGTATAATCTCTGGATGGCCTTCCGAGGTCGAACGCTTTTTTTTCTTCCTTCCCACCTCTTCTTCTCCGAGTTCTTCTCCCTCCCACCCAACCCACAAACACGCACGAACCCCCTTTCCTCCCTCTTTCCCCAACCCCTCCCGTGGTGCAAATTGACGCCCCGTGTCACATTCCCACCTCCGCGCATGAAAAGGGTTGGAGGGACGGGGGTGGCAGCCCAGTGCCCTTGGTGGATCTGGGGGTGGTGAGGCGGGGCGAACGGAGTGCGACGCGTCATCTTTTGAGTGGAAGGAGGGAGAAGGCAACATTAAAATAAATTTCAGGAGGAAGTCCTCTTGAAAGGGTTAAAAACAAAACAAAGGAGGGAGAGACGGCGAAGTTCACTTGAAGACGCCTTGGGACTCTTTCTTGCAAAACCGTCATCATGTATCTCGTTGCGGAATATTTTTTGCCCTTCGCACGTACATGTGTAAATCGGTGAATTCTTTGCGCGGGCTAATCATGAAAAACATTTTACGCACATAAGACTTTTTGGATTTGACTGTGAAACGCGAACACCGTTACTTCTCCGTTGACGATTAAAGATGTTTTCATGTTGCTCAACAACGCGTTATTGTCTTCCGCAGTGACATAAGCATTAGTTCCCTTAAAAATTCGAATAGCTTCTTTAAGCGTTTTCAACTTTGTTGCTCTTTTCAGAATGCAGCGGTATCCGATGGGAACGATGAAAACCGCGAAGTCGGTCGAAGCTGATTAACTTTATTAAAATTAATTCGAGGCAGTATTGTCTCAAATAAGGGCGCACTGGAACTTGGTGAGGCAAATTAAAAAAAGTACGACAAAGCTGCCGTCCACACAGGAGCAACAGCAGTGCTTTAGCCAAGTAAACGGACGCGATATCCTAATGAGATAACTCTTCCAAAGCTTCAGTTTTCTTTGTGGTACAGAATCTCTTACTGCTGCCAGGGAGTTTTCCAAGGAATCAGCAGCGTTTCCGAGGTGATTCGCACGTCACCTCGGAAACACGCTGCTGCGAAAAAAGACTGACGCAGAAAATGGATAGGTTCACCCCGAAAGTCCTCATCTTGAAATTGAAGCAATTTTTTGCTAATGAAGGAAGCCAATTCTTAAGACAGAAAATCGACAACACCCCATGGCGAGCAATCGGATGTGGCGTGAGTGATGAGAAAAGAAACTTGGTCAAGAATAAAAAGAATGGTTAAGGATAAATCAGGATAAGAGGAGCCGACAGGGTTGATTGGCACGCAAAAGAGGGTGGGAGGTGATTGAAAGAAGGGAACTGGATTCCGAAGGCGCAATCTTATTTGGGAATCCGTCAAACATATCCTCATAATTCAAGGGGTTCTTCCGACAAGTCTAATTTTATAGTTTCAATGAGGACGACTTTTAATTACAATCTCACCAACTTTGCTCTCGAGTCACGTGACTTGTTTTAGAAGTCTCGCTATTTCTGAACGCTAAAGCAAGTCAAAATGAAAATTTATTGTAGGGACTATATTTTTTTCCGTAGCAGAAAAAACGGAAATTACTGTAATCATGTCATCTTTTCGAATTGAAGGAAATTGGCTTCAAGGAAAAATACGTATTGAAAAGTATTGAGTATTATATACGTATAAAAAAGTATTGAAAAGCTCATTAATTTTCTGAGAGTAAAATTGTCAAGGGTATCGAAAAGTTCTGGGTCATAATTATACCCGCACTGCATAGAGTAATTCATTATTTTACTGTTAAGAGTCCCGCAAGTAATATGCATATATTAAGATAGTTCCTGATATTGTGTGTAAATTGTAACAGTTACGAACCCGCGTTCCACATCGATGGCAGGTTAAGGCAATACGTAGGTGTTGAACTCTTGGAGATGAAATATTAGGTTTGTATGACCTGATATTTATAAATTCCCATCCAAAGTCATCAGAAGATTCTCTCCACGAAGAATATTAGAGAGGAGACGTAAAATATGTCTGCATGCATTTATTCACAATTTTCTATCGTCTCCTGACCAATTTTTTAGCGTCACAGAGTGGCACTATTGACCATCCGTACTGATATTAGTTTAACCATTTGCTAAACAAAATGCTTTTGTTTTCCCTTTCAGTCACCAAGATCACGAATAGTTTTAATGCAAGAAATCCCCTGCCGACCCCTGCCATTGAAGGGTGGATGTAACCTTATTTTCATTCTAGCAAAGGATAGGTGGCAAAGAATAGATCCCTAAGCCCAGGCGTGAAGGTCTATTTTTCATAGAATGTATTGGAGAAGTGTCGAGGCGTAAATATTGGTTAATTTCCACTAACAATGCTAGTTTCATTATTGATTGACTGCATACATGTATTACCATCAAATATGTCTGTTTCGTTGTATTGGTCATTTGCTGAAAGTCATAATTCCACAAGAGAACACAAATAGATATTTATACTTTCTAAGAACCGTCCCTCGAGTCTCATTCCTATTCATTTGCCCATAAGTATTTTCCCGATGTCAGCAGGATACCTTTTCAGAAATATTTATCGCATATAAAGAAAACCGTATGTTGCAGTTGCCAAATTTCTTCAGGTTGGGTCTCTTTATCTAAGCCCACCTTTCAATGAATTTCCGCCAACATTGTTTTGCAATATTTCTTCCGCAGATGATGGATCATCCGGGTGACAATTTCTCGAGTTTCTCACCAATCGAAAATACATTTTGGTTACATTATTTTGCTGGACAATAAACAGTAAATATCCTTGAATATCATCCAGCGTTACGGAAAGAAAAATACAGCTTTGTTCATTCCACTTATTGTTCTGATTTTACGACCTGGTTTTCTTATATGCAAGGTATTATGCATGGTGTTACATGCAACTTACGGGTATTATGAACAAGCTATCGAAATATGGTGAGCTTAGTACGATTGGAAAATTCTTGAAAGCCCTTGAGGTCGGCGACAAGGATAGATTTCGTTTCGATAGATTAGATTTTGTAATCACCACGCAAGAACGTTTTCGTGGGTAACCACGAATGAAGTCTTATACCGGAGGTTGTCTCACAATTTCGATCGTTAATATTTTCTCCATGTCTTACTCCCCATAAATGCCTAACTCTGATTTTCAGATGAAAGTGTGAAAAATGACCCGAAAATTATACCGAGAAAGAATATGAAATGTCAAAGGAGGACATCAATTAGTGATAAGCAAATACTTATTCTTAATTAATGTTTTTATTAGACATTATTTCAGTCACTGTATTGGGCCAGAAAATGGAGGAACTTAACCGCTACATGTTCATATAAAACAGCTATTTCAAGTTCTGTCAAATATTTTAAAAAGTAAAAATGTTTATGAGCTCCGGAGAACGTTTCACACCATATTTAAATTTAAAAAGTTAAATATAAATTAAATGATTAAAAACCAAATCGAATGACACATTAGACAAGGTTTTTGGTAGATTTATGAATTCCACCCCTTTCTTTTTAATTAATAACATTTTAATGATAGCAAATAAATTAATATTCCCGATAACTATATTTGCGTGAATTACGGAAAATATAAATGACAGAAGAGTGATTTTAGACTTTCAAAGTTGCCGCGTGACGTGCAAAACATAAGACTCCGACGGGTTCTGTCACCTGAGGGGCCGCAAATGAAAAGATGCGCTCTCCCCACCCGCAGGGGTCGCCGTTGCTATGATGCAATGCTGAGATGAAATTGCAGGAGTATTTAACGGGGGGAATTGAAAAAACAAACTTTTAGGCGAACGAGAACTCCATCCTCCACGTTCGTAGGATACTAACCACGGTGGCAAACAATGCGTGTCAAGTGGAAGGCAGCCCTGTTGGAAGTGAATTAATACGTACGTATCGCCCGTTCTGTCCGCTGGAGGATTTTTCAGTCCTCGGACCGATCTCCAACCCCCAGAGATAACACTCCCCTTCGCCCCCCTCCAAATCATTTTGCACTTCAGAGTCGAATAATCCCGAGGTTGGAGATGCCGCTTAAGTATGCGATCGGAGGAGTAAATTACACATATACATGCAATAGGAAAGACAGTCGAAGAAGTGAAAATAATGAGAGAGAGAGAGAGAAGGTTGTTGGGAGAAATTCTAAGAAGGGAAGAAATGTGGACGCTGAGTGTTGAAGACTGTGATGGAAGGAAGCATGATGACTAAATTAGAGAGAGGAAGTAAAAGGGGAGGTGTTTCGGATGGAATACGAGTATGTTGAGGACATTTTAATGGATATACGTATCATAGCAAGGTTAAATCACTATCGGAAAGTAAGAAGGGAAGATCTGTGGTAACAGTTAAAGATAAGTGGGGTAAGATAATAGTTGACACAGAAAAGATCCAAGAGAGATGGAAGGAATATATAAAAATACTGTATGGTAGAGAACTTAGACCAACAAGATTAGACATAGAAAAGGAACATGACGTAGAAATATCTTAGGTCCAGGCATACTGGACGATGAAATAGAAAGGGCATTAAAGGAGATGAAAGCAAATAAGGCCGTGGGGGTAGACACCATTCCTGTGGAACTGTTGAAATGTTTAGGAAAATGTGGGAAGAAGACTCTATATGGACTGATTCGTAGAATCTATGAGGAAGGAATCTGGCCGGAAGACTTTGTGAGGTCAGTGTTAGTTCCTATTCCGAAAAAGGTAAAGGCTACGTCATGTGAGGACTACAGAACAATAACTTTGATATCCCACGCAACTAAAGTTATTCTCAGGATCATCAACAAAAGGATAGAGAGTAAGGCAAATTATTACTTAGGGGATGATCAGTTTGGGTTTAGGAAGGGGAGAGGTATGCGTGCTGCCATTGCAGTAATGAGATCACTAATCGAGAGGAATATAGAATACAATCAGGACATATTTGCCTGTTTCGTAGATTTCGAAAAAGCATTTGATAGAGTGAATTGGGAAAAATTAATGCGTGTATTGCAGAAAATAGGAATGGATTGGAGGAATAGGAGACTGATCCGCAACCTGTACATGTCTCAGACTGCTCAGGTGCAAGTTGGGGATGGACAGTTCGGATGGGCAGTGTTAGGAAGAAGTGTAAGGCAGGGTTGGCCATTATCACCGGTGCTGTTCAAATTACGAGGTTTGTTCAAAAATTACCGAGAATTTGAATTTTTCGGACAATAATATTTATTTATTCTTAAACATTGATGTTGTCACCTTCAAAGTAGTCCCCATTGGAGATTATGCACTTATGCCAGCGCTTCTTCCAATCCCCGAAACACTTCTCAAACTCGATCTTTGAGATAGCCCATAGTTCTTTCAGCGATGCGCTTTTAATGTCATCTACGGCAGTAAAACGACGGCCCTTCAAGGTTCTCTTAATTTTTGGAAATAGGAAAAAGTCACACGGAGCATATATCTGGTGAATATGGAGGTTTGGGCATCGTTGCAGTATTGTTTTTGGCCAAAAATTCACCAACAAGCAATGATGTGTGAGCTGGTGCATTATCGTGGTGGAAAAGCCATTTTGGAACGAATTTTGCTGCCACGCGTTTCATGCCCAAAAAATTGGAAAAAATGTCATGACATGATCCATTCGATGTACCAACATTATCAGCGACCTCTCTAATTGTGATTCGGCGATCGTTCATAACCATTTCTTTCACTTTGTTCCACGTTTTCATCGATTGTTGATGTGCTGGGGCGTCCAGGGCGTTCGTCATCTTCAAGGTATTCACTGCCTTCTTGGATACGCTTATACCACTCGTAAAACTCTTGATTTACTCATAGCAGACTCACCATAGGCCTTTGTTAACATTTCACACACTTTGTTACACTTGATTTCATTTTTTACGCAAAATTTGATACAAATTCTTTGGTCCATTTCTTTTAACAAACGAAAATCGCTCATAAAACACGTCTAACCTCAGTGGCTGTCACAGACAAAGTCCACGATGAAAACAGCTGTAAGTTTTATCATATTTCAGGGGCATGTATACCAACATAATAAAAAAAAGGTTGGCAATCGAACTCTCCATGCCCGCGAAATGAAAAAATTCTCGTTCTGTTTTGAACACACCTCTTTTATGTGGAGGAAATGATTAAAGAGGCATGGGAAGAACTGGAGGTAGGAATGAAAGTCGGTGGGGAATTCGTAAAATCGGTTAGGTTTGCTGATGACCAAGCTTCAGTTTGTCAGTCAGCCAAGGGGTTCAAACTTTGCTAAGTGAATTGTAAATTCAGTGCGATAGATATGGGGTGAGATTAAATATTAATAAAACAAAGGCTATGTGATTTTCCAGAAAGAAAAAGGCTAAGTTAAACATTAAAATAGGAGGGGAAAAATAGAGCAGGTGGAGCAGGTTACTTATCTCGGAAGTGTTTGGACCAATACTTTCAAAGTAGTAGGGACGCAAGGAGAAGAATTGCGCTAGGCAAAGAGGCTTTCACAAGGAAGAGGAAGTTGATGAGAGGGACGTTGAATAAGTATGTTAAGACAAGACTCGTAAAAACTTTGTTATGGAGCGTAGCTATGTACGGCACGGAAACGTGGTCATTGAAGCAGGAGGATAGACGTAGATTAGAGGCTTTTGTAATGTGGGTACGGAGAAGAATGGAGAAGGTGAAATGGACCGAAAGGAAAACAAATGAGGAAGTACTAGGTATGGTGGTCAAGGAGAGGGGTTTGTTGAGAGAAATCCTATGGAGGCAGGAAAAATGGATGAACGGCGTATTTATTGGCAGTGGGATGTTGAAGACGGTAATAGAGGGGAGAATTTTAGGCAAAAGAGGAAAGGATAGGAACAGGATAGGGATATTGGATGGGATGAAGGGAGGAAGGAGGTACACAGAAATGAATTTGGGACCTGATTTAGAGTAGGTTGCTGGATTGTGTTTTGTTAAGAGTCCCAAAATATTTATTTGGTAGTTGTGTCCATCCAAAAACCTACCTTAATCGGTAGGTTACCTTATAATAAATCAAATAACGTGTCACAACTTGAGGAATCCCTTTAGAAATTTAAAAGGAACACGTTGAGGGTCCATGCTGCTCTGCTGGTTCATATAGAACCTTTGGCAAGGGCACCCCTATTGATTATGCAAACTACCATAGTAACTTATTCAGCTGGTGATCTTACATCATGTTGTCAGCTTAGACTACCAGCAAAAATGAAATTAACTGAATTCCCTGTGGAGGGGTGAAATCACTCGCTTTCTCCTCGCACGACTCGCTACTAAACACCAAGTGAAGTTTCGCAATGTGAAAAGGTGGAGATGGATGCCCACCATTTAGTAACTGGCTGGTTCGAAAATTTCACTAAGTGATATTGTGTTTCAATATATGCGAGCTAAAGGTCCGAGAATCCGATTTAACTATTCGTCAAACCGGGGAAATCTTGACTCTGATATTTTAACCACACATTATTCATTTCTGTGTTAAACAAGCAATTTATTGCAAACATATCTTTTGTATCTTGGCTTAAAAATGCAATATTATGCCACCTCTCTCGTCCAGCATCTCTTCCATGTGATCGCTACGAGTTTATGAACTGCAGCCATTATCAGCTTTATTAAAAAATGATAATTGGAAGTTGAGGGAAAATGGCAAAAAAATCAAGAGTTAACCTTACCTCATCTTCATCTGTAACGACCCCCTAACATCATGCTAACTTATCATCATATTATGTCTACCCTGATGTACATAATATCTTAACAAGTCTTTCGAGTAACTTGCTTACTCGTTACAAACATGTCATCCTCCACCGTTTAATAAATAATATATTTAGAGTCCTCGAATAAGATGGCCATAATTACTCACATTGTTCTTTGATGAATGTTTTTCTCTTATTGATAAAAAGTTTGAGTGTCGTGAGGATGACTCATAAAAATATTACTTGAAGCTGCACACACATCGAACGGAGCCATTCCTTATAAACACTCGGCTATCGTGGAATGATCATGGAATTGCGGGGCGGGGAGGACCGACTCCGCAATGCACGAAGGAATTTCAGCAGTGCAGCTCTTGACCTTGACCCAGAGTGGCGAAAACCTTCCCGTGGTAACGAAGTCAAATTAGGTTTGTTTTTTTTATTTTTGCTCGGCGGATTAATTAATCATTCGAATGAAACTTTGGATTAGTTCAAGGAAGAAATGTACCTTATTGATCTTCATTGCTCTAACTTATAAATAGAAAAAGAAGGAGTCTTCAGCTTCGGTGGGGGGTTGAAGGAACGGAAATTAAGCCATGAATTTTTGACAGAAGAGGAATGAAATGCTCCCAATCACGCGGAGCCGAGGTAATGCCCACGAAGTACGTTAGTATCTCCTGGAATCTCTCAGCGATTAAACGACCAATTAAGGGTACAAATCACAAGGTTAACAAATCAAATACTAAATAATTGCGTGGAGTTGGCATTCACCAAGGGAGAGTAAATTTTTTCATCCTTATTTTCATACAGCGTCTTTTCGCTTTCAAAACGCTCAAACACTGATTTGATTCGGTAGATGCCCGTCAAAATTCAAAATGGCTTAGAGAAAAATCTCAGTTCTTCTCTGTTCAACAATTGTTTAAAGAAAATAATATCATGAAGTGTTATTTCGAATATTCTTAACTGGGGAAAATTGCAAGGGGAGAAGGTTTTACACAGGTATGAATTTCTCTGTCATTGCGTAATTACACCGAAAATGTATGACAGCCGTGGAGTCGCGTAATGAACGTTTGCTTAGTCGGCGCAGTGCTATTTCCACGACATATATTTCTCGTGAGCGAGTACGCCTGGCGCTGATTAGAAGAAAGCTTGCCGAGTGTAAGCGAACAAATGTGAAATACACACCATAGAAAGAAGAACAGATTACTGATTTAATTTCTTTATTCAATCAATTTTTCTTTTTTCGATTGACTCCAATGGTAAAGCCTATTCTTGGACTCTGAAATTTTCCAATCATTTAGCACCATCTCACCTAATCGTCAACAAAAATCAAGTGAAATTTTTACTAGAGAATTTTTAGAGCCAACTAATGATAAACGACTTACGTTACACTCACCTACTTTCGTGAGGCCTCTATTTTGAAGTTCGATGCTTGAGCACTTCTTTCCTGACACTCTCATCTTATACGTCTAATTTAAGAAGGCATTTATCCTAATCATATTAGTTTGTTCATTAAGGCAGCATCGTCGATAGAGTTTCTTTATTTACTTAGCCAGGTGTTATCCGTCTAGTTTACCATTAGCAGTTATTTAAATATGAACCACTGACACTCACTCACAAGTTATTCACTCGTCGAGATAATGCGGCAGTAAAGTCGCAAAATTTTGAAATCGTGATTTCAAAAGGAAATATAAGGAAACTCATTAATATTACCTGCGACATCAACTTCAGAACGAAAAGGAATATTAATGTGCAGCTATCGTGAGCGGCTAGAGAAATGAGAACCTTGTTATAATTTAAGGCTTTAAACTTTGGAGGAGTTAGGTATAAAATAAAAAAAATAAAACTGTTTGGAAGATGAGAATGAGAGGAATGACAGTGGAATTAAATACAAAATATTTTATTTTTCCAGCATCGGACTCATATTCCAGGTATGCATTCGTCCAGTAAAAGAGACGGCGTAGCAGTTAAAGGGGATTTTGAATATTTTATGACCAAATCTCATGAATAGGAAGCAAGGATTCATTCCTTCCATATATAGGGATATTATAACGTGTTGTTTTTACTTTACCCTCTCCGGATGTCTGACGAAAGTATTATTTTAATGAAAAAATTCAACTCATGTTTTTCCCGGAAATACATGGTTTGACGTCCCTTGAACACGTTTTGACCATTGACCCGTATGAGGTCTTGCCTGTATGTGATAGGTTTTTAATGGGCATGATAAGTCAAAAACTATTAACCCGAGGAGCACGACGGTTAATATTTAACATATTTTGTCACAAGTAGCCGAACTGATTGTATTCAGGCTCCAAATCGACATCTGGAAAGTAACCCTTCGGTCTTGATAAACTTTAGATGGTGGTGTCGTTCCAAAATACAATTTAAAAGCAGCGAAAGAACAAAATGAGTATTTTAATTAACGGTAAGAATTTACTTAAAGTGTTTTTTTATTTTGCATTTTCAAATGTGAAGCAATTGAGCTTGACACATTCTAAGGATAGAAAATTGAATTTTTTATTCCGTTCACTATTAACCGCATACAGCACGATTAGTCCTCTCGCGGTTCCCGTACGGCCCTGGCTCCAGAGGGGCACGACGCTGCCTGGATGGCTTGAGCCCACAGGTAAGGAAGTGCAAACGTGCGCGGAGTCACGGGGACGTCCCGATATGGAATTTGGAGGCGATGGAATTAAATTTATGGGGGTCTACTTTCACGATCATGTACTCAGGGAAATGAAAAAAGTTGTTGCACCTATTATTGGATTCTTTAATCTTAACGGGGGGAAATGGCACACTCGTCGATTTTAACTGTGTGGTGTACACTTCGAGGAACTTCATTGAACAAGCAAATGTTATACTCTCTCTTTTAATGTTAATGTGTACCTCCTTATTTACTCCCAAAGCACTCATTAGCATCCCTATATAATTTCGCTCTTGGCCTAAAGGACTCCAAAAAGAACTTACAATTTATAATGCAACCATTTCAGAGAGTAAAAATCATAAAAATCGGCCGGATATCGAGGGATCCGGGTTCGAATCCCGGTCAAGGCGAATGATTTTTACTCTCTGAAATGGTTGCATTATAATGCACACATAGCGGGTGACTCCGTTAAAGTTACTGTTACAGTTTCTTGAAATTTAACTTACAATTTGTTTACTGAAGTGTGTGAAGTTATAAATCAAGGTAATCCATTATCAGCCGCGGTCACCCGAATTCTCTCTGTGACGTGGAATTTTCCAGCGATGCCATGTGGCGACAGCCATTATGCGTGGAAAGGTATGTATTTTAACTCTCTTCGAAGTTTAAACATCTCTGGGCGGGAAATCAGTCTATTGGGGTGTCATTTAATCATGCTACCCTGCATTCAATTCGAGAAATGCCATACACTCCCTCAATGCGAGTAAATATTACATAGGGATCGAAAATTAGGAGTAACTAATAGTACATTGATGAGGACACTAGTTCTTTCTCGCATAAACTCTCTGAATAAGAAATTTCTAATCTTATTAATGATTATTTTTTACTACAGATCGACAGTGCAAAAAAATTTTGAAAAATTAAATGAATTTAACGACATCCCAAGGACATTCAAAGTGATCATAAATAATAATTTTCCACAGTGGTACGTTGCGTACATTTCCATGCTAATGCACTATCTTTAGGTACAAAATGATTACGCATTGTAAGCAACACATCGCTGTGTAAAATTTGCGTATATTACTATGTTGACTTTCAAGTATTTTCACAAAATGTTATTCATTAGCCGGCGACATTTATAAACACGAAGTAGTTTTAGCAGATATTGCGGTCGAGGCGGCCAAAAAATATAATTTTAAATTATGATTCCAACGATTTTAAAGGTGTGATATTTGTCGTTTTTATACATACTATACTTACTTACATGAGGTATCAGCTGTAGGCGCTTGAGGGACGAACATTTTATTTTGCATCACAAACATTCATTGGAGCGTCATAGTTACAGACATTTTTAAATATTTTACTGCATTCTGTCGCCTACATAGTTTAGCATCTCTAAAGCACTTATGGAAACACCTTCACCATTGAACTAGAGTACACCGGACCAATAATTAGATACTTTTTCCAATGAAAACGCTATCCCATTTGTCATATGCTATTGTTTCATTTTTTAAACACGCACCAACGAACCAACTCTAAGATGAACTTGTAAGCATTAAGTTCATATGATTCATACCTGCAATTTGAAAATTCTTAAGTTGAAATACAAGAACAGAACTTCCTCAACGATTGGAGAGCTCAACGTCGAATATGCATTGGCCAAACAGCCATGGCTTAACCTCCAAGGCTATTTTATAAGCAACAGGAAAACAAATTAATTAAAACAGATCGGTGACGCGAAGTCAAATGACACGATACATAATTCTAGGGTGACAAAACTCATCCCTCCTTTTTAAGATGACTGCAGCGATAGTGATTTTGGGAGCGAATCGATGAATACATTCAAATCATCCATCACCGATGTGGAGTCGATTGAGGAACCTTCGAAAATGACAGTTCCATTAAAATCGTCCTATGTCTCCCCATGCATCAATAAATGTCGTGCCATGTGAATTAATACAGGGGCAGAACCCTACAAGAAATGTCATCAATAAAATAACGTAAGTTTAGTGAAAAGTTCAATCTTTGGATTTCAGTATACATGTTTTGGAGAACGTAGATGAAAAAAAAACTTTTTGCTAATCTACTTTAAGTAGAATAGCAAAACTGAGTTTAGTAGTTAGGTCATTACCTAAGCAGTGTTCCTCTCTAATAATACTTTCCATTCTCCTCCACCGATACCATTATTTCACCAATGTACACCTATCATTATTTCACTTCATGCTTCATAAAAAATGTTAGCTCCTGTCATTGTTTCAAAATTTCAAATGGCCTAAACATGCATTCCCTTAATATTAAAAATGGGCCTTGCGATTTCTGAGGCAGCCTACCCACAGGACATTTCGTCTTCTTGAGTGTGTCATATGCGAAGCACGGAATTTTGACGTCAAGTACCAATTTAAGCACAGTAGTCCATCTCTGGATATTGGCCATTATATTTTTATAGGCAGGGGAACGGCAAAAAATTGCTTTTGGTAAATTAAAGAAAAATTGCCTATTGATTTAGGATAATATTATTTTTAAGTTCCCAAAATTGAAGAAATCAATTCAGCAGAAATGTAAGAATCGGAATATTCTGGTCAGAATCTCCACGGAGAGAAAAAACTCTCAGAGAAGAGCCTGAATGGATATTCCAAAAGAAATGCTCACCGTGTTGATCCTTAGACTAATATTTAGCAACACACATGCAGCTGACTTCTTACGTAAGACACTCCATTGATTTTCTATTAAGGCACTGTAAGCGGTAGGTATCTCCCCTCCCCCCCCCCCAACAATTACTCGGTTTGCGAAATTAGCGAACTAACTTAAACGACCAAAGAAAGAATATGCCCATTGGGTTAGGTTTCTCTCAATGATGACCGCATCACATCATGCCACGTGATCCAAAATAGGTTTGAGAAGTACTGGTTCGAAATGCGGTCGCGGAATGAGAAAGTGACAGAGTGAGTGAAATGTAAAGGAGGAAGAGAGAGAGATGAAGGGGGTAGATTTGATGAGAAACGATCTATTGATTCGCCATCGTCTGAGCTAATTTGGTCCTCCTAAGGATCGGGGGTCCACTTATGCGACCGCGATTCGACGAGAACCCAGTCATTGGCATGAAACTGGATTCAAACGGGAAAAAGGTCGGCTATGAACAGTATTTACTTGCTGTCGAAGCATCAGCACAATCCTCGCAAATAGTAGTTGTCAAAGTTTGAACAGATGGTACGGACATCTGATGGCGTGTTTAACAGTCACTATTTTATTAATCGATGTGTTTGTGCTCACCGATGATTCATTGAATTTATTTATACTGCAAGGATAACACTCTATTATTTACGCTGCCCCGCGACTTAGCGAGGGACGTTAAGGGGCGCTGCTTCAAAGTTTCAATCGAATTCGATTAAGCCATGCAATCTGCTATGGAGGGAAAGTTGAACACAGGATAGTACCCGAATGAAAGGTAGAAACGCGATGAAAATTACAAAGGAAGAGAGAGAGGGAGGGAGACGTAAGGGGATGGGGTGGGAGGCAGAGGGGGAGGGGAAGGCGGGCGAGGGAGATTGATGGCACTCGCGAGAATCCCTGAAACGGCGGTGCAGTGTGGAGGGGCTGTGAAGTTGAGGTGACTATATGATCGACGAAAGCCCGTGGGAAATGGTAAATCCTCGGTGACTTGGGGGTCGTAGGGAGGGGTGGTTGTGGTGGTTTTTCGACCGCTTGAAGTCGAGGGGGAGCTAGTGCTTGCCCCCTCGCTCTCATTTCCTTCTGCGGGGCACGCATCCCGGCCTCCTCCTCCCTCCATCGCGCCACACGGAGCCCGAGGAAAAATAAAATCGTATCCCACAGCGGCACCCCCCCCCCCCCCCACCAACCTCCTCCTGCCCACGGAGGCCGTGCCCTCCCTCTGACGGTGCCATCCGCCGACTGATACGGACATCGATCCGCGGACCTCAGGCTTCCCACGAATCCTTCTCCTGCGAGAGTTAGTCCCATGGGGCGCAGGGAGGAAGAGCCCCCGCCCGTGACTCTCTCTCGCCCCCGGACAAAGGCCCCATGTTCTCCCGTTCCTCCTTCCCCCGGGGTGGAAGGGGGTGCGAGAGGGAATCCCGCCCCCTCTCCGTTGGGGGTCACACCTCTTACCACCGCCCAAGGCCTTATCTCAGGACTGCCCTCCGATGAGCCGGAGTCCATAGAGAAAGCGGCAAACGAGACTCTTTATTATTTTTTTAAAGGAGGGGATTTATGTGCGAGCGTCAAGAAGTGGAATTTCTGCCCTACTCAAATGTGTTCAGCTCTTTCTCGGATGACGGGGATTTCGAATGTCTTCTCGGTCACTGAACATTAAGCTCGAGAGACTAAACTTTCGCTCTTGGAGAGAGGAGAAGGATGACCATCCTAGGGATTAATACGCAGAATTATAAAAGGTGTCAGTCGCTATGATGTGGAGGAAACCCTGAGGAAACTACTCTTAGCAGGAGGCTCGCATTTATATTGACAGTGGCTTGCATTATTTAATATTTTAGAGGAATTTAAATTCGCGCTCATGAGCGACGTATTCACTTGTTAAAAATTAAAAAAAGAGAAAACTTCAATGCAAAATCTCATTTTGATACTTGCGAAAACATAGTTCAAAATGTTTAGGAAATTTCGCCTCCATAGTTCCGTCTCGCAAATTGGTTTTATCTTTTGATGACACACAAGCTTCTAAATAAGGAATTGGAAAAGAGAGAAGAGCTGGCGGCGGTGAAAGGAGGAGGAATAGGAATTTCGATCAAGTAACATTGCGCTACCTAGGGGTCATGAGGAGAAGTTTCTCTTTGAGAAATAGAGGTGATGCAGGCCATAGTAAGCAAAAATTAATTAAGCCGCACCCGCTTTGATGAGTCCCTCACAACGAAAAAATGAGAATTCAAACTTTAAATGTAATGAAAGGCGCCAAGAGAACTGTGGAAAGGAAATAGGAAGTCGCATGAATGAAAAAATTGGAACAAATAGGTGTTGGTATGAAGTTTGAGCCGAAGTACCCACATATGAAAGGAAACATGCGTATGATTTAAAAGTAGTAGGATAGCATTCACGCCAACTCGCGTCGCGTCTAAAAGACTACATTCAACGCGATGTCAATTACGTCCGGAAAAAAAGGGAAAAGTGCTCCGGGAGGTAACTGATGGGGCAAAAACTCTCCCGAAGGCGTTCTACATTCTGAAAATAATGAAGGGCTCCTTTCGGAAAATTGTCGCGGCGTTTTTCTTGAAGGGCAGGCAGTGAAGAGGGGTGAAGAGGAAAGAAGTGGGGGACGGGAAAGGTGGCGGAGAGATAGAGCAGGGGGTGGAGCGAGGAAGGCCCCTCGTAGGGTGGGGACGGAGGGGGTAGCGAAGGTAACGCTCTCTCTCGCCTTATGTGTGTGTATGAGGGGAGAGGGAAGGGAGAAAGGGGGCGAGAGAGAAATATCGCCACCATCACCCTAACACCTCATGAACAGTTAAACAACAGCCCTTGAGGGCACTCCGTTCCAGACACGCACTGCCGTGGCCATAATGTCGCACTCCTCGACGAGCGCCACCTCACGAACGGCGGACGCTTGGAGCATTCCGCCGCCACCACCCTCTCCAGCCGAGTTTTTCCTTTTGAGATTACAGGGGGGGGGACGAGAGATAAACGCTAACCGCCTGTAGAGGTGCCAATGTAATCCCGCGAGTAATGGGAGATGTTAAGAGTTTTGATTGTTTTGCAACTGGTGCGCGCGTGCTCCATATTTTTTCCCCAGGGATTGTAATGGAAGGGGGAAGGCCCCCTAGTGGAATGGAAAGAGCCATTCATGGCTCGCAACGTGGCATTAGTTATGCGGTGTGCTATCCGGTCACGGATATCTCACGTTTTGGAAGATAAATATATTTAACTTGTAAATGTAAAACGTAACACAAATTTAAGTTGAAAGTAGACATAATTGAAAAATATCAAGATGAGGCAATAACTTATTCAAGTTATGGACATTAAACATTTTCAGATTGACTATAAAACTTGGAATTCTCTCCGACTGACTTTAAAAATCACTGTATTCCGTATTGAATCGTGATTTCAGTGGTAGTTAAATGCTGTCGGCATATTACTTCAAGCATTAAATGTTTGCAGTAGCACACAGTGCATCAGAAACATCCGTATCAAATTATAAAAGCTACTATGAAGTACTTTTTCTATTGGATTAGTTGTTGACTCTAATACTTAACAATTACGTCTCATGCGGGACCACAGTGGACAATTTGTAGGGTTGGATGCAAGATTGGTCCTGTTCAGCCTTGATTAACTTATCAGATGGGATTGGCTGGAGGCTTTTCCGACATGAGCTGGCTCGAAATTAAATGCGTGACTAGGTACTCATTGATTGAGGAATCACACTGACCCTCGTTGAAAAATTATTACCCATATCCGAAGGGACTCTGCGAGCTCTTTCACGGGGACTCCTAGGCAAAAACACAAGGACAAAAGCAAAAAAGCCTGCCCCGGAGAGTGAGAAAACCCACCTCGGCGTGATTCGACCACGCCTAGGACAGATTTGTCACTCGAACCTCGTATGAACCCATAAACCTCCGATATCTTACACCTTGTTTGGAAAAACATTTTAGGTTAACTGGATGCCGAGGGTTGGAATAAACCATTGAGAAACTTAATTATGACCATTGAAACAGTTAGAAAAATTTAATTATCAAGGAGTACTCTAAAAGGGACAAGAAGAAGTTCGAGGGATCAAAGAGAGATGGCTCACGAATGAATGGAGACACAACCACTTCTCAGATATAAAATACCGGCGCATTTTCGCTTGCTGACCTTTTTGCCGTCGCTAGATCTTTAAAATAGCTCTGATTTTCCAAATGGTACGCTAGAGTTCCGGTCGGCCAACGCCTGAGAGGGACGAAACATTGCCGACTGCAATTTGTCTCTCCATTTACAAGAATAGGCATCGTGTTCATCGATCAGCCCCACCACAAATGGAACTAACAAATAAATACGACGCGTCCTTTGGCCAATGGCTGTCGAAAAAGACGGAACCGCTGATTCCCCAGAGAGGTCAGTTCAATGCATCCCGCCCGACAAGAAGACATCCGCTCTCTCCCGGACACGGTCAGCTGTTCGAGTGCGGAGGAAACCCTAGAGTATCACGAAACACGATGGCTGAGATTGGGATTAGTTCTAATTATATATTTACCCATTGCATTTAATCCCTCCAGCCAATAGGAAACCCAGCGAGTGGGAGGGGAATGAAACGCCAGGCTCACAACGCATAGATCACTTACGGGCTCAAAGGCTGACCATCGCCGTCCCCGATTCATGCATCTCATCGCTCAGCATCGCAATGACCTTACCTAATCACTCGATAATATCTCGAACAGAGGCAGGAATAAATAGCACCGTTGGTGATTGGCTGCTGGAGGCGCTTCCGGTTATGATCGAACAATTTCACAGAATACGTTCCTTTAAGATGTCACTTCATCAAAATCTGCGTAGACTAACAGCATAGAGGAAGAATTAGAAATAGGAAGTGAAGAAGTGCTTGCATACACGAGTCATAATCTACAGTGCTACCGGACAGGAAGGCCACGTAATTGGAGTCTTCAACCCGATCTCATCGGCCAATGTGGACGTCGTCTGGCGCTATTTTATTTGCTGAGGGTTACGCTACAATTGCCGATCAGTTCCATTATTTTCGTATCAAATATTTTAGTTCACTTTCTACAGAAGATTATAGCATATCGAGGATTATGGAATGTTAGAAAAATGAAAGCAACTCAGCTTAAGCGCAATAAATGGACAACTGTGATTATGTTGGTAAATAGTCGACTGTCACTTTTTAATTGTCTTATGAAAATTTAGTCATCGTTATTGAGTATCAAGATGGTTGCCAATGAACTGAACTTGTTGTCCACTGTTGTTTTTCGCATTGTTGCTGAAGATTTAGCGATGAGGAAAGTGTGCCCCAAGCTCGTGCCCAAGGTGTTGCCAGACGACCAAAAGACCAACCGAGCGGAAATTTCAAGTGAACTTTTGCAATGTATTGAAAATGAGCCTAATTATTTGTACAACGTCATCACTGGTGATGAAACGTGGTTTTTTTTAACAAGACCCAGATACAAAACGCCAAAGCGCTGAGTGACACACCGACCAGTCCCCCGGACCCAAAAAAGCAAGAATGAGCAAATCAAAAGTGAAAACAATGCTCATTGTCTTTTTCGACAGTAAAGGAATGGTCCATAAGGAGTTTGTTCATCAAGAAAAGACAGTTAACGCTGCATACTACATGGATGTGCTGGAAAGACTCAGAAAAAGAGTCATCAGGACCAGAAAAGACATCCCCTCTACCTGGCAACTCCGTCACGACAACGCTCTTTGCCACAACGCGTTACGAATCCGCGAGCTCCTGGTCAAACACCAGGTGTCACCGCTGCCCCACCCCCCCTATAGTCCTGACGTCACCCCACGAGACTTCTTTTTGTTCCCTAGGATAAAGGCAGCCCTGAAAGGAACCCGTAAGATCCAATCAGCCGTGATGAAGACCTTACGAGAGGTTCCCGAAGACGCCTTCCAGGGCGCGTACCGGTCACGACAGAGACGCTGGAAAAGATACGAAGAGGCTCAAGGAGAGTACTTTGAAGAATTTTTAGTATTTGTGAAAATCTGTTCAATATATTACTAAAAATAATAATTGCATTACTTTCGGAAGGCGCCCTGTAGCCATTCTGCCCTCCAAGTTTTAAATGCTGAACCCATCCAGTCAGTCGAAATGGTCAAAGTAGTGAGTACGTAGGGAGAAGCATTGCGCTAGGCAAAGAGGCTTTCACAAGGAGGAAGTTGATGAGAGGGACGTTGAGTAAGGATGTTACGATTCCGCGACGACAATTCAAAAAAACAAAAGTTGGGCGAGGAGAGGGGAATGCTGGGAGAAATCATAAGGAAGCAGGAAAGGTGGACGCGGAGCATTTTGATTGGCAGTGAGATGTTGAAGACCATGATGGAGAGGAGGACGTTAGGCAAACGAGGCAGGGGAAGGAATAAGATGTTGGACGGAATGAAGTGAGAGAAGTATGCGAAATTGAAGAGGGACTTATTGCTGTGCCCGATTTGAGATTGTGCTTTTTGTTAGAAGAGGCAAGGTCATGCATTTTCGTACTGTTGCCTGCGTTTATCCAAAACCTACCTTAAACGGTAGAATACGAATAATAATAAAAATAAATGTCTTGACCGATGAGAGACGGCTTGGCGTCCTGGTGAACTCAGGTCCTCAGGAGGCCTCTCGGAGAAACGTGAAATGAACTACCCCATACCAAACGTCTTTGCGTGCATAATCTCGATTCTAACACCCAGGGGGACTACTTAATTCGCCTTATAGTTGTTTCGCCCCGCTATAATGGCCGTGAATTGGGAGATAATTCAACTACTGTAACTTATAAAAAGTAGTTCGTTTGTTAGGGTGAAAACATCATTTGTTTTCCTTCCGGTCCATTTCACCTTCTCCATTCTTCTCCACGCCCACATTTCAAAAGCCTCCAATCTACGTCTATCCTCCTGCTTCAGCGACCACGTTTCCGCGCCGTACGTAGCTACGCTCCATATAAAAGTTTTTACGAGTCTTTTCTTAACCTCCTTACTCAACGTCCCCGTCATCAACTCCCTCCTCCTTGTGAAAGCCTCTTTGTCCAGCGCAATTCTTCTTCATACGTCCCTACTAATTTGACCGCGTTAGTCCAAAACGCTTCCGAGATACGTAAACTGTTCTACCTGCTCTAGTTTTTACCCTCCTATTTTAATATTAACCTTAGCCTTTCTCTTTCTGGAACATCGTATAACCTTAGTTTTATTAATATTGATTCTCATCCCATATCTATCGCACTGAACCTCCAATTCACTCAGCAATGCTTGCAACCCCTTGGCTGATGAAGCAAATAATGCTTGGTCATCAGCAAACCTACGAAATTCCCCACCGACTTTCACTCCCACCTCCAGCTCTTCCCATGCCTCCTTAATCATTTACTGCACATATTCGTTGAAGAGCACCGGGACAATGGACAACCTTGCCTAACACCTCTTCCTAACACTGCCCATCTGGACTCTCCGTTCCCTACTCGCACCTGAGCAGTCTGAGACATTTACAGGTTGCGCATTAGCCTCCTGGCCCTCCGATCTACTCGTATTTCTCGCACTTTGTTTTCCTCCATGCTTCTTTCGCTTTATTTGCTGCCCGTCTCAATTTATTTTTTAACTGTTTGTACTTCATTTTGCCTAATTCTGTGTTTACATTCTTCCATTTTCTTCACTCATCCATCTTTGTAATCATCTTGTCCGTGATCCATGGTTTCCTTGTCCTTTTCTCGTAAGCGGTTTCTACAGCGCCTTTTGCGGCTTTGGATAGCCCTTCCTTTATACATTCCCATATTTCTTCGGCAGTACTCAGCTCTTTACCCTCATCCGTGACTTTCTCTACAGCCTGCTGATACCCCTCCCTTATCAATCCATTTAATGATTCTACTTTCAATTAATGAATGAATTGAGCTCTTACGGCTAATAGTATTGAATAATTGAATTGACGGCTCCAATAGCCGTAAACAGTTTACCTTTCGAAAGAAGGTACAATTGAAATTAGTTGGCAAACGCCACAAGTCAAAGGATGGGGTAAAGGGTAAATAAAAAGGGAATTAAAGGTGGTTATTTACCCTTTACCCCATCCTTTGACTTGTGGCGTTTGCCAACTAATTTCAATTGTACCCTGTTTCAAAAGGTAACCTGTTCACGGCTATTGGAGTATTTTCAATTATTCGATATTTTCTATTTCCTAACCCGCCTCTCTTACCTTATTTCTGTGGAACGGGAGCTACATTTCATAACAATTAAATTGTGGTCAGAGTCCGCATCTGTGCGAATTTATCACACTTCCTGCATCTGCATCTACTCAATACCCCGCATTCCGCCGCAAGGGCGTGTGGCGGGTGTGGGGGGTGTTAGGGCACCACCCGTAATTTACAAAGAAAAAAACCTCATGCAGAAGCCACAAATTTATAGTCCACAAACCAAACATGGAAAACATTCAATCAAGAACCCTTTCACCCCACACACATGCAAACACACAAACTACCAACAAAAATACACGTGCACCTACATTTAAACCTAATATCTTTGAATTTGTAATTTTGTTCCGACTTGCAACTTAAATGTTTTTAATATTTCTAAATGGCCTTTGCCTAATCAGAGTACAATCTAACTGATACCTTTCTAAGTCACCTGGCATTTTCCATGTATACCTACGCCTTTTGTGGTGTCTAAACCTTGTATTGGTGATGAATAACCCCAGTCTGCTGCAGAACTCAATTGCTTTCTCCTCACTGTCATTCCTCGTACCTAAACTGTAGTCCTCCACCTCATCACCATCTATTCCTTCGCCTATCGTTGCATTCCAATCCCCGATCACTAATAAATGTTACCCTCCAGGAACACCTGCGATTATGTCCTCTAACTGACTGTTTTTCCTTTAGACATCTTCCTCCTTATGATTGCTCAGTGGCATGTATACCTGAACAATGACCAAGTTCGTCGGTTCTGCTTTTATCTATACTGGTAATTTTCTATCCATTGCTTGTTATATGATGACGACGCTTCTTCCTACCTCTTTATTTAATATTACGGCAACCCTTCGTTGGCTCTCGCCTCCGCCTATGTATATTAAATTATCACTCAAGTAGTAATCCCCGCTATCCTTCCATCTTACCTCGCATAGACCTATAATATCTATATTTCCTCTTTCCATCTCTCGCTTAATATTCTCTAATTTTCCTATCCTCAACATTGTCCTAACATTCTAAGTTCCTATTCTGACTAATTTTGTCCTCTTCTTCTGCGTCTTCTGTCCTGCTGCTGTCGGTTTTCCCCTGCAAGGGTTTCGTGGGATGACGACCGCGGAAGCCTTCCCTCCTCCTGCCGGGCACGACACGACACACGGCCGTTGGGCCGAATCCCGCATTTGCCAGGACTCATATTCTCGAAAATGCTCATCATTCTTGGGAATGATAATTGAGTTGGTTGCCTATTACCTTCCTCAATAGTGTTTTTAATGTGACACCATCACTCAAATGGCCAATACACTGGGGTCGGATGCCTTTGCAGCCACCTCAGAAAGGATTAGACAAAACATGGACTACCTTTCGTTTGGCTCCTACTCTTAAATCTGTTTGGCTATGGTGACCCTACCAGGAGCAATTATTATTACTCCCGCCAACACAGCTCTTGGGGTCATCGGAATGCACAAGCTGTTCCACCACGTCAAGGTTGCAGTCCATGGGAGGGATATATGTATATATATATATATATATAATATATATATTTTCATACATCATCCGTAAATTTGGTATGTGGTGGTGGAATGTGATAATTGTTACTAACGAAAATTAGGGAGAGAGCAGTTTCGTGCAGTCTGGCCTAAAGAAGGCCGAAGGAAGAAGTTACTTCCGTCTAGTACAAAAAATAATAAATAGCATCATTCTTCTTGAAATAAAAACCAAATCCTGAGGGAGAAATCTTGTTTCAAATTACTTCTAGATATTGTGAGTGTACTTGGAGCATAAAATACGGGCTTTTCCAACCTGTGTAAAAAACGCTGTGTGTCGATAAATCATGTCATCATAGCATATTTGAGATAAATAAACATGATTGCCGTAATCGTCATGGAAATACAAGAAACAAATCGAACTGTACATTCTATAAATTGTGGAAAATTGTGACATTTTTGCAGAAAACATACAACGCCATTTTTTTTTAAATTTTAATCAGAATGTCGAAAGCAAAAATATTACGGGACACTTGCGGAGCTTTTTAGCGACAAATTATTGTCCGGGGAAGGTCCAAGGGATAAAAATAGGCTAAGTACTAGGGTCAGGAGAAATATTCGTCAGAATTCTAAAGAAGCTGATAAAGTGAAGATATCGTACCGATGAAGGATCTCAGGTTTTCCCGGCGTATGGTAATCAAGAAGTTTTCTTGGGTTTCCCACCGGGTCAGGTTGATGAAGTGCACCGACGTTTCGAAGGTTGACTCTGCCATCGTCTTCAGGGTGAAGTGACTTCATCCCGAAGACGATGGCAGAGTCAGCCTTCGAAACGTCGGTGCACTGCAACCTGAACCTGAGGTGGGAAACCCGAGAAAACTTCTTGAATATCGTACCGATGAAAGAAGACACTTTGCTTCTCCACATAGTCCAACTTTAGGTGTTCTGTAATGAAACCTATGTCGTAGTAAAAACATTCTACGTGGAAAAGCAAAGTGTCTTCTTTCATTATGAAGGGTTTTCACCATGTTACGCCTGAAACTGTGTCATTTAATACGATATCGTACGTTATTTAAAATGTTTTCCTCACAACAAGTCAATATAAGGAGGCTCTGTACCCCGTGTCTGAATACTGGCACACAAAAAACCTCTCAACAAATATGGAGATAGGAAATACGCTCGTAATTACAAGCCGATTAATTTCCCATGGAATCCTAAAAAATCATGGAACTAATAATTGTTAACCATATAATGGTTTCCCTCGACAGTGAGAATATAATTCGCCGTAACCAGATCGGGTTTAGGAAAAGCAGATCGATCAAGGGAAATACAATTGAGTCTTTTTATTCATGATATCCTAAAATGGGTGGAAGGGAAAACATTACTGGATGATGTATTTTTGTATTTCAAGAAAGCCTTCGACAAAATCCTCCAAGATAAATTGATGGCCCACATTCAGGTAGTCTGGCACTGATGAGAGCGTGACCACTGGATTGTGGACTCTTTATCAAACTGAAAATAACAAGTTAGTAGTCGTCGATTGGATGTATAAACGATCTATGTTCCCACGTTACCAGTAGCCTTAGTTTATTTGCAAACGACACAGTGTTGAACAGTGCAATTAAGGACCAGGAGATTGCGGGATACTCTCTAGCCAATTAGACCATATACTGTATTGGTAAAAGAAATGGGGTAAATTAAATATCAGTAAATGTACAACACTAAAATTTAGGAATAAAAGGAATGAGGAAATAGACGAAGATTACGAAATAAAAGGGAAAAAACGAAGCAGCTCTAAAAAGGTCAAATGCCTGTTTGCCGCACGTACATAAAACCCTTCCAGGAGTGAAAACGTCAGGAAAAATGCGGTTTATCCGGAAATTTACTAGATTCCAATCGACGGATTGTAGAAAAATGTAATGATAATGATAGAGAGAGATGTTAGACCAAATTTGGAAAACGACGCAAACATTTGGAATCCATGGGAGAAAACGTTAATTCAGAAATTGGAAAAGATTCCGAGAAAATCCGCCAGGATTGCTAAAAATTGATGCGAGAAGACAGTAGCGTGATGGGTATTCTGAAGGGATTAGGCAGGCAGCTCCTTGATTCACGAAGGCAAGAGTTAAGACTTTTAGAAAGGTACATAACCCTTGAGTTTTCATGCGAAACCGAGGGAAATACTGCGGTACCAAATTACTTTGGTATACTCGACCACGGGGATAAAATATGAGAGAAAGACAGCGTTACCGACAGATTCTAGTGCTTGTTTTTCCCTTCGTACGAAACACCAACGTAGCCTAATCTAACCAATTAATCTTTATTTATTTACTTAAAGGCTAAACGATTTAATCGAACACATCAACTCTCGCGTGATGTACATAGGCACGTATGGGGTTACGAGTGTTTGCATATATGAGCAAATATATAAATATTGAAATGCACTGACTGTTGCATTTCGCACTTTCTGCTTTACGCACTTGCGGCGTTCGTTTAGGGCAGATTATAGCTTTTTGCTGCGATTTTAAGCTTCAAAATTAAAATCAGTACGGAAATTACATCTGCATGACACTCTACAGGCCATCGCTATGATGCGTGGCAGGGGTGATTCAAGGCCAGGTATACAACGTCAAATATGAAGTGTTTCTTAATTTGAGTAATAATAAATGTGTAAAATAATTAAAATAATATAGATAATGAAAACTACAGGCTAATGCAATACGATATCCAAGAGTATAGTATAGTACATTATCCAAACATACCTCTTTACACCTAAGAGACGAACTGCTAGTAACCCGGAGGGTATTTTAAGATTAGATGAAACAATTACAATAATCTAGGTTACTTAGAATGAAAAAAGAAAAATAAGTCATCCTCCTAGCGCGTCACTTATCCTTTGTGAGAAAAATTACATCTTAAATCGTTCGGTCAGTTCTATACTAAAGCTGTCTGACCTTACTGCCATGATCTCTCCTACCCTAGTACAATGGGCTTATGAGATATTGTCAGCATCATCCCTAAGGACAGCTGCTTACAATTTATGCAAACGATTTAATCTCATTAACCTTCGTTATGTGAGTGATTCCCAACGTAGCTCCTCTAATAATCTAGATACGCTATACAAGCATGTACTGTATAACACTATTACGTTGATCTAAAAAGAAAATTATAATAAAAATGAAACATTTTAAATGATTCACTGCGACTGTAAATATTACGATGTTATTTTAAGATGATGCATTGAAATCCTAATATGACAAAGAACAAAAAAATAGTTGTAGAAAATCAAATCAAACTGGGTTTAAACACATAACATCTGATGCGTCAAGCACGGGCGCGGTCGCTCAGTGGATAGAGCATCCGGCTGCTGACCAGAAGAAGAGACTTGATTTAATGGTTGGGTGATTGACTGGACCAGATCTTTCTGGGAAACTGCAGGCGTCCCCGCAGAAAGAGCTGACGCCCTTGCAAGCATTACCCCGATTGTGTGGATTTCGCACGCTTTTAGTAGCCACCAGGTGAGTTCTACGGTCATCTTCCATCCAACCAACATTCGGATTGATTAATCTCGCTGATGAATTTAGAAAATGCAAAATTCATTCCGCTCTTTATTCAGACGACCAGGAGCTTTTACCATTATCTTATTTGTTGAAGTGAGGTACTCAACTTGCCTAAGCTACTCACTTCATTAAAGTTTTCCATTTTATCTGATTTTCAATTCTTCTGTCTGCCTCTTTTCCTTCTCGCACGCCTTTTGAGCCAAATTGTGAGTTTTCTTAAATTTCAAATGACATTAAGAAAAAGGTTTGAGAATTGGTAGCTGCGCTACATCGGCCGAGTTCATAGCCCGCGATTGTAACTGCCAGGGTTAGTCAGGTGGGTAACGCGCTCGCTTGAAAACCCTGAGTTCGCGAGTTCTAGACCAACCTTAAAAGAATACGTTGGCGGGATCTCCACCGGATAGACGTAAAATGTTATACTAGGCATTAAGAAGTAGAAATGATGAAGATAAATCTGGACTTACCCTTTTTATCCAACGTGTCCAACAGTAGGCGAATTCTTCCCGATCGATGAATCCATCCTGGTGGAACATAAATAAAAACATTAAATCATTTGGTAAATATTTTAAATATCAGAATTCTATTGTCTACGGAATTTTTCAGCATCAAAATTGTTTTAAAATTTAATAAATCTGCCGGTTTTCCGGTCCTGGACTACCTTTCCAATGTTCTCCATGTCAAGACTGATATTTAAATGTGGCAATTATTTTGATTTTCCAATTTGAGGGCTTGGAGTCTATTTCCGGCATGACTTATTTGGCCACCACATGTCCCTCCGTAATCGTATCGGCCGACTACCAAACAAATTCAATCCAAAAGGGATTGCGTAGGCTCCTCTATGTTCATAATTAAGTACTGGCCCTTGAAATAATTTCTGTCTCCGGATTTACGAATGGAAAGAAGTTACGTTCCATGTAAGCACATCTCACTCGGTTGCAGGTATTTTATACATTATTCATATTTCGTAAGTTGATATTTTGTTTCGTTATCATTTTTGAAAAGGCAAAAATCATGGGCCTCGAAGTATGAATCCATTAGATGCGGAACCGGGAGGAGATTCCACAATCTCTCCACAAGAAATTCTTTTAAGTATGAAGTTAAATTTGCTTCTTATGTGCTAATTGATATAAGCAAAGAGTAATAGATACATCATATGAGAATCATTTTCATTAAAATAAATGACAAGAAAGGTCACTATGTACGAACGCTGAGGTACACCACACCAGAGGCCACAGCAACTAGTCTTGCGATGACATTTTTGCTTTTGACTGGCTAAGTTCTGTTTGATAGAAATCTGCATAGCCATAAAAAATTGAACCGTATTCTGCTGTTTTCCTTCAATTTTCTAGTTACTAATTTATTATTAACTTTAGCAAAAGCAACCGAGAAATCCGCATGTGGAATCAACATGGACGCCTTCCTCACATTTGTCTCAGGAAATATCGTTTGTTGCCCAGTTGGAGGCCAATAATTTGTGGCACTCAATCATTTTTCTTGTGAATATGTTTGACAACAATCTGGAAAGCTAGCGCATTCCAAAAATTTTACAAATGCCGCATCACCATGATTTTACGAAATTAAATGTAAAGGGACAATCATTTGATAAATAAATCTATTAGTGAAATACATGTAAAAACATCCGGGCCAGTAACAAACAAAAACCTCATAGGTTGTGTTCACAGCAGTTCAAGTCAATGGGAACACGGTAGGATATAAAGTGCGAGTCCCTATCACATTTGTTACTGTACAATGCGCTAAATTCATCAGCGAATAGATTGATTGGAAGGGGTATCACGATCTCTGACGTCCTCTAAGACCATCAATCAAGACTTCCTCTGTCACCATGCTTACTCATATTGTTAACAAATGACAAGACCTTTGTTGACCTAGAATTAATTTCACTTTCAATTATATTAAAATATTCATATAAGATAGAGATGGATAATTCGTAATATTTTGTGCTTTAATACCTCCTTATTTGTATATATATATATATATATATATATATATATATATATATATATATATATATATATATATATAAACACAGCAATCAACCCGAAGGTCGGTTTAGTAGGTGATGGTAGAGCTCACCCGTGTACCAAGCCCGACGGCGTGTGAATATTCACACATCAGGGTAGGGGGGCCAGTTCCTTTCCCTGTGCCGGTTATGGTTTCCCAGGAAGATCTGATACCCGAAAAATTAACTAGCTTGGGTGGAGCTGCAGGTGCCCAAAGTGCCTTGCCCGGGAATCGAACCCGGGACCCTCTGGTCAGCAGTCCAACGCTCTACCCGCTAGACCACCGCGACCCGCTATATATATATATATCGATGATGCGGAAGTACTCACGAGAGCAATATAACTTTTGGACGGCACAATAGAACACAGAATAAAACAGATAACACGTAAAAGGACACTCACACTGTAGATGATTTAAGCTTTCGGCCTACTCCGAGGCCTTCTTCAGGTCCAGGTCCTTTTACGTGTTATCTGTTTTATTCTGTGTTCTATTGTGCCGTCCAAAAGTTATATATATATATATATATATATATATATATATATATATATATATATATATATATATATATATATAGGAGGGGAAAAAATAGAGCAGGTAGAACAGTTTACATATCTCGGAAGTATTTTGGACCAATACGGTCAAAGTAGTAGGGACGTAAGGAGAAGAGTTGCGCTGGGCAAGGAGGCTTTCTCAAGAAGGAGGGAGTTGATGACGGGGACGTTGAGTAGGGAGGTAAGACAAGACTCGTAAAAACTCTGATATGGAGCGTAGCTATACGGCGCGGAAACGTGGTCGTTGAAGCAGGAGGATAGACGTAGATTGGAGGCTTTTGAAATGTGGGTGTGGAGGAGAATGCAGAAGGTGAAATGGACCGAAAGGAAACAAATGAGGAAGTACTAGGTATTATGGTCGAGGAGAGGGGTTTGCTGAGAGAAATCCTATGGAGGCAGGAAAAATGGATGAACGGTGTGTTTATTGACAGTGGGATGTTGAAGACGGTAATAGAGGGGAGGATGTTGGGCAAGCGAGGAAAGGGTAGGAACAGGATAGGGATGTTGGACGGGATGAAGGCAGGAAAAAAGTACACAGAGATGAAGAGGGACCTGATGTAGATTAGGTTGCTAAATTGGGTTTTGTTTGGAGTTACAAAATGTGTATTTGATAGTTGTGTCCATCCAAAAACCTACCTTAACCGGTAGATTACCTTTAAAATATATATATATATATATCTGTGTGTGTATACATATAGATGATTTTGTCGAAGTAACGTACATATATATTGGAGTATGTAATATGAATTTAATATTATACATTTTTTGCTGAAATTAGAGCAGTATACATATTTTAATTTCAGTTTTGTATCACCAAAGATGTTTGCAACAATGTTCTTACATTGAATATTGACTGGTGCATAAAACACGATTGCCTAAACATGATTACTATGCACCTGCTAATTTACTGAAAATAATTTTATTAGTCGCTAGTAATGACGATGGGTCGTTTTAAAAAGATTACACCTGGAGCAAACACTCAATCCACACCAACTCAAACTTGGAGATACTATTCCTGAAAATTCTAAAGTTCTCTCTTTGAAATCCTATAAGTCGTGATAATAAGTTTCGACTGTATGAAGTAAAAGTGTTAAATGCTAGTTAATAGTTCCCTACGTATACTTGTAATTCGAATTTCATTGCAGCCCGAAGAAACTTATTTTATGATATTCCCGTATCAATGAAATTGTTTGACTGTAAGGCACGAGCTATTTTGAATAACTGATGAAAAAAAATGAATAATATTGGACACATCATGTCGATCATAAAGTGTTTGCGTTTCTGTCAGAGTTGGCATTGGAATTTATTTCCTAACGTCAGCTAAAAAGTCGGGCATTCAACATTCGAGAGAGAAACGACCATTTTAAAAACATATAGGCCTCCACACTTTCTGACAGAGACAAAATTTAAACTTACCTCATTCTTATCGAATACCGAGAACATATCGGCCTGCATTTCGGGCGACACAGTATACACCTGCCCGCGGTCGTTTCTGAAAAGGGCTCGGCACAATGATCCGAATTCGTTGATGTCCAGGAGTCCATCCCTACGGACAGAAAATCGAAATATTAAGTGGAAATTGCGATGAAAGTGTCAAGAGTGAAATGTTTTGCCAAATCTGCGGCGTGTAAATATTTGACACAAAGGAAAACGAGCTCGACTTCAAAATACACGCTCGAATCGATTGGAAGAAGGAGACGAGAAGCGCGTGGATTTGAAGAGAGCCGTCTTCCACTGCACCTCCCCATGTCATCTGCGTCCCACGGAAATCGAGAGAATAGAATGATCGCTCTACTATGGGGGCCCGGAAGCTCTCAGGGATGTCAGTCACTGTGCGCGGGCGGAAAGTGGATAATGAGGACCTGATTCCTGTGGAATTGGACCGACACATGGAATTCTTTTTCCCGTCCGTGGTTCGTGATGGAAACAGTTGAAACATCAAGTGCGATTATTCAGAATAACCGAAAATAAAATATTACCCAGAGTCAAAAATCGCCCATCACTCTAGTGGCTGGTGACCCAGCAACCTTTTAGCCGATGTTGTGGCAGCTAGAAGGGTTCGGTGAATGGACTGCGAAAAAGCTATGCTATCTTTGAATCCCTTGAAAATCAGAAGCAGAAATCTCTTCCTTTTATGCTATAACATCAACATTGAAAGAAATTTGTTTGGACAACCACTTTTTTACTTATTGCATCTAAGATTTCTTCAAGAAATTCCTGTGCTAGCAGCAAAAATCTTTCCACGCTTCTTAAATTCTACTAGACCTAGAAATATCGGTGAAGCCGAACTTCTTCTCCTTCATGAGATTTTAAAATTAAGAAGCTAAACGATTTCAAAAACAATTTTTTCCTTTACTTCGTCTATTTCTTCTTAGGTTTCTAATTTTATAAATGTAGTCTAAATTTAATTTGCAAGCAATGAAAGACCTGAATATAATAATCCAAGTTTAAAGAATTCTAAGCTAGTGACTCATGCTATAATCGCCTCTTCTACCAATTGCGTCTATTTTTCGTTTTATATGCCAACGGCATGCAAATTACAACACATAAGTTAAATTTACAAAGTTTTGTCGTATTTAAACGATTCAATTTCTTTTACCGCCATTTTAAGTCACAATCATTCACGGAGTGAGTCTGTGAGAGAATAATATCAAAATGTGAAGGACAAATGTGTTTTATCTTCATACAGGAGTGCAAAATCAGCGTGACCCAAATAAAAATGTCAGCAGTTGATCTAAGAATCCGCCACAAATTATTGTCCAAGAAATATTGACTGGCATTCGACTCAAGTTAATATTCCGTAGATATGAGTGAATTGAAAATACATACCGTGCGAGATTAGTTCAATTAGAAGGAATAACGAAATTAGGAATTGGAATAAAGACCTAACTGCTCCTGTTTTGCGAATTATTTAAATCTGTGCTAATGGTAGATCTGTCGATTAATTTTGATGCGAGACGAAAACTGAGGCGGAAGTGATCAAATAAGTTTTTACTTGGGCTGTGGATTTCAGAACACCGTCCTCTGCCTCTCGTTGTTATGATAAATTGGTTGTTGCGTAGCTCCGACGAAATATTGCACCGTAAGTTTCATTGCAAGAATAATAGTTATAATAAATTAGCAAGCAGCGGAAAGTGGGAAGGGGGAGGGAGGGAACGAACACCTCTTCCCGTCAGATTCTCTGCTCACCCTCAGTTATTTCATCTATGACGAAAATCTATGCAACAAAATTGCCACATAACAACGTCCCGTGGTCTCCTGGAATGAATGATCGGCATACTCGTATTTTCGGTTTGCAATTAACATTTCTTTACCTTGCGCAGAAATGTATCGCCAGTCATTACAAAAGGGATTAAGTCGATGATTTAGGTCTATAAATGCATCAATTATCAGACTAGTTGCACTCGAATCATTTCGCACTTAAAGCTTGATGTGATATCAAGGTGACCAACTGATAACTTAGAAAAATATCCTGCGACGACCATAGTTATTCCCCCAGCCCGTTTGGGCGTCCAAACCAATGCCAGATTCTATCTTGAAGTAGAAATCAATGACATGAGATCGCTCTCCTTGGACTTGTCTTCTTGAAAGGCCATCCGAGGAAGAGCCGAGCCCTCACAGACGGAATCCTTCCAACTTTCCGCGGGCGATAAGGAGATGGGAGTATGCACTCTCTCGTTGTAATTGTCTATCAAAATTAGTCCACTACCTAAAGCAAACTTCGTTGATTTGGAATACATCCAAAACATTTTGCCCCAATCTATTCTCAATAAAGTTCGTGACCCCTGCAAAAATGCTATGCAATTAAATCGAAACACGTGCTCATCTGTGCAATCCTCGACTGCAGGAACTCGACCAATCCGATCGAATGCGGACTACATGAGTGTATTTATACAACAACCTGCATGTTGTTTTACAGAAAGCGCCCGAGTTTTTTACAAATATCATCCTCTTTTACCGTTCTGGAACCCGAGCAGGGCTCTAAGGCACTATTTAATTACCTCACCAATAATGGATATCACAGGGTGTGGAAAAAGTTTAAGTGCCACGCTGTCATTTCTCAAATGCTCTCCGTATCGTGCCCTCGCACGTAATTACTTCTCAACTGTTCTCACCGACTATCACTTCTCTCGTGTCACTGTGAGTTAGTTAAAATCTAAAAGAGACGAGCATTCATTTCACCAATACGTTCACAAGCACAACGTTAATGAGGTATACTTAAGCATACACGATGAAGGTATACGAATATCTTTATTTTTCATATATATATATATATAAACCATAAACACAGTAAACAACCCGAAGGTCGGTTTAGTAGGTGATGGTAGAGCTCACTCATGTACCAAGCCCGACGGCGTGCGAATATTCACACATCAGGGTAGGGGGGCCAGTTCCTTTCCCTGTGCCGGTTATGGTTTCCCAGGAAGACCTGGTACCCGAAAAATCAACTAGCTTATATATATATATATATATATATATATATATATTTGAAATATCATCAACCTCCTTTTATTTGCAAATTCAATACGTTATTATTTGCTGTTCAAATAATCTTTATGAGAAGAAAGCAAATGTATCGTTGTGCCTTTGTAGAAGCCGAGTCCATCCGACACCTACCATATACTGTGATACTATGAGTAGAATACTTAATAATAGAATAATAATAATTCCTATTTGCATTCAAAATCCATAAAAAGACAATCTCAGACAAAACCAATCCATTTTACGTAACACATACTACGGAAAGTACCTGTTGCACCCAGAAAAAGTTTCTAGATAATCTCTTTTTTCACAAAGATGCAGATAAGGATTCAGAATTAAAGCGAACCGTGATTTATTGAAAAAAAGAACGTACTTTATATTCCAAACTGGTGTAACAGAAGGCGCTTCGAATCGCTCTGCGTCAATTCGATGACGGGAGAGAGATCACTCTTCTATTTGAGAGTTGATGATGAAATCGGGGCATCGTCTGCATAATACCTCACACTCGGCCACAAGGGCGTGCGTGTGTGATATGCATTCAGCCATCCATAAAACCACAAATCAGTCCATACGTACCTGTACACATGAATGTGCATAAGGTCTCTTGTAACATGCTATGCATATAACCCCCCTTGATATCTCTTCATAATCCCGTTTAATTTCGCATTCACTTTAAATATCTAACATAATTAATGGAATAAAATACAGTATTTTCCCGCTATAACTTCACATTTCCATGGACTATTTATTGATATTTGTGTCTTCTCTTTCTTAAATCAAAAATATATTTAGCTTATCAAAATTTTTGCAACAGAGGAATGCTTGGACCATGAAATGAAAAACAACTTATGAAGTCTGAAGAAGAACGTTAGATGGGATAAACTGAATTGTACATTTTGCCTGAAGTGTCTTTTACGAGTTGCAGAACTGACAGGGCTTACACTAATTTTTAGATTGAACACGCAGTTTACATGAGTCTATTTCAAAAGAAAGTCTCCCACACTTGTTTTCTGAAACCAACTAACTGCAAACCAACATTTGGGGACCGCCGCAAATGGCCGGGAGCTTCGGCGGTCGGTCACGCCATACGGCGCGGGGGTCCATGTAGACAATAGGGCAAAAATTGAGGTCGCTGGTCCGAATCTGCCGCTTTATTAACGATTATTTTTGCAATGAAACTTACGGTGCAATATTTCGTCTGAGCTACGCATTGATGCATTTATTGGCCTAAATCATCGACGTAATCTCTTTTGTAATGACTGGCGATACATTTCTGCGCAAGGTAAAGAAATGTTAATTGCAAACCGAAAATACGAGTATGCCGATCATTCATTCCAGGAGACCACGGGACGTTGTTATGTGGCAATTTTGTTGCATAGATTTTCGTCATAGATGAAATAACTGAGGGTGAGCAGAGAATCTGACGGGAAGAGGTGTTCGTTCCCTCCCTCCCCCTTCCCACTTTCCGCTGCTTGCTAATTTATTATAACTATTATTCTTGCAATGAAACTTACGGTGCAATATTTCGTCGGAGCTACGCAACAACCAATTTATCATAACAACGAGAGGCAGAGGACGGTGTTCTGAAATCCACAGCCCAAGTAAAAACTTATTTGATCACTTCCGCCTCAGTTTTCGTCTCGCATCAAAATTAATCGACAGATCAACCATTAGCACAGATTTAAATAATTCGCAAAACAGGAGAAGTTTGGTCTTTATTCCCATTCCTTATTTCGTTATTTCTTCTAATTGAACTAATCTCGCACGGTATGCATTTTCAATTCACTCATATCTACGGAATATTAACTTGAGTCGAATGCCAGTCAATATTTCTTGGACAATAATGTGTGGCGGATTCTTAGATCAACTGCTGACATTTTTATTTGGGTCACGCTGATTTTGCACTCCTGTATGAAGATGAAATCCACTTGACCTGCATATTTTGATATTATTCTTTCACAGACCCAACGACAGGTCCACCATCGGTGCAAATAATTCGCTAAACAGGAGCAGTTTGGTCTTTTTTCCCATTCCTAATTTAATTAATGTATCAATGGATAAACCAGTAGTCATGCGTATTTTGTTACAATAAAGCAGGGATGATTAAAAGAAGAGAAACAATAAAATCAATAAGCCACATAATTTTGTTTAATATTTTATGTTAACAAATGAAAATAATTAAGTGAGTACGACGGTAATTGCCTCTAACAAACTATTATTTGTTCTTCGACACAGTTGATCGGTGTATCGTACTTTGGAAATTCCATATTTATCCGAAAATCTTTTTCCTTGTTTAATCTTATTGGTTATTTTTCATCAAGGGATAATGAAAAATGTTACAAGCAATTTCAACGAAAAAATACTAAGGTAATCAGTAAATAATAAACATTTATCTATGTACTTTCTGCTCACCTCTAGGTAAAGCCTGAGCATTACGTCGATGTATTTTTATTACAGTTGGCTATTAATAATAAAGAGATTAATATTAACAAAAGATGCTACTATGTTCACTAAGACGTAGCCACAGAAAAATGCCAAATATTCGCCATAGAGTATATTACCATGTATTCATACCGTTACATTGTTAAGAATTGTACATTCCCGACGCGAATGATTTTTTTATAAGAAGTTGATTCTATTGATGAAATCAAACTAATATACAGGGTCTCACTCAAAAATAAGTAGAATGATTTTTTGTCACCAAAGCAGATGGTTGGAGTGATGTGATTTGCTGTGGGAAAGGTAATGAGACATCTTTGGAAAGCAATGCAATCCACGTCAGTTAACTGTGAGTATTTACAGTGTGCGGATTGCTGCTAGATTGGACCCCAGTTCGACGGTTACGTCACGAATTTACGATGCCACTTTCAATGATATGCGATAAAATTGTGCATTAAGCTTAGAAAATTGGTTTCGGAGACCATGACCATGGTTAAGGATGCTTATGGAGATGGAGAATTGCCCCAAGTGATAGTTTTCAGCTTTCACCGCATGTTCTGGGAGGGTAAAGAAGAGGTTGACGATGAGGAATGCCCGTCAACAACACAGTGTGATGCAATTGCGCAAAAGGTGAGGCACGTGCTCAAATCTGATTGCCTCCCAAGTGTCAGGATGTTAGCAGAAGTGTACAATATTCAGAAAACCACAGTGCATTCTTACAGAAGATTTAGCAATGAGAAGGTGAACCAAGACAGTCCTCAAGGTGCTGTCGGAAGACTGCTTGCGTGATTATGTTGCCTTGGATCTCTTGGACCACGGTGAAAATGACCCGAAATTTTCAGAATAGGTGTTACTGATGACAATATATGGGTCTTTGAGTACGACCCCTTTGAGTGTCATTTCGGACCACAAGATTATGTCAAAGAGGGCATGACGAGGTGTCTAAACGAGATTCCCGTCGACGCCTTCCATGAAGCGTACCAGAAGTGTGGCAGAGGCGCTGACATCGGTGTTTTGATGCACAAGGGTGCTGTTTTGAAGAGTTTTAGTAATTTGTACTTTGATCTGCAAAAATGTTTTCAACTGATTTATTATACTTACTTTTGGGACAGACCTTGTATTTGCTAATGAAAAGACGAATTAGGCCACTGGAGTAAAATCGTGTGCCATTTGAATACAGTAACTATTCAAATATTTTGTCTGGGGCCTGAAAAAACGTTTCGATACTCTAATGTGAGCAGAAAACAACTTGTTTGAGACAACTGTCTTAATTCAATGGTGAAAATAATTTGGTCGCATTTCTCAAATCATTTCTTTTATTTAAATCGTGCATTTCAGATGAATTACTAATCTACTATATTATATCTTGAAATTACTTTTTTCGGAGATTTTTATGTTTATTTCACAAGGAAAACTGCTGGAATATGTTTTAATGATTGAAATATCTTTACGATTCTAATGCTACATGTCCGATGCTTCTCGAACAGTTGTATCGTTAGCGATCGCGAAATCCCTATGTACCGGATAGCTACTCCTATCCGTATTATCTAATTTTCAAAATGGAAATTATGTTAATAATTTCGTAGAAATAATTAATGATAAGATGCAAATAATGTCAATATCACAGAATAATTTAAGTTATTCATGATTTCCAATCACAATTTTTTTTAATGAAACGCTTACTCCGCCACTTCGATTAACTATTTTAAAAGTCCCGCTAGAAACCTAGCACGCATCATGGATTCAGGGAACTGAAAAGGGTACAGATAATAATTCCGTAAAAATAGAAAAATCAAGTAAAGAGCGGTTAAAACATATCTATCCATTCATAATTTAACTTTATATGATTAAATGGAATTTTGGGCACTATTATTGTTCGTACGGATGTACACAAGGTATGAATAACATGCTCGTCCCAAAACAGCTGAAATTCGAAAACATTTTGAACAGCCCATTTTGCACCCAAACAAAGGTGAAATTATGAATGAAAACTCACTCGTCTTTGTCGAATGCCGTGTAGCATGCATCCATGTCCTGCTCGAAATCAAACGAGTGGCTCTCGTCGGGGCGGTGTGCCGTTGTCCCTGCCTCCACATCTGCCGGCATCGCGTCTGCCTTTCACGGCTCGACCTGCCGTCGTAGTTCTCAGGGAACGCTAGGTGTCAGGCCGGTCGGGAAGCTGCCCAGAGTCGCTGCGCAGTTTCCGGAAAAAAAGGTACCCATCGTGGGACGGGACATGCGCAATGCGGTGAAAAGTCTGTATTCTTTTGTAAGGAGGGCTACGTAAGGTCAGAGGGGAATCGTAATCGCAGAGAGAAAGAAAATGGTTAGGCGAAGTAGGGGTTGGGTTTTTTTTTATTCCTCTTCATTCTTCCGGTGGAGACAAGCGGGGGTGGGTGGGGTTCGGAAAGTTGGCGGTGCGCAACGGAAAAAGGGAGGGAGGAGTAAAATGTATCGGAAGTGAAAAAATACGGTTGGGTGGAGTGTAGAATACACTGCGGCTGTAGTGGGAAGGACAAATATTTATAGGGATCACCTATAAAGCCTCGTGTTATTTAGTGCCAGGTTCCGAAGACGTGCCAAGCTGAAATACTAACGCTCGCATCGCATGCACCATCTCCCTCTACTATTCCAGTACTCACTCGAAATAACTTTTATTGAAAATGTGTAACAAATCATGGCGCTAATTTGGAATGTGATTTCTTGATTTCCCCAGTTACGCCGCACGGAAAACGTTTTTGCCATCTTTGCTCTCTGGTTGGATTTCATTTTCTGTCATTGCCAATGTTAATATGTCCGTCATAATTTGCATTATTAAATCGCGCTAAAGCGATCCATTAGTTAAATTTTTCAGCTGCAGTATTTGTTAACAAATATGAACTGACAGCCAAATATCTCGGCTGTCCGTGGACTCTTGAACGAACGAGGAGAGGGGTCGGATGTATCATCATCACTTTCGGCTTCTGACGGAGTCTTCACACTCAACAGTGGTTGTTTCTGAAAATTTTCATTCTGAATATTAATACCTCACACTCGACGTGCTGGAACAAGTGAAAATCATTCAGCACAATGAGACGAATACTATTGAATGATTTGGATTTTGTCAGTTATGCTCTCCTCTTGTCGCTAACCAAACCAAACTTCCACTTGCCGGCTATGGCAATCCCTACACGTCGACTAACACCATCCCTACCCCTTCCCCTCAAATCCCTCCCTAAATTCATTCCATCGAAACCTAGCAACCCCGATTTTGCATTATACTTGCCCCACTACGGACGTCTGAAATTATTAAGTGCCTATTGGTGATGAATAGGCGTTGTACAGAATGAATAGCTGCGTAAAATTACATTCGCACATACGGCTAATTTCCTCAAAGAAGGGCCTGCCGGTGCTATAAACATTATGCTGATAGGATGTAGTATTGTGGCAGTAGTTAACCAAGATATTACTGTGGATAAGTCAGGAATGGGAAATTAGAGAGGAGCCGTATTCATCATAACACGCCTCTCAATGTGGTATGGTAAAAATTGGAAGCTATTTTAAATTAACACAATTATAAGGCAATCTACCGGTTAAGGAAGGTTTTTGGATTGACACAACTACCAAATAAATATTTTGTTACTCCAAACAAAACACAATCCAGCATCCTACTCTACATCGGGTCTCTATTCATCTCTGTGTACTTCTTTCCTCCCTTCATCCCGTCCAACATCCCTATCCTGTTCCTGCCCCCTTCCTCGTTTGCCTAACATTCTCCCCTCTATTACTTTCTTCAACATCCCACTGCCGCTCTATACGCCGTTCATACATATTTCCTGCATCCATAGGGTATCTCCCAATAAACCCCTCTCCTCACCCACCATCTCCAGTACTTCCTCATTTGTTTTTCTTTCAGTCCATTTCACCTTCTCCATTCTTCTCTACACCCACATTTCAAAAGCCTCCAATCTACGTCTAACTTCCTGCTTCAGTGACCACGTTTCCGCGCCGTACATAGCTACGCTCCATATCAGAGTTTTTACGAGTCTTGTCTTAACCTCCCTACTTAACGTCCCCGTCATCATCTCCCTCCTCCTTGAGAAAGCCTCTTTGCCTAGCGCAATTTTTCTCCTTACGTCCCTACTACTTTGACCGTGTTTGTCCAAATCATTCAGAGATACGTAAACTGTTCTACCTGCTCTATTTTTTCCCCTCCTATTTTAATCTTTAGCTTAGCTCTTTACTTTCTGGAAAATCGCATAACCTTTGTTTTATTAATATTGATTCTCATCCCATATCTATCGCCCTGAGTTTCCAATTCACTCAGTAATGCTTGCAACCCCTTGGCTGACTGACAAACTAGAGCTTGGTCATCAGCAAACTTAACTGATTTTACGAATTCCCCTCCGACTTTCATTCCTACCTCAAGTTCTTCCCATGCCTCTTAAATCATTTCCTCCACATATACGTTAAACAGCACCGGTGACAATGGGCAACCCTGCCTTACACCTCTTCCTAGCACTGCCCATCCGGACTCTCCGCTTCTCACTCGCACCTGAGCAGTCTGACACAAGTACAGGTGCGGATCAGTCTCCTGTCCCTCCAATCTATTCCTATTTTCTGCAATATACTTATCAGTTTTCCCAATTAACTCTATCGAACGCTTTTTCGAAATCTACGAAACAGGCAAATACGTCCTAATTGTATTCTATATTCCTCTCGATTAGTGATCTCATTACTGCAATGGCATCACGCGTACCTCTCCCCTTCCTAAATCCAAACTGATAATCCCCAAAGTAATCATTTGCCCTACTCTCAATCCTTTAGTTGATGATCCTGAGAACAATTTTAGCTGCGTATGAACACAATATGAATGGTGAAATAAAAAATTATTAATCTAGACAATGTTTAAAAAAATACACGCTATCAAGTTTTTGATAAGGTTCGCAGTTGGTTTGTCAAAAAGTTCTTTTCGGGGAACAAGGTCTTCGGTTTTTCCCATCTGATCTGTCCTGATGGCCAATTTTCCTAGTTAATAATAATGTTGATCCGAGGTCGTATTAAAATTCCTAAAACTGGTGGGGATGAACATTTAATGTCTATATACAGTTTTTTTAGTAGATTTAATTTTTCTACGTTCAATCAGTGATACTATTACTCATATGTACAACTTATAACCTAAAAACAACCCACGAAAAGAATAATTGCTAATTAATTATTATCATTTGTCCAAGTTATGACTAACGACAAGTGGACTCCATTTCTTGTGAATGTTCTCCGTATTCAATGCTTTTAATTTTTCTTCGTTTATGAATCATTTGTGAAGCAAGTTCCCCTCTTGAGGGACGCCAATCAATTTCAGACCTTGACGGTTGGGTTACTCCGGTAGAGAGCAAGCGTATTTAGCGCAAGCGACCCCGCCCTAGATATGGGTCTGTACTCGTAACACCACTGGTTCGACATCAGGAGAATAATCGAGAAACCATCAAAATTCTGTGGACACGGACTTAGGCGAAAATACGTTGATGAGCCTATGGTGTGCCAAAGATTCCCGAGGGAGAAAATATTTATTTCTATGTAAATAGCATGCCATCGAAATGATTCTGTTGAATAATGGTATTCAGGCCGGGTGATGAGCGGTTTTAGTTTTTTTTTAGAGAGTGATAAAATATTGTGGTTTCTATTTGACGGAAGAGCATTACCCTAGAAGTCGCAGTTTTTCCGTCCTGTCCCGTTTTTTAAATAGTTG